>JAMWET010006814.1:1245000-1845000 GCA_024036415.1 Prochilodus magdalenae | reverse complement strand
TTTCTGGTAAAGTTTTAAGAATTACAAATATTATAAAATTATAAATCATAAAGTTTTTCAGAGGTATTCCAGACATAATTACATTGATTTTGGATGAATTAATTAGCTAGCCCGTCAACCTGAGCCAGACCAGTGCTACCTCACTAGTTAGTAGTAATGATAGAAAGAGCTAAACAGTGTAATATCATTTACATTTACGGTATTTAGCTGACGCTCTTATCCAGAACGACTTACAAGGTTAATCACATTACAGGTAGGCCAATGTAGTGTTAGGAGTCTTGCCCACGGACTCTTATTGGTGTAGCACAGCATAGTCACTCAGCCCGGGATTCAAACCCCAGTCTCCCACATGTGGTGGTGGCTATTTGGCGTTATCCGCTGAGCTACACCAACAATATCATAGCAGGTTTATTTTAGGGACCACCCAGAATATAGAATTTTAGTTATTTACAGGGTCCAGGACCCCTTCAGTGTTTCACACTTTGGTCCTTTTGGTGTTTCTCTGTCTTTAGGAGAAACTGGAACCAAGATTACAGTCTGTTAGAGTTAATGTTATTCTACATTTATTTAGAAATTTGATTCTACATTCTATCTAAAAGCACAACTTTCATCATAATATTAAAAACTACACCTAAAACTAAAATGAATTAATGGTCAGACAGGGTAGACAGGACAGTCAATCAAATATTTACATATCAGATAAGAAATACCTTTCAAACACATTCCCAAATAAATTCAGTGTTTGGCACTTCAAATAAGATATATCCTAAACTGCATAGCTATTTTGAGTGAAGTGAATGTTTTTTTGTGTATGTGAAGATGTTATGCACTTAAATAGAATTTCTAAGGTGAACTAAAATGTTGAAATTGTATCTTGTGCCATCAGAGGCTGAAGTAATTTTATCCAGATCCATCGGTGTGGCTACTGAGCTTGTCTTTCGTCTTTTTCATCGTATACTCATTGTCAAAAAAAGTAGCTGCACAAATAGTTGCACCTAGAAGGAATCAACTGACAGGAGTGAAACTTGGTGGGTAGGTTTGACATTGTAAGCCATGGGAATGATTCAGGTTTAATGTTTGGCCATGCACATGACATAAGCAAGGACAGGCCTTATCACTGTACCTGGAATAAACAGCCACCCACCAGCCACGATTGCGGACATTCAGCGAGCAGTGATGCCCTTCGTAAGTCATCCTGTTAGTATCAGTATAACTGTGAGGCAGGTGAACGATACAAGACTGTATTCACACAGACTGCACGTGTTCAGAAGTCAGCAAAATCTGCAGCAAAATCTGCAGCAACTGTGTTAATGCATGGGATGGATTAACACAGGACACCATTAGGAACCTCTACAACTCCATGCTGAGATGTCTGGCATGTCGCTTTAGCACACATGGTGGCCTGATGCCATACAGTCCTTTCTGTGTTTACATACAGACGTAGTGTCTCTCAGTACATATTTCCTATACCAGTCTAAAGTTGTCATGATTTAATGTTCCTGGTAAATGTCCATCCAAATAGCAGTGCAATCGGACACTTCCTTCTGGGTACAACTATTTTGATGAGTTCTGAGTTTGATGAGTTTGATGGGTTCTGTAAGGATTCTTTAATAAAGGTGATGGTTTTATTTCTGATACAGTATAGAACCCTTTTCAAAAAGGTTATTTGGAAATTATTATGTGGAAATCCATTTTATAATTCAATGAGTTCAAGAAAAGAATCAAATTTACTTTAAACAACTAAATTACTCCATGAAATGTCTACAAAGCTAGCTTTATACCTCTTTCTGCTGCATATGAAGACGTTTGTTTTTAGAGTCACTGCATGTTCTTAACTGATGATATGCTTCTTTGTTTGCTCCTTAGATAAAGTCTGCATTACTTACATAGCAGTGTTTTAAGAAAGGAGGAAAAGAGCTTTGCAAAAAGCTGCCAAACTGGTTCCAGTGTGTGCTCATTGTTCTGTTTACTCTTTGCCAAAATCAACAACAAAAGCAGCCCAGAAGAAAGTACAGGTGTGCAGGGATTCGTAATAATGACCAGTGGCTGCTTGTTATCATCTGTCCAGTATCTACAGACTATGCAATATGTATTTCTCTAGTAGGTATGTTATTAATTGGTCCCTGTAGCAAACATAATCCCTCTGCATTACCTAACACCACCAGTGAGACTTTGTGCATGTCCACTCCCGGGGATTTCTTCACTTTGCACTGGTATGTTCCAGCATGAGCATCATCCACTGAGCTGATGGAGATGGACGCATCTCCCTGAGTGGGGTTACTGGCTGCAAAGTCCACCCCTTCTATTAATGGTGTGTCTCCATGAAGATATTTACTTCCGCCTGAGTATGATATGATCTGATGGACAAAACATACACAATCAAAAACCTTCTAAAATCCAAAAAGTCCAGACATTATAGAACATTTCAACATGCAGAAATTCTGATTTTCTATGAAGAAACAACATTCTACACTTTTATTATTTCCCCCACATATGATGTTTGTGTGAATTTCTATATTTCTACTTTGTGTGAACATCCTGTGTCGGTTACCATAGGTTATGGCACAAAAACGGTCTACTTGACTTCTGGACAGTACTGTATTTTAATGTAAGCAGTTATTGCAGTAGCACTTTGCTTGGGGAGCACACAAACCCATTGCTCCTAAAACAATGGCTTCCAAAAAAAACTTTATTTATAAAAGTGAGCTCACCACTTGGTCTTTCTTTGTAGTATCTGGACTGACCAGTGACCATTCTATGTCCAGCTCTCCCACATCTTCAGGATCTGGGGTGTATATGCAGTCCACTCTTGCCTGTTCCCCCTTGGCCAGCTGTAAGGTCTGAGGCCCACTGGAGGTCACCCTCATCGCCAGAGTCACTGTACACCATGATTCAAACACATGACAAATGCAGAGCTCACCAACCGTCTCTACTGAAGGATGCTGCTGCTTTTGTTCGTATAACAGCACAGCCTTCAGAATGGAGAAAACAAACTGCACTTATTCTGAAAAGTTCCGCAAATAAAAGCCAAGATCTTTCTCAAGGGCTCTCTTTTCACACCAGGCTTAAGAGTTTCAAAGTCATTTTTCTCTCTCAGGACAAAATCGCATTCAGCTCCAAACATGTATTCCAGGAAACAGTCTGCCTAGTGCATTTTTCACTTCTGCTCAAATCACTGCTCCTCTTCCCTTCATCCACCTCAGATTCTAGCAAAACAAACGGCCATCTTTAACAGGGTGCTGTGAAACTGCTTAAACCCCACACGTAATGTAGGGTGTATGCAAACGTTTGGTCAAATGATATGCTTTGTTAAGTTTGATGCATCCTCTTCTGTACATTTTAATGCAGATTTGTTTATTTGCTGAATGTCTGTGCAAATGTTGTGCATATTTTATGTTAAAGATTTGCCCAATATGTTAAAGGTGCAATGTGTAAGATTTAGATGGGGGGAGTATATTAACTGGAATTGAATATAGTACACAAATCATGTTTTTCATTAGTGTATAATTACCTGTAACTACAAATCACTGTGTCTTTGTTAGCTTAGACTGAGCCTTAGACCAACAGAGGCTTCCTTGTAGAGCCGCCATGTAAGAAACAGTAAGAAACAGGCAAACCACACACTGGCTTTAGAAAGTGACCTTCAGATTTTTACATTGAAGCGGCAGGTTGAATTTCACAGCACTATAGCATCGGCTGGAAGAAGAGTCTTTGGTTTGAAATGTCCTGTGATGCATGTATCACTGGAGTCGTATATAAAAATCCAGGTGGGACATCTTGATACCTTAATTCTCCTCATCAATAATATTACCAGCACTAAAACTACAAGTTCTGCTTCCTATTCTCCAGTATCTTGCTCAATTTTTCTCAGTGCAGCAGGTACATTCTGGTTTAAAATTGAAATTTCACCATCAAAAAAGCAAAAACATGAAGAAGCAGAAAACATGATGGCCAACGTAGGTATCTGGAAAGGAAGGCGTGAGTGAGGGGCTTTGGAAGTTACATACTGCTCCTTTAAAATTGACAAACAATTAGAAACTACGTACTTATATCTGCAGGAAATGTCTAAAATCCCTAAAGGCATATTTTGACTTTCAACAAAAGACTTAATTTGCATAGATGTGTTTAGTGTTTTGCATTAAAATGAAGTAAACAGTAACTTCCCTGGAAATCTTGTTGACACCATTTATTCCAATAGCTTCCTCTTGGTCTCATTTTAGGAAAAGCATATGCAAACAATGCAATCAAAACAACTATTATATTCTTTCATCATAGAGTAGTAACACACAGGAAGCATGTGTTTATTATCTATATTAACGCAGACCTTAATATCATATGATACTGTGGCTGATCACTCAGCAGTACTCAATGAGGTAGAAAAAGTGAGAACATACCTGAACCAAAGGATAAGATCACCACCCACAGTACGGCAAGACAGGGCCATGACCACCATGACTGACCAGCGGTCTGTCTTTCTAGATTTCTGTATAAGCTGATAGAAAGGGAGACAAATGCTGAGATTTTATATAGTTGAAAAGTGGTTGGAGAAAAGGGTTCTGTGGAGCAACGACGTAGAAGAACCACTATTGGTTTTGCTGTAAAGGAATAACTTTCTACTTTATTCCAAACACAGCAGATAAGCCAAGACTTGTTTGAAACATGGAGTTAGCTTCCTTATATTTCCTGCAAGGGGATAATGTTGCTTACCAGAAGTTCAGCTCCAAATGCATTCAGCATGGACTTTAAGTTATGTCCAAAATGTCTGATTAAAGGCATATTATTAAACCGAAAGACTCAAGTTGCACCCTGGCTCAACCAAAGCTCTTGTTCGAACTCTGAAAAAATTACCAGTCATCTCATGGCTAAAACCCCACAATACTGCCAGGCAGCATACAGTCATGTACCATCTCAAAAAGTTAAAACTAATTGTCCAAACACAGTTTGAACCTGAGAAAAAAGGATACTAAAAACACAAAGTTGTATTGCATTGGTTGTAGCTTAATTACAAAGTGTTTTTTAATGTAACTTCTTGGTAGATACCACATTACATTGGCCAAAGAAGTAATAAATGAAAATAAATAAGAAATAATGCATCAGCCCCATAGATTTTAATTATATGAGCCTTGTAGTTCAGTCATTGTAGTTGCTCCCATGTTAGCTGGTTAGTCCAGAGTTGGCTTGTTGGTAATTTATTTGACGTAGCAGCAAGTTAGAACTAAATAATCATATTTAGCAACAAATTCAGTCTTTCTACCAAGCTCTTGGGAAATTACACAAAGTACAGCATTGTAAAGTTTTCCAGAGATTTACTGGCATAGTTACTGTGGCTATGCTAAGAACCAACTGGGTGAACGTGTTTGGTGCTGCACCAACCTGCAGCAGGCCAGTGCTACATCTCTAGTTAGTTAAGAATATCAAATTCAGCTGCTCACCGATCATGGAAAAAGCAGCACAATTGAAGAACCTCCCAGAACTGTAATTTTGAAATTTACTTAGGGGCTTCTGGCCCACCATGATTCTCTGTATTATCCATCTTGCATCTGAAAAAGCTACATAAATATAATTTGCCAGTGAATTGTTGACTTTAATGTTGTGAATGAGATGTGTGGTAATAATGATCATTCTCACAGTTAAAATGACACATAATGCAAAATTCCTATACCAATTAAAGGCCAGGAAACCTGTGGGATTGATTTTAAGACCGTAGTATCTATGCTGAAGCATGATTTGAAATCATGCCTGGGTGTTCATTGTGTGAGACATCATCCCATTCAATTGCTTGAGGATCTCAAGACAAACACTTTTGAATGGCAAAACTGAAGAAACCAAAAGAATAAAGAAAGAAATCTCTTTTTTTCTCAACATTAGTCAGAAACACAGTGAGTCAGCGTGTTTGCTGATGATTAGACAAAATGCCTGTCCAAGCACATTTCCATCGAGACGAAGATCCTACATTAGCGTGAGGTCCGACCGTCAAAACACAATTACAAAAGAGGAACACAAAGAGCTTCTCTCTGCTGGGTGTCTGCTCGCACTTCAGACTGCACGAGCAATGTCATGTTATGAAACAAAGATCTTATCAGGTTTCTGCAGCTTTTCTGTTTCCATGAAATCCAAAAAGCGTTTTCTGGAGCGATGCCATAGAAGAAGCACACACTGTTCCCTGAAGAACATTTTAGTAGATGGTCCTTCAGAGAACTATTTTCAGATGTGCTTTAAATTTAAGCACCAATGTTCTAAAGGTTGATGCTTTAAAAAGTCAAAACTAAATGTTTCTACATTTAAACAATACTTTTTCTATAACTGCTTTATATAACTGCTTTACCTATAACTTTTTCTGTAGTATATCAACTCTGTTCAAAGGGAAACAAGTATCTCCAACACTGCAACTTTACAGGACAGGGCAAAAACCTAATATTATTTTAATGGAAGTCATGTAAGTCAATGGCACTGTTTTCCAAGTGATGTGGCCATTTCTGTTGGTCGATTCATCCAAACACAGTTGATGGATCACCCTCATTATATCCACATGTTTTTTCTCCTGGAATAATTCCCCATGAACTATTTCATATCTTTATTATTCTAAAATATATTTTAGTGTCCCGAAACTTTTGACCAAGAATTTACCCTTTTCCAATTTTTCCTAGTAAAAAATCCAATTTTTCTTGTTTTGCTCAGCTTATTAAAAAAGCAATTATATCACGCTTCACTTCCCCTACCCATCATCTATCATGATTAACTATCTTGAAGGTAAAATGCGTAGTTAGTTCAGAAGCCCTTCCTGCAATTAGGTTTCATATTCCATTTCCATACATTTCAATTAGTTTTCTGTAGAATACTTTTATGAATACAAAACATTTATCACATAATACTACAATCCCTCCTTTATATAAATGCGTTTCAGTGCATCAAAATAAAATTTATTTTAGCCATTATTGTGTGACCATCCAGCCATGTGTGGAGTTCTATAAGATGCATGAAGGCATATTTAGTTTGATAATATAACATAGAAATGAGATCTGTGAATCATAACAAGCATCTTTAAAAATGTTCAACTACTCGCAAAATGTTTGTTTGATCTTTTAGAAAAGAGTGGGCTGGGTGTTATAAGTGACGTTCATGGTGCAATGCCAAGGTCAATACGCCTTTCACAAATTCTAAGAAAACAGCCATTTTTAACCAAACTAACTTCTTTTAGTTGCCATTAAGTTAAAAGTATTCTAATACAAGGCTAAAATGAGGGACCTCTAGAACGGGCTCAAATGGCTTTTAATGTCTACTGAAGAAGGGTAAAGTCATGGTCATACTAACTCAGTTCATTGAATCAGGAAGTACAACCTCATGAAAACCATGAAATTTCCTGATTATTATACTAACAGCTATTTACTGAAAAAAATAGTAATTAAAATCGACCAGACCACCCTTCATTTATTTGATAAACCACCATTAAGTTAAATTAATTTCAGGGGAGATTATAAGATATAAGATGAACCTTGTGTAGAAAACAATTCTCAGAACAATAGACTGACTAACATTTCAGAATCCAGACTTCAGTCTGAAATACTTAGATTAGCAGAAAATGCAACCAACTTCTAAACTAACTAACTAACATCCCTGTTGACTTCTTTGAAGTTAAATTGAAAGCAAATCTCTCAAAAAAATAAAGGCTATGAGGTCATTTTGACTGTCTAAAGTAAAACATGTATATGCAGCATGTATAAAACATGTATGTCCAACATCTACATTTTAACCATTTTTGTTTTTATTAATGATCATAAAATTTCATCAAAAAATTTGCCAATACAAATGGCTCAAAACTGCTTGGAAAAACTCTGACTCCACTGACTTACAATAAAATTACATTAGGCCTTGTCCTCTTCTGTAAAGTCGCTTATTTGGAGTTACTTGTTTTTCTTTGGTCAGGAACAATTTGGCAAAGTGCTTAGAGTAGTTGCTCAGGAGTGCAACAAAACGCCTAAACATTTGAGCTCTCTCTCTCGTGTTCCCTATATATATATATATATATGTGTGATTCTATGAAAGACTGGGATTCACACAAGCAGCCAAACACACACAAAAACCTCATTAAACAGGTACAGATATCATCTCAATGCAAATGCAACCACCAGCCTAGATGCAAATACAGCACCGCAAGCCAAAACTGGTCAGGGCAAAAACAAAAAAAACAAGTTACCTGTTCATGCTGGCAGGTGCTTGAGTCGAATGAAGACATTAGGTTCAAGACTGAAAAGTGAAGCTTCTGGCCATGTGGCCTTCCTGCAGTGACACATCAAAAATGCACCTTTTGTCACTCTATCCCATTTCGGCACAACCCACTCCTTTTAGCTCTGATTACAGCCGTGCGGCCTGCCTGAACTCCCAAACCTATCATGTACCACTCAGTTAAATAACAACAGAGAGGGGAAAAAGGGTTTTACTTCCTTTTCAAATTCACAAACAGGTTGCCTTGCAGCTCAGCTACAGGTTGTGCTGGGCATGAATTATTTACGAGGCAAAGTGCTTAGAGTAGTTGCTCAGGAGTGCAATAAAACGCCAAAACATTTTAATTGGGGACACGAGCTGATGTTGTAAATATCCCCCACTAAATTCTCAGACCGAAACACATTAGCATAATTAAAGGACTCCCACCTGAAAGAGCTGCGACGGTCTCTTTATCAAAAGGCCCTCCAGCTCTCTGCGGCAGTGAGCGCGTTGCGTGTAGTTTGGGATACAAATGATGCCATGGTGACACAGTCATGCTCTTCTGGGACAGGTCTCAGGTGACTGAGAGCTCTTACTCCACCCAGGGAAACAAAGGGGCGGGATAAGGTGTGGCTAATCAGAGGAAAAGCAAGGTTGTATAACAGCTAACAGCTAACTTGTAGGCCTGGTTTTTAGCATGTGCAGCAGAGCTGTGCTGTGCATCATTTGCTTCATTTCAACTCAAAATGACTATAAAGTACAGGTTATTTATTTCATCTGTATTAAAAGCTACAGATAAATGAGACTACCACCTAAATGAGCTGCCCCATCAGATAAACAGCACTTGCTCCTTGCAAGCTGATCACATACAGCAGTGCTGTAGGACTTCTGAGGCACCTCGGTGTCTCAATCAGGACTGTCAGCAGAGCTACTGCCTAACATCTACAAGAAGGACCAGCAGGGTAGGAGTGTCTAACAGAGTAGACAGTGAGTGGACACAGTGTTTACACACTCCAGCAGCACTGCTGTGTCTGATCCACTCATACCAGCACAACACACACTAACACACTTCCACCATGTCAGTGTCACTGCAGTGTTGATAATGATGCACTGCCCACGTAATACCTGCTCTGTGGTGCTCATTCATAATAGAACAGCAGGTTTTTAGGGTGCTGAAACTGACACATATACAGACATACTCTAAAATAATATTACACACAGTCATGCCTTCACACAGAACATGAGACATGCCTTTACACAGAGCATGAGACGTGCATTCACACGGAGCATGAGACATGCATTCACACGGAGCACGAGACAAACACTACAAGGTGTGCAGTAGTGGTAAGAGGTGGTAAGATCTGTTTTGGTGCTGTATTGGAATATTCAGCCTTTGGAGAAATGGAGGAGCCTGAGCTGTCTGGCCTGAGCTGTGTTCATGGGCACTAACAAGCACATTATTGAACAATAATAGTCCAGTCTTGTAAACAACTTTCTTTCCCTACTGATTCCCACAGCTATAAGCTCTCAGTGAGGAAAGAGAGACATTCAGGAAAGCAGATAATCGACTGAACCCTGCTGAAAAAAAGACCCTTAGAACAACGAGGATTAAAACAAGGTGCTTGTTTAAAAATGGGAATTGGCTTAAAGTGGCTAAGTAAAAAATGTTCCAAAATGAACAACAGAAGGTAAAGGACAGGTTTTACAGTGCATGAAAAACATCCATGTATTGTGTTCCAGAGATATCTGCATCTTAACTAGCTAGTGGTGCTCCGATATGTCCCCTAATATCACTTTGCATCTAAAGAGTGGTTGTAGTGCTTAGTCTGAACAGTCCAGCATGAGAGGATGAAGAAGTGGCAATGCTGCCCTGATGGTGTATTTTAATCTCCTATCAATCATGCTGAAGGTGCTGCTCCCAGTAAGATCGTTTAAAGGAAGAGTAAATGCAACAATGGCTAAAGCTCTTGGCAAGACTTGCCACTGGAGCTGCTTTTCACCACTGGGGGCAGTTTAAAGTTGAACTTGTGATGTTTCTTCTAGACCGGTAAGGACCGTGCATGTCCTGTGAAATGTTGACCCCTGCTGTTTGGAATATGAATTTGGCAGATTGTGTTAGCCTTCAGATTGCTCCATTACAGGCCAATAGTTCCTTGCAGAGGAGCCAAAATTATACCATCAAATGCATCTGAAATCAGTCCCAGATCAAACGGATCATTATAATGTTTACACTGTGATATCCACCCATCAGGTAAACACAGCATACCATTAGTGACTACTGGACATGACAAGGAACTAAGAGGACTGTATAATGGTTTCTATGTTTTTCTGCAGAGTACGTCGCTATAAGTTACAGTTACTTTTATAGTCTGACTTCATACAATTCTACTACTTGAGTTTCCCTAAACGCTGCTGTGCTTTCGTAATGACATGGAGCAGCATCCTCCAAACCTACTGCAATGTTTATTGATTATGCTTCATTTCATTATGTATTCATGATCTGATCACTGTTAACCTGCTAAACATGCAGAGGTATAATCACTTGTAAACAGAGGGCACTCTGAGGGCCAAGCCAACTACAGCTAATACATTTTAATGAAAGTTTCACATGTGCCTTTGATTGGTCGTGGTTTATGAATGATCTTTTAAATACCACTATTATCTGATTGTTTTTCTTTTTCTTCTTCAGATTTTTCTGTCAACAGTTTTGTCCACAAAATCATCTGGCAGCTGTGTGCCAGGAGAGGGCAAAATGTCAGTCAATGAATCAAGACATTTTTTTTTTCTTCAGTTTTTTCATTTTTTAATATTTTGAATCATTTCTGTTCACACAACGTTCATCATAATTTTCACACAACGTAAAGAGCAGCTGTTTTGTACAAATAATGTATAAAAGTAAAAACGGACAAAAACAGAGATACATGCAGCAGACGAGCTATTGTCGCTGATTTACATCTATAAGATGGATCAGCTAGGTAATAATGTCTTTAAGGAGTGGACACTAAGTAGACACACAGTAATACTGCAGCGCTGAGAATCATCCACCAACCACATGGTGGTCCTGTGGGGGTCCTGACCATTAAAGAACAGGGTAACAAAGTACGTTTGGAAACAGATGAACTACAGTCTGTTACTGTAGAGCTACAACGTGCTCCTGTGTGGTACGTGGAGCTGATAACATGAACAAGGAGTGTAGACACGAGGAGGATACAGCTCAGATAAACCCTCAGATATGAGCTGAACCCTTTGAATCACTACGCGCACTTTTTAGAAGATGGACGGTAGTTCCTTCGCTTGTTTTCTGGAGTGAGTGAAAATGCAAGAGTGATTATGGGGGGATATTTAGTGCAACAGAAACTTCAGAAGAAAGATCGAATATTCGGCGAAGGGCCAAAACTGTAACCAGCTCTACTGGAGTGATAAACCCTCATAGGCTAAACGAACTTTCACCCCGAGTTTATCGCGCTGGCGGCTCAAAATCCGCCAGCAGAATCAGCTGAAAGTTCAGCAAAGGGTTCCAGTCAGTCTGCAGCGGGTCCACAAGCCGAGCGGCTCCTTCAGCGATGAGTGCGGAGAAGTGCGATGTGGTCGTGGTGGGCGCGGGACTGTCAGGTCTCAGTGCAGCTCAGCTACTCAAGAAGAGGAACGAGAAGCTGAAAGTGCTGGTCCTGGAGGCCAAAGGTGCGGCTACATGGCACTTCTTAACGCACGTGAAGCTGCTGGTGATCTGAGCTTTTAGCTGTAATGCATTTTCTAATGTTTGCTCGCTACAGGCCGCGTGGGGGGCCGAACTTTAGTCCAGCAGTTGCCAGCAGCCCACGGCTTTGACACCTGGGACATGGGAGGCCAGTGGGTGGGCAGGTAAGTTGGCGCTTGGTTCACAGGAGGCCGCACTAGAGGCTTCGCCTACTGACTCTATAATAGGAGCTGCGCCTACTTTATATCACATCCTGCTACTCTGAAGAGTGCTCCAAAAGCTGCTGCAGGAACTGAGTGTATACTGGGGTATTGCAATTGTAGGCACAAGTTTGAGCATAGCTGGCCAAACTACATACACTCACCATCAAAATAATAATTGCACCCAGAAAGAGGTGTCGGATTGCAGTGCTATTGGAAAGGAAGATAAGGGTTACCAGGAACAATATGATTTTTATCAATTAGCAATCAATTATTATTAATTAATACGATTAATTGATCTACACATACAGAGGTAGTGTTTCTCAGTATGGTGTTGGGCCACCATGTTTGCTAGCTCAACATGCCAGACGTCTCGACATGCAGTAGTAGAGGTTCCTAATGGTGTCCTGTGATAATCCCAATCTCATGCAGTTTGAATATTCTTACACAGTTCTTGCAGATTTTGTGATAGGGGTAGAGATGGAGTGGCACCAGGCCTTCTGGACATGTGATAACAAGACATGAGTACCTGCACACATGGATTTTTTAGTTGTCTGCTCCAGGACAAAAGTGGGACTCGTCACTGAAGATGACCTGCTGCCATTATGACTCACTCCATGACAGTCTGGCACCACATCATTGCAGTCTTTGGTAGCGTTGATGTGGTGTGAAGGGCAGGGGTCATAATGGTCTGTGTGCATGTAGTCCTGTGTCATGCAGCCGTCTGGTGCTGGCACTAACAGGATGACTCAAGGAGGGCATCACCGCTCATTGAATGTCCACAATTGTGTCTGTTGGGTCACTCCACGCATGTTGGACAGTTTGTCGGTTCTCTCTCTCTCTCTGGTTTGTGGTTTGATCCTTCATGTTACTGGTGCATGCCTTCCTTTATCTACTGCTGCCGACAGCGTGCTCTGGTAGTATCCACATGAAAAACTCTTCTATCTGCTTGGCTTGCTTTTGAACTTTTTTCCGAGGCATATTTCACATGCAAAGAATGCTACCAGCACAGAAACACGACTCACAATGGAAAAAACATTAAACAGGGTGACCTTATATGGTCAGTCAGGTAAAGCATTAAGGCCGCGACGTGCATGTCAAATGCACGGTCGAGCATGCAACTTGAATCATTTGCATGTCTCACAATGTCAAATCTACCCACCAAGTTTCATTCCTGTAGGTTGATTCCTTCTGGCTGCAACTATATTTTCGATGATGAGTGTATTTTAATGATTGTTAAAGTGAAAGTGAAAAGAAGTAGGAAGGTAATTGCAACATGTGCAGAAGGACACTCTTCCAGCTGTAAAGTTTTATAGCCTATTTAAAGGTGACATAGAATGGAAAACTGTATTTACATTGTTATAGCTGAGCAGGGAGACTTTAGTACATAGACCTGGCATACCGTAAACCTCAAACAATGTCGTTCCCCTTTCAAATACAAATCCTGCATTTATAAAAGAGGAGGCGATCCAAAATCCTGAACTGTTACATAACAGTCCTGACTCAATAATATCTACCCCCCCCCCCCCACAAAATATAGGCTACCTACAGCACCTAGCCCAGCAAACAAAAGCAAAAGACCACTGGAGAAATGTTTTATTCCATTATAATTATCTTAAGATAGAGAGACAGGGTTTTTCTCACCCCTTTTTTTTTTTTACAAAACCTGTGTGTTATTTATTTATTTATTTATTCCTTAGTTTATTTGCTTATGTCTTTCAAAAGGGCTGTGTACAATTTCCACTGAACAAAATCTAATCACGAAATGGCAGTGAAGCCAAGTCAAGGCAAGATCTGAAAGATCAAGAAACCTCTCAGATAGAAAAGCAAAGCAAAGGTAAAATATGACTGCAAAGAACCTGCAAACTGTGTAAACCCTTGTGCACAACTGTTGCTTGGATGTTGGAATTTATGTAAAAATTCTACACTTTCAAAAGACACCAAAAAAAGTGCAGCACCATGTTTTTACAGACTGTAAAAAACAATGTGCAACATTTTTAATAGTAAAACTAAACACATAAGCAAAAGATAAATGCATAATGGGCTGACATCTAGCCAGTGTCAAACTAATTATGATTACAATTTCTATTATTATAACTACCATTATTGTAGTTTACTGTAATTACTCAAAACCTTCCTTTTTAATTATCCATGTGCTTGTACAGACATCATGCATTCTGCAGCCCAGATTAAGAACTCTGAGTCCAAGCAGTTTATTCCTGTGGAGACAAATGAACAGCTATCAGGAAATTACTGTTATCAGTTCATGATTTAGTCCAGTGAGTGTCACTAAACCTTCTGAATTCGGATTGTTTAAATGTCAAACTGCTACAAGCAAACTAACAGTCCTGAACACTGAAATGACCATGTATGAAAGTGTTGCATGAACTTCAACACTGTTGTTATCAAACTGTAAATTACTACTACCAAACCAACCGAGCTACAACATTTGATGAAGCTTGATGGTTTGAATTAGGTATTTTGGTGAGGTTTCTTGTTTTGTGGCATCAGTTCAGCGTTCAAGATTATATTAGTTTGCATGCAGAAACATTTGTATATGGACTTCTTACTGATCCTGCAATCATTAAGATCTTTTAACATTCAGGGGGAATGTTGGTGTGGTGAAATTAGTTGGGTTTAACCTCCTGAGACCCAGACTTGCTTGGTGTGTAATTTTAATTTCTTCTAGCTATTTGCGATTGGTAGGACCCAACAAGTATAAAAACTAAACGTTGTCTTTGTACAGAAAGTTGTTTTGGCAAAAAACAATGTCCTCATATGAGGCCAAAGGGTCAACGTTTTAAAAAGTATCATGGTGCAAAGAAGCAGAAATGTAATGTCCTTATATGAGGATGCTGGAGTCTCAGGAGGTTAAACTCTGGAACACTTTATATTTACATTTACAGCATTTAGCAGATGCTTTTACTCAGAGAAACTCACCAAATTGCTTGGTTGCCATTATATGAGTCTGTCTTCTTACCAGTACACTATATGGACAGACGTATTAGGACACACTTCGTAATCACTCAGTCCCATTGCCGCAAGTGTATAGAAATAAAGCACCTAGCCATGCAGCCTGCCTTTACAAACATTTGTGAAAGAAAAAGGGTCGTTCTAAAGACCTCTCCGTATTCACGCATGGTACAGTAACAAGAAGCTACTGTTGCAACATCCCCAGTTGATATTTCACAATCAGCTGTGAGTGGAAGCATTTAGAAACCACAGCAACTCAGCCACAAAGTGGCAAACCACATAAAAGCTACTGAGTGGGGTCGGCAAGTGCTGAGGGGCATAGGCCGTAGAAGTTGCCAACGCTCTGCTGACTCAATAGCTGCAGAGTTCCAAACCCCCTCTGGCATTAACATCAGCACAAAAAATATCCTTGAACTAAAATATTGCCAGATATTGAGTCAGAACTGACACCTGATAAATATACAGAAACAAGACACTGGATACTCACAAATACAAGACGTCCCAATGCAGAGATTAGGATTCTGCTGTAAGGCAGTCAGTACATATTTTGCACCACTGTGGTGTTCTGACAGAGAAGCATTGATTCTTGTGTTCTGTATGTGTTGAAGGGTGGTGGTTCAGTCGTAGATGCAGGTCAGATTGAGGGGTTTCTATCTACTTTTGGCTAGGTGAGGATCAGGGATTTAAATCTATATTTAAATATGATATGATATGATAGGGCGTATGTAAATATAACATATAAACACTGTAATAATGCATAGAATATGTGACTATATAACAGGGAGCTGTAGCTGCTACTATAATGACAACATATTGTCAAATTGTGCACTCTTGGTATTGGATTTGGGCTGCCAGGCCCAGTCTTGCTCCAGTGCACTAGTCCACCTACAGTGCACAGATTTATGCAGACCTAATTTAGCTCCAGAAGAACCTGATCATTTGTCATGGTTGTGACTGCAGGAAAACATGAAACTGTGCAGCAGTGGAGTCAGGAAGCACTGCTGTGATGCATTAATAATCTCTACTCCGTTGTGCCTCTCCTCCCTTTAAAGTCTGCCATTTGCTTACTTTAGATCTTTTTTTACCCAGATATTTATTTGACTGAAGACCTGGTGCACAGCAAGCACCGAATGAAAAAATGGACTGTTTGTGGCCCTCGTCCAATTTCTGTACCATTAGAGGAACGGTTTATGCTGCGCTGTCATAAAGTAGCCTTGAGATGAGTCACAAACAAGCAAAATGGTTTTATGTCTGCATATTTGTGAACCTGATGTCTTTGCTGGTTCTCTCTACTTTGTTATGCTTAGTTCACAGACCCATGTTATGGAGCTTATAAAGGAGCTCGGCTTGGAGGTCTACCCACAATTCACAGAGGGCAAGAAGGTTCACCACATGGGTGGTGCAAACGCTAAGATCAGCACCTACACCTCCAGCATCCCCTCCTTCTCTCCGCTCGTCCTGCTGGACTTCGTCCAGTTCCTCTGGAGGGTAGGTTGCACTCTTCCCAAATGCAATTACATTATTAACTTTCTCTCTGATAGGATGGGATTATAAATGGCTGATAGATGGCTATCATTTCATATGGGGGAGATGAGGTTAAGGGTCTGTTCTTTTCGGTAATGCCTCAGACAATATGCTATGGCGTATTTCCATAGCAGTGATGTATAGCTGTAGTCGCCCACATATATTGTTAGGAAAGCTTTAATCTGCAATAGATGAAAGAGCACTGCAGGCATACTAAGCTCTCGATGGATCTTTGTATATGCACCCATTTTATGTGTGGTTTGGGGCTCATTGTTCAGGGGCTGATTGCGGGATGTTATTACCATTACATGCTATGCTGCTGTAAAGTCTGTGCTATACAGTCAGCATTGGGTACAGTTTGTACATTGAAAAAGTAATAGTGGAAAAGGGAAAAAGTAAACGTATTCAGAATGTATTTAAAACACTTATTAATAAAGTTACTGTGATTGTTATTTCACACTATTCCTCACTGTTATGCGGTGACGGTTTGATTGATTTAGATCATTCTTCTTCTTTTTCGTTTATTAAAAAAGGTAGTTGTTTAAATTAATACAAGACTCCTTAATGTTATTATTTTTTGGTCTTATTGTTGGCTTCAGTTCACTGCTGCTCCCATAATCCTGCTGTCCTTTCATGACCTAAGCAAATAGATAGCTTTGTGAATTTAGGTTAATGACAATGTAACTGGACAGTAAGGTCCAGTAAATTATTAGACTTAAACTTTGAATATGTCCTCTACTCAGTTCACTAACACTCAGATCACGGTTTTATCAGTCTACTCAGGCTTTAGCAGGAACTTCACAGATTGTCAAGAAGCCAATTTTGTGAGCTCTTCTTTACAGTTGGTCTTTACATGCCATGTGCTTATTTTAAAATAGTTATATAATTTAATAACAATCATTCTGTTTCTCAGTGTTCAAATTTGGAAGGTAAGTAGTCTAAAAGTGTTCTCCCAAACATGTAAAAAGTAACTGTATTCTGAACACTGTCTTTACAATAGACTAAATACAGATCTAACGAAATACTTTATTACTTACTTATTACTTACTTTATTCCCAATCCTTCTGTAACATCCTTACCGCGCGCATAGTATAGTATACTATATAATATCTTGCAAATATTTAGACAATTAATCAAGTAATCAGTTTTTGTGTTAATTAAAACCAATTGGGCTCAGCTAAAAAATGTGTGTGTCACTGAAACATAACTAGCAGTGGTGTTCACTTCTCACATGGCTTAATCAACATCAAAGTCCTGATGTACTAACATTTGAAGCTTATAACAGGCATTCCAGTGAGAAACTCTTTACTTTGTATGCTGCAGCTCCTTTGGATAGACCATAACTAAATATGATTGGTATTGGCCTGTTTGCTCAGGTGTTTAGCTTAGTCATACTAAACCAAAGCCTTTGGTTCCATGTAGATTTCATATGCAGTTTATAACAGCAAGCATTTTAGTTTAGCTCACATACATGCAATTTATACATGAAAGCTTCTGTGTGTTAATGTATGAGATCCCACTGGTGTGGATTTCCTCACTTTCAGTGATGCACACAGAAGCTAACAGCTCTTCTTTGTGGAGAAGCTTCAGTCTGCCAGATATGGCTTTTTAATGCCCTGCAGAGGCGCTGTTCATCTTTCGGATTCCAAAACTGTTTCGCTGAGAACCTAAGTTTCAGCTGATTATTTTTATAATCAAGTAATTGATTGTGGTCTAGTGATCATGACCTGCCTCAATTTTTAGCTAATTGAAGCTTTAGAGATGCCTGTATCAGACAAATATAACTTTCCCTTTAAGCTTTAAAGGAAAGAGTTTGGTGTAATATGTAAGCACCGCTAAAGTTTTAGAACATACTGTTCACACTCTAGTGCCTGGATTTTATTAACACGCAAAAATATTTCAGCATCAAATTTCATCCCTTTACTCGCCAAGAGCATCTCCAGTGGTGGAATATAGAGCCACTGGTAACTGTTGTTTTGCTTCAGTATATATAACTTCTCTTGTTCGCTACCAAACATGTTTTTTTGTAGGGTGAACACAGTGGTGATAATAGCATCAGCCATGGTTGTATTTAATGTTCTATTCATTGGCTACCTGTGCTTCAATGATCTACATGATCTGCATGACAAGAGGTTAGAATACACTAGCAGCAGTGGCAGCAGTGGCAGCATTCCTACTTCTTCATCCTCTCATGTTGACTCATGTTGACCTCTGCATTGCTGACTCGACAATGCAGTGACTCACTATAGGCTCATTAGGTACAAAGCGGTATTATGACACAGGACGGGCCAAAGCTAGCTGGTTAAAGTGTTAACTTTCACTTCATGGTGATGCATAGACGTCTTTTGATACACCATTTAAAATGTTTTCCACATTCTGTTGACAATTTAAAATGATTTAAATCCTAAATATTTCATTGTTGTTTTAATTTTTATGTCATAAAAACAGCTCATTTGAATATATTAGGCTTATACCAGTTTGTTCACACTGAGGTTTTTTCTTTAGACTGCATTTTAAATAAAGCACAATACAGGGCAACCTATCAGCCTAGTAGTAGTCATTTACATGTATTTAAATGGCACTGTAATAAAAAGCAGCCCATTTAATATTAAAACTAAACTAATGGAGATACTGGGAAACGGTCAGTGACTGTTTTTAGTGTATGAGGCTTTTAAATGCAATTCAATCTATGCCAGATTGAGGGTCTGTGTAAGACTGTGTCTGTGGAGGATCCCATGAAAACGCCTAATGCCCAGCAGCTGGACAGCATGACCGTTCAATCCTACATGGACCGGCACATCTGGACAAGAGGTGAGCACTAAATTACTCTTATTCAAAGCACTTACAGCGATGCATGAAAAAGCCAGGCATGGAAAGTGCACCTTGTTTTGCAGGTGGTGCTTTTTAGAGTAATTATTACCTTTGGGTAGAAAATTATAATGCATTTTTGCACTTGTTCTCAGGTCTTTCCTGTGGCATGGGAAAAAAGTGCTGCTCTCCTGCTGTGCAGCCTGAAGAACCTCATACTGCTAGCATGTATTGCAGAGACATTAGCACAGTAGAAAGCAATGTTGACGTTAGTGAGTTCTATTACGGTGCTGGAAAACAGGGACAGGCAGCAGTCCTCGCATTTGTGTTCACATGCACTGCTTTAACAATAAGTGTGCTTGTGTATTGTTTTCTGCGCTGCTCATGCAGAGCTGACAGAGGAGCTGTGCCTGTGCAGCCGCACCGTGTTTGGAATGGAGCCTTCCCAGCTCTCCTTCCTCTACTTCCTCATGTACTCAGCAGCAGCGGGGGGCGTCATGCGGCTGCTGGAGACCACGCCGGGTTCCGCGCAGGAGTTCAAGGTCAAGGTGAGAGAGAGAGAAGAATAGATAAGAGAATGAAATGAGTGTGAGGGGGCAAAGGGAGGAAATCATCCCTAAAGGAAGCTTTACACTTCAGTTTCACACTTTCATAACTAAGGAACATGCATGAATGCTTTCTAGTATTGTTCTGCTACTGATGTTCTAGTGCAGGCATATTTTAAACATGGCCATATCATGGAAAAGACAGTTTTCCTCACTAAGAGTTTAATCTAGTATGTAAACTAGAGCAGCAGTGTAGCCCTACTCGGTCAGTTGAAGATATAAGCACTGTTTCTCTCCAGGCTACTTTTTGAAGCACAATGCAGGACGGCCAGATAGACACCATTTATATACATATCACTCTTGAAGGTGCAGTCACCCATACTGAAAAGCATATTGCGACAAAAAGTATAATACTGCTGATATAGACTGCAGGAGGCTTCAACAGGAATTAGCTCTGCTCCCCCCGCAATGAGCACACTACACTGATGCTTCGATGCCCCCTTACCCACTCCATACGGTGGACCTATTAGGAGTTTTGCAACAGTAGCCATGATAAGTTATCTGAATAGGTGAGGTGTGAGAGAAGAGGGACTTATCTTGGTGCTGTGTTAGCAGCTGATGCCTTGCTAATCAGCTTAGTCCCTCCTACCTGTTTATCACTCTGCTGTGGTGGACTCTGATGCGCCTGTGATGATGGATTAAATGATGAGGCGATGTTTCCAACGTGGATGAAGAATAAAGCAGGCCTACATACTGTGTGTTTCCAAAAATATATGCAATTATATTTCAAGATGGGGCAAAGATGTTCTAGTGCACACACAGAAGTTGTTTTAGGGGTTCTTCAGACTGGATCTCTGGGAGAACACCTAATAATGTCCAGTATAGCTCTTTAACATAGCAAGACATATAGTATAGACTGAGACATTCCAAATAAAGAGGTACAGGTATCGACACCCTCACTATTCAGCACAGCACTGGCAAGGTTGCAAGGCCTGGACGCACTTTTGTTTATGTATTTGAGTGACTATTGACTTTTGTGGCCTCATAGCTCCCGCACTAAAATAAAGGAGCACATTTTAGGCATCAAATGTCTCGACTGATTGGCTACATCAGGGGCAAGTGGAAAAAAAACGTTTAAATGAGATTATTCATTGAACCATTCTTTCAAGGTGCTGCCATTACTGACACTGGGGGCTCAACTGCGCAGATATGGCTTGTGTAATCTCACCAGGAAGGCATTAATCAAAATAACGGGATGCTTAGGTGCAGCCACACATCTAAAAGTCTCTGAGGTTTGTGCCACACAATGTGATTTGAAGCTCCATCCAGTACCTTAGGGATGAGCTGGCGCGATCCAGAACTGATCATCCAAAATCAGTACCAGACCTCACTAATGCCCTGGCCAACACTGAATGCAATCAGATCCTCACAGCAATGTTTCAGCATCTATCTTAAGCCTATTTTTAGAAGAGTAGAGGCTGATATTGCAGCAAGGAGGGACATACTCCTCATTACTACCCTTATTTTCTGGACAAACGCTGTATTAGCAGATATCTACATGCTGATCATTTACTCGATATCTGTCATACATGGTGTCTTAGCATTGAAACTCACAGCCTGAGCTGAGTTCATTTAGGCTACTCATAGATCCCCCTTTAAATGTCTGCCTGTCCTTGAAAACCCTCATTAAAAGAAGATGGGTGATGAAGGATTCAAATGTCAGAAGATACTTTCAGAGCCGGATGGGGAATGAATGTAGCTTAGGCGTGCTAGTTTTCTGCTCCATTAGAATCACCAAACTTTCTCCTTGCTTCTTTTGTGTGGTGGTATTGTGTGGTGGTGTTTTTGCAGAGGCAGCTGTGGGCTGTTATGCTGCACACTGCTGTGCGGAGGCGTTAGTCCTCCATCTCTGTTGCTATGTTTGCATGCAGGTGTTGGGAGTAATTCTGGTTTCTGTCCACAGGGGGGCGCTCAGCAGCTGTCCGAGAGGCTGGTGGAGCAGCTGGGAAAGAACAATGTGCGTTTGGATTCTGCCGTGACAGCTATATGGCAGGTAACGACTTCATCAGAGTGGAGGGGATCCACACAGATGTGCACACAAAGACAAAAGCAAGTTCCACAGATTTTTCAGAATCTTTAAGACATAAACAGAGTCATTGAGAGTGGTTTGATGTGAAATGCACAGTTCGCAGATAGCTCATGATGGGCTACAGACCGGAGGTAGATGCCTCTGTAAGAGAAGGGTATTGGTTTAAATGGTTATGCATACGCTGCCTGATACCTGAGATATTGTTTTGAAAAGGCATAAAATTTATTACAATATACCAGTGGTGGAGATGCAGGGCTTTGAACGGCAGAACAGAACCTAGATTTCACTAGGTTCACTGCTGGTTTTGGATAGGAAATAAATTGGCTGTATTTGTGTTGTAGATATGATGACCCCTGGTTTCTATGGTAGCATATCAGTAATATGCAATATGCAAAATGGCAATGTAGTTCTTTGCATTTAAAGTTCCCACTCAAACATGCAAGTCTGGACTCAAAATGAAAATTCAAATTCAATAACTCCTACATTTGCCATTTGGTGCACTAGTATTGACATTTCATTTACACAGAATACAAAGATATTACACTCATCCTTAACAAAGTAGTTGCACCCAGAAGGAAGTGTCGGATTGCTGGGCAGTAATGATCAATGAATGATGATAAATTTAGACTGATATGTGCAGTATTTATAGAGCATGTACAGAAGTATTGTCTCTTAGTATGGCGTCGAGCTAACACAACATGCACACGTCTCCATGTGAAGTTGCAGAGGTTACTAATCTAGGTCCTGTGATAATACATCCCATTTAGCTTGAATAGCCTCACACAGTTCCTGTAGAGTGTGCAGTAGGGGTGGAGGTAAAGTGACACCAGGCCTCCTGGACATGTGACAGGAAACCATTCATCTTGGTGCTGACCGCGATGCCTCCACACACAGATTCGTTGGTCATCTCCACCAAGACAAAAGCAGGACTCATCATTGAAGATGACCCGCTGCCATTCTGAGTCACTCCATGACAGTCTGGCACGACACTACTGCGGTATTTGGTCACACTGACATGGTGTTAAGGGCAGTCATCGTAGCGGCCTACGTGCATGTAGCCTGGTGTCGTGCAGCTGTCAGGATGACTCATTGAGGGCATCACTGCTTTCTGAATGTCCACACTCATGGTTGTTGGGTCAGTCAGATAAGACCTATACTTGCTGAAGTCACATGCCCGATCCTGAGCATGAAACTTGAATTGTGCGCACGTCTCAGAATGTCAAACCTATTCACCAAATTCAATTGCTTTCAGTAAATTCCTTCTGGGTGCAACTATTTGTGAAACGACATATTACATATTAAAATACATGTTCATGCCTTATATAATGATCATAAAAATATAATTGAACTCTTATGCATTTTCATTCTCTAATAATGTTTTTGAAATTGCATCATCAAAAACCCAGCTAAAAGATGTCAAAACCCACTTGTAAAAAAAGTATGCATCACCTCCTCTCTTTGCTGTTACATATTCTCACCTACTACTTTTGTTCTTTGGCAAAATGCCTTTGAAAATGCATTTTGACACAATTGCATTTTCCTTTTCATAGACCTTCTAACTTGTCAACCATCCCATCAGGGTAGGGCCAAAAGCACGCTCAGCACAAAAAGCTTTATCTAAAAACATGCGGGCTGAACATTTTCTATCTACCCATACGTTAGCAGATGAGGTGAAAAAGAGACATATAAGATCTGATGATGCTGAATGTCTTTATACATGACCCAGTGAGAAAGTATTTTATTGAAATTGTGGCCAAGTTTTCTGGTTTATCAGTTTGGTTCACAGTCTGGTTTGAACTTGGCTTCCTCCTCAAGTTTTCCGGTCCACCTTAAACGGTGCAGCAGATACATACTGATGCCTCAGTGTGCCTGAATGTTACAGCAGCCCATTTAAGGTGACCATCTTTCATACACTGAGAACAGTGGCTAGAAGTGAGGGCGGACATACACTGACATACAAAGTCCTGGGATGGCAGTATGTAAATTATGAAGTGGCTTTACCTCAGGGGACGGCTTAGGAATGCCCACACCTGTATAAGTAGTGAGGAAACACTGGCCAGGGTGCTCATTACAAGGCAACGTGACTTATCAGAGCTCAAGTGATGCAAGGTAGTGGGTGCCAGACGGATGGGAAATCCTATTTCCAAAGTGATTTAACATTTCCTATTCCACATGTAGGAATATGTTATAGAAAGCATTACCACCTACAGTAGACAGCGCAATGGCATATACCTAGACATGCCTGTGCAAACAGACAAGCAACTCTGGCAGAAATCACATCCACGTTCAATTCAGAAGGCTCTACATACATATCCTGCAGGCCAGTGCAGCAGTCTTTAACTTCTATGGGATATGGTAGGAGAAGACCTACCAGAGGGCCTCCATTAACACCACAATACTGAGTTTATGTGTGGTGCAGACACCATGAAGCTCTGTCAACAAGGCCCTGTGTTGGCTGGTGGTGGTTGAATGCTGGTGTGGGGTATGATCACATGGTGTGGGTACCCTCCACCTAATCACATCATTGACTGGTACCCATTATATTTGACTATTTGGTGACAATTTGCTTGTACCCCCCCATGAACCCCACAGCTGACATTTTTTGGAAGGGGAAAGGAGTTTGATGTTACTTCCCAGTTCATAAAGCTGCCCAAACTGCCTGTTTTGAACGTATTGTCTTTGTGATAGCAAACATAGAGCGTTTATGTTCTAAGTGAAATAAGTTAACACGCTCACTACAGAGAACTTACTAATGCAGATATTATGAATTTAAGACACTAAAAAAAATAATTGTTAATAGCATCCAGTGCAAGCATTATAGTACATTTAATATTTAATTTTTTCCTTATATATTTTATTCTTATTTATATATCAATAAAGGATTATTTTATTTTATCTTATAGGTAATTTTTTTTCTTCCAGGTTGTTAACTTTAAAAGTGAAGTTATTTTTGTCATTATATTATCATTCAGACTACACAACAGGTAGTGCAGAGCTGAATGAGATTGCACTCTGATGTGCAAAAATAACAATGATAAGAGCACACAGACAAAAGGTAGACATATTAATAGCACAGACCGACATGCAATAAATATGGAAAAGTTAAAAACTTGAGCGTTATTTAGAAAAATAGAACAGATTGCACTTTGTATGCGCTGGTGTGTTATTGCACAAAATATATATATAACAACAGGGTGTTTTTGTGAACATTGAACAATGGTGAGTTGTGGTGCTCAAGTGCTCACCAGATTTACTGCACAACAGAGCTGCATTCGAAGATATGAGGTTTTATAATAAATAATAAATGTAAAATTTATGTTACATTTAAAAGTCACATCTAAACTTTCCATGTAAACATTGAAGTTACAAGCAGTATCTTGGACTGAGGGAAGACCCTGAAGAAGAAACCTGAATCTGAGTTTTCCTTCTAATGAGGTTCATTTTGTTCTTGTAGGTAAACAGTAAACCAATGGAGTAATGTTCCATGGTCCAATAAATCACAAGTCGAGTTCTCCTGCAGGTCCCGCACGATCTGCTGAATAGTAAGCAGGTTTCATTTTGTGGATTTGTGGCTGTTGCAGGTAAACGGACAGCGGTCGGGCGGAAGGGTGGGTATTATGGTTGGCTGTGTGAAGCGAGCATCATAGGCTGCAGGTAGAAGCAGCCAGGCAAGCCACAGATAAGATGCAAAAAAAACCATGTTAGAAATCACAAGCAGCAAAACACATGAAGCTGCATAACATCCAGTAAATAACGTAAGCACAAGTGTTATGGAAAGTAAGTGGGCTGTGACGCTAGTTTTAATGGATAACCAGCTAGCTAGCTTAAAATGGCTGACAGCTTTTGCAAAACAGTCCACTTTTTACAGCCCACATGGTTTAGACATCACCTGTTTGTCTCTTTCTTCTGTCTTCTCTTTTAAAAACTGACCTTCTAAAACTAAAAGAAGGAAAACCTAAAGCATGCCACAAATGAACAACTCATGCTTTAGCATTGTAACTATCCCAGACTCCACTCATTCTACCACGGCAAGCAGTTTGATTGACAAGCAAACACCGGTAGGGGCAAATGAGGACCACATGCATAATGCAGAATAGGTTGGGTGCAGGCACATATGGTGCTAGTCTTTGCTGGCAAAATTGAGCACTCTTAATTTTGTGGGTGCAGGTGAACGTGGTTAGTGTTTAAATCAGATGGGTGTGAGAATTGATAATGAGTTGTCTCTCTTCTCAATGTGGTCCTAATCTTGGGTAATGCTTCCATAAGCATTCCTCTAACCAGTCACATAAGGGGCATTAGAGTCAGAGAACTAAAGTTAACCCAGCGTTACCAGAAGTTTGCAAGCTAGACCACCTGTCTGTAGCTTCCTGTCCCATTTTTCCTTTATCCATAAACCAACATTCTTTCCTGATTCACTCATTCTTTTACCCATATCCCACCATTCTTCCCTGATCCATTCATTCCTTTGTCCATATGCCAACTGTATTTCCTGATCCATTCATTCCTTTATCCATATGCCAACATTGTTCCCTCATCTGTTCCTTCAATCATCTTTACGCCAGAATTGTTCCTTCATCCATTTCTTTCATTATCTATACGACAGCATTGTTCCTTTATCTGTTCCTTCCATCATCTATATGCCAATATTGTTTCTTCATCTGTTCATTCCTGTATCTATACACCAACATTGTTCTGTTATCCATTCATTCCTTCATCTACACACCGACATTGTTCCCTCATTTATTCCATACACTAACATTATTCCTTTATCCGTTTGTCCCTTTATCTATACACCAACATTGCTCATTCATCAATTCCTTCCTGTATCTGCACACCAGTGTTGTTCCCGCATCTATTCATTTCTTTGTCTATACACCAGCATTGTTTATTCGTCTATACAGGTGCTGCTCATAAAATTATAATGAAAAAATTATGAAAAAGTTGATTTATTTCAGAAATTCCATTAAAAAAGTGAAACTTGTATATTATATTCATTCATTACACACAGATTGATATATTTCAAGTGTTTATTTCTTTAAATTTTTATGATTATAACTGGCAACTAATGAGAACCCAAAATTCAGTATCTCAGAAAATTAGAATATTGTGAAAAGGTTCAATACTGAAGACGCCTGGTGCCACACTCTAATCAGCTAATTAACTTAAAACACCTTCAAAGGCCTTTAAATGGTCTCCCAGTCTAGTTCTGTAGGCTACACAATCATGGGGAAGACTACAGTTGTCCAAAAGACGACCGCTGACACCTTGCACAAGAAGGGGCAAGACACAAAAGGTCATTGCTAAAGAGGCTGGCTGTTCAGAGAGCTCTGTGTCCAAACACATTAATAGAGAGGCAAAGGGAAGGAAAAGATGTGGTGGAAAAAAGTGTACAAGCAATAGGGATAACCGCACCCTAGAGAGGACTGTGGAACCAAACCCATTTAAAAATGTGGGAGAGATTCACAAAGAGTGGACTGCAGCTGGAGTCAGTGCTTCAAGAACCATCACGCACAGACGTATGCAAGACATGGGTTTCAGCTGTCACGTTCCTTGTGTCAAGCCACTCTTGAACAAGAGTCAGCGTCAGAAGCATCTCACCTGGGCTAAAGACAAAAAGGACTGGACTGCTGCTGAGTGGTCCAAAGTTCTGTTCTCTGATGAAAGTAAATTTTGCGTTTCCTTTGGAAATCAAGGTCCCAGAGTCTGGAGGAAGTGAGGAGAGGCACAGAATGCATGTTGCTTGAGGTCCAGTGTAAAGTTTCCACCGTCAGTGATGGTTTGGGGTGCCATGTCATCTGCTGGTGTTGGTCCACTGTGTTTTCTGAGGTCCACGGTCAACACAGCCGTCTACCAGGAAGTTTTGGAGCACTTCATGCTTCCTCCTGCTGACCAGCTTTATGGAGATGCAGATTTCATTTTCCAACAGGACTTGGCACCTGCACACAGTGCCAAAGCTACCAGTACCTGGTTTAAGGACCATGGTATCCCTGTTCTTAATTGGCCAGAAAACTCACCAGACCTTAACCCCATAGAAAATCTATGCGGTATTGTGAAGAGGAAGATGCGATACGCCAGACCCAACAATGCAGAAGAGCTGAAGGCCACTATCAGAGCAACCTGGGCTCTCCTAACACCTGAGCAGTGCCACAGACTGATCGACTCCATGCCACGCTGCATTTCTGCAGTAATCCAGGCAAAAGGAGCCCCAGCTAAGTATTGAGTGCTGTACATGCTCATACTTTTCATGTTCATACTTTTCAGTTGGCCAACATTTCAAAAAATCCTTTTTTGTATCGGTCTCAAGTGATATTCTAATTTTCTGAGATACTGAATTTGGGATTTTCATTAGTTGTCAGTTAAAATCATCAAAATTACAATAAATAAACACTTGAAATATATCAATCTGTATGTAATGAATGAATATAATATACAAGTTTCACTTTTTGAATGGAATTACTGAAATAAATCAACTGTTTCATGATATTTTATTAATTTTATCACCAGCACCTGTACACCAATATTGTCCTCTCATTCTGTAATTCCTTTATCTATACACCAACATTGTTCCCTTATTCCCTTATTCCTTTATCTGTACACCAACATTGTTCACCCATACTCTAAATCCTTTATCTGGACACCAACATTGTTTCCTCATCCCCTTATTCCTTTATCTATACTCCAACATTGTTTTCTCATCTCTTCATTCTTTAATCCATACACCAGCATTGTTTATTCATCTATACATCAACATTGTCCTCTCATTCCCTTATTACTTTATCTGTACACCAACATTGTTCCCTCATTCCCTTATTTCATCTATACACCAACATGTTCACCCATTCTCTAATTCCTTTCTCTAAATAGCAACATCGTTTTCTCATCTGTTCATTCTTTAATCCATACACCAACATTTTTTATTCATCTATACACCAATATTGTTCCCTCATTCCCTTATTCCTTTATCTATACACCAACATGGTTTCTTCATCCCTTTATTCCTTTATCTATACTCCAACATGGTTTCTTCATCCCTTTATTCCTTTATCTATATACCAACATTGTTTCCTCATATGAGCTGTTTCATAGATGTCTTGTATTTTTTATTCAGTCTTTGCTAGGTGTTTAATACGACACTCAGATTTATTTTCATACATCATCTGTGTTCTCTGAGCCTATTTTAAGCCTTAAAGTCCTCAAATTCCAGTTGATTCCTTATAGAATAGTGTTAGGCCCTATTCCGTGCCCAGTCACACTGCCTTGCAAGATGTTTCATTTTCCTTCTCTGTGTAATAACGCTATCACCAAAATCGTTGTCGATTACAGCCACTCTGATTTGGACCTGAAGAGGGATCTGTGCCAAGTGGAACTTCATTTTAGCAGTTATTACATTAAGGTAAGGTCAGTTTGAACAGGACTAACATTACCAAAGGAGTTCCAAGGTCAGCAAATTATACAAGGTAATTTGCTCTGGAATTATTTCTGAGCTGACTTCTAGAAATGGCAGATTCATAGTCTACCAAAAATCACAGATTTAGTAATAATCACTCAAATTACTGGACCTCAGATAATACTAATCCAGCTCCAATAGGGCTTTGAAGACGGAGTAATGAAATGGCCTGTTTAATTATACGAAATAAGTAGAACAAAAATAACGACTGCTCATGGTACAGAAAGTGGACTTCAGGGGAAAAAAGAAAAGGACACTGGTGAATCTTTTAAACCGGATGTTCTCTACATCTTCTGTCCAGTTACACGTTCTTCCTCCTGCCTGTGTTTACACAGAGCCCACAGCGCTTACAGTCATTGAACGTTTTAATTGGCGATCTCAGAGGCTGCAGTATTACAGTACACCCGCTGAAGATTTGGTGACAGGAAGTCTTTTTGTGAGATTTTAAATCGCTTTAATGAATAGGCCGGAGCCTTGAACGTTACGAAGCCGCTACTCTCAGCGAGAGAATATCCATTAGACTGCTTAATGGTCTCTGCTGAGTTACATCACCAGTTCTGAGCAGAGAGGCTTTAGTTTTTCTTTTTTCCTCTTTCTCTGCCAGAGCTGAGCTGTAACAGGCCATTGTCCTCTTCCCTAATAAGGCAGCCAGCAAGTGAGGGTGGCCCTTCGGCACTGACCTGTGACCGGTGTTTCTGGATGAAGGTTAGGCTTGCGTTTGAGCAAGCTGCTCTCAGAACAGTGTTGAAAGTGCCTGCGGTCTCCTCTGTGTGCCAGAAGCTCGCCTGCTCTTCAGTTCCGCTCAGGTTTACTGTCAGTATATCAGTATATGATGAACAGTCTCTCTGGCACAGTACATGTGATACACATGGCAATCCAAAAGACCTCAGTCTAAGTGCAGGGCTAGATGTGCAGTACAGTGACAAGACAGGACAAGACTGACTGGACGCCACATTCCATTTACATTCCCATGATGTTAAATGGGTGGGATATGGACAAAAATTCCTGTGCTCTTATTGTCTGTATAAAATGAGTCTTTTCATTCATATTGTCAGTGTCGCCTTGCAGAGATCTCTTTTATGGTTCTTGGATACACATTGGACCTTTTTCATGTTTAGAATGGACAGCGTTGCCAGTGAACAAGTCATGGTCTTCTGCTGCTTCACCTGTCTGTCCTTGGGATCCTAAACTCTAGGATCGATATACATTCATAAAGCACTTAACAGCGCTCACATGTTTTCAGCCTCCATCAAAAAACTTTCTTTTGGCTACAGCACAACCAACAGGTGCAGTTCACGTTTCTGAAGTCTATCCTGAAGTCTGACTTGGCCAAGACGAGTTACACAACAGTTCAAAGTTAGTGAGCTCCCCCCGTTTTGTGGGTATAGTTTACAAACTGAGAGTATGGCTTACAAATCCTTGAACAAATTTATGAATACAATTTACAAATCTGTGGACACCATTTACAAATTCGTAGGTACAGTTTACAAATTTGTGAATACAGTTTATAGATTCGTCAATGCAATTTACAAATTCAGTGATTCAGTTTACAAATTTGTGAATATGTTTACAAATTCGCATATACAGTTTACCTCTCTGTGAATACAGCTTACAAATCTGTAGATACAGTTTAAACCATATATACAATTTACAAATCGGTGAATACAGTTTGCAAACCCATGAATTCAGTTTACTAACTTGCGAATACAGTTTACAAATTTGTGAATAAGGTTTATAAATTCGTCAATACAGTTTAAAAAACTATGGATATGGTTTACAAATCTATGGATACAGTTTACAAAGCCTTGGAAATATAATATTATGCATTTAACTGAAATCAGACAAACTAAAATCAGAAGAAAACATAATGTGTGTTAAAATAAGAAAAGAAATGCTTCTTGTGGGGATAACTACATAGAAAAGTATTTCGCCTTCATTTCATTTTTTGCACATTTGCATTTTATTTATTTATTTTTCTGTTTATTAAAACTGCAACAAGACAGTGAAAAAAAAAACACTGTTAAATAATCATTTCTTAGCAAGATGTTGATCCTACCCAATCTGGCAACCCTGATATGGCTCAGCCGTGAGTGGTGTGTGTGTGTGTGTGTGTGTGTGTGTAAGGTAATAACAGTGTGATGATTGCAGCAAGCGTAGGCTAAGCATTAGCATGGCTGCAAGCTGGGCCAGGCACAGTATGCATGTTATTGCACATTACATTCACAGTGAATGTCAGAAGTGCTTTGGCGAGGTTTTTCCCAGCAGACTTGGCTGTGGTTTTGGGGTCAAACAGAAAGGCTCCTCCTCATCTCCAGAGCAGCACTGGAGGGACTGGAGTATGTGTTTCAGAAACAGGCCCCCAGAGACCACTGCCCATCCAAGCATACTAATGCACCCACAAGCACAACCTGCCTGCATTCTGCACAGACTGCTAGATGCGTGTGAGATGGAAAGATAGACAGAAGCTGCGTTTACATTACAGGTATGAAAGTGACAGGAATCAGTACTCCAGGTACTCCAGAAGCGCATTTGTGAGGCACTGTTGTTGGACAAGAAGGCCTGACTCTCAGACTCCAGTCTAATTCATCCCAAAGGTGAGGTCAGAGGTCATGACCTCAGGTTGAGGTCGGGACTCTGTTGGCCAGTGAAGTTCATCCACACCAAACTATCTTTTCCATGTCTTTGTGTACATTGGTTTGTGCCCTGGTGCGCAGTCATGTTGGAACTGGAAGAAGCCATCCCCAAGCTGTTCCCACAACATCCGGAGCATGAAATTGTCCAAGATTTCTTGGAATCCTGAAGCATTAAGAGCTCCTTACACTGAACCCAATTTTCAAAAGGCAACCCCACACCATTATCCCCACTCCGTCAAACTTTACACCAGAACATGTCTCCACTTCTCTAGCTTGGATGCAGTTGCTCGGCCATGGAAACTTATTTCATGAAGCTCCCAATCACTTCTACTTATAATACCACTGACAGCTGGAACATTATAGTAGCGAGGAAATTTCACAACTGGACTTGTTGCACGGGTGGCATCCTATCAGGGTACTTCTCTGGAATTCACTGAGCTCCTGATAGCGACCCATTCTTCCACTAATGTGTGTAGAGGCATCTGCATTCCTAGGTGTCTGGTTTTATACACCTGTGGCCATGTAAGTGATTGGTATATCTGAATTCAGTTATTTGGATAGGTGAGTGAAAGCTTTTGGCAATGTAGTGTATGTGATATGAGAGCATTGTGGTCACTGCTTTTTTGTATGTGCTTTTTTCTTACACCATATTTCATTTAACATGTACTGTACTGTGCAAAAATCATAACCCTTCATTTACTCTGTTTCTGACAAAGTGAATCACTAAAGTGATGCACTTTTTCAGGAGATATTTCCAGACCTAGTAATTATATCTTTAGTTGAACACCACTTTTCATACCAGTGGTGGCTCAAAGTGCTTTACAGACAGATGTTAAAGCTTGACAGTGATAGAAGAAACTATGAGTATTCATTTAATATCATATAAGGCCATGACACAGATCAAATTAAAAGATACATACCAAAGAGGTATCAAGTTTAATTACAGTGGTGCACGGTGCATGAAAGTTTGTCAAGCCTTTATCATTGCATTTCTAGAGAAATGCGCCCTAAACACCAATTTAAGCCAATTACACACAAAAAAAATTTCTTTTTCATTCAGTTAGTAGGTTGGTCAGTAATCTGGCGTGACCCCCTTGAGCATCAATGACTTCAACCAAACCGTTGATCAGCCATACACATGGATTTGGAGGAATCTTAGACTGTTCCTTGACATAGAACTGCTTCAACTCTGTATTGGTGGCTATTCTTGCATTAACACCACTCCTTAGATTAGGATTTTTTTTATTTAAATTGACAGTTTAAATTTTTATTTTCCAAATCACCAGAGTAGCAGTTTTTTAGAGTATAGCCTACAGTATCGAAAAGGTTGGCTCGAGTTCTAAGTGTGGAAATTTAACCTGGTAACACAGAGCTTATGAACTGCCTTTAGATATGCTAGACCAATCAGATCCCACCAAGCCTCTATGTGTTGTGACATCACCACCAACCTTAATGGAAGTCGGGCTTGCTACGTTCAGGGTTCAGGCCTGTAATATACTGCAATAATTAATGAAAACAAAATATCAACTTTTAATCAGTAGTATACAATGTCCTGGTACAATAGCAGCATAACAGTCCCAAGAGGTGATACTGCCACCACTTTGTTTCACAGTTGCGCGAGGACCTTCACGTTCAGTTTTGTGACATGTCTGACTTCAACCATGCATGTCAGTTTTTGCTTTATCCATCCACAAAATATTATTTCTGTAGCTGTATGAGGAAACTTTGAACAAGCAGAAGTGATCTAACTGGAGAGCAGGGGATTTCTCCAAGCTATCATTCCATACATACTGTACTTGCCTAGTGTTTGCCCGATTTGGACTCGCGAACAGCACTGACATGTGCCATTGCAAGGGAGGCCTGCAGATCCATAGATATTACCCTGGGCTTCTTTGTGATCTCCCAAAGCATTATATGCCTTAGGTCACATTATTGTTGAATGATCATTGCTGGCATGCATTATAGTGGGGTTGAATGTCCTCCATTATTACATTACATGCCTGGTAGTGTATCATCTAAATCCAAACCCTTCAGCAATAGTTCTGAAACCTTTTCCAGCCAAATAAGCACTGGCAAGTCACTTTCTGTGGTCCTCAGACATCTCTCTTTACAATAGCGCGACATTCACAAACAAATGTGTGTGCTAAGGACCAGACTTTGATTGTAAAGACTAAACAGGGTTAAGTCAGTCACATTCACATCGCAGTCCAACTCATTTGACGTGAATTATCATTTGTCTCCAAACTGATGAGGGTCTAGAGGTTCACATACTTTGCCAACAACTGTTGTTACAACAATGAATTAATATTGGAATACTCTGTAGTATTGTAATCTTCAGCCATTCCACTCCAATGTAAACAAGTAGCCTAAAAGCGCACAGCTAACATTACATTTACATTTACATTTACATTTAAGGCATTTAGCAGACGCTCTTATCCAGAGCGACTTACAACCGTGCTTAGTGTTCTGTTGGATAATAGTCCAGCTAGTAGAGGAAGTTTAGGGGGTCAGTGCTGGTACCCAGAGAAAGGTCATTATAAGTGCAACACAATACACATTGACAAAGGACATTATTTGTGCAATACAAAAAGGTCATTAAATTGCCACACGATACACACAATTTACATGTCTGCTAGAGCTCACTCACTTGAGTGCTTTACGAAGAGATGGGTCTTCAGTCTGCATTTAAAGACGGCGAGAGACTCGCAGCAAAGCTATGCATAACGTTTGGTGTTTAATACTATGTCTGTTTTCCTAATATACTGTATATATATATATCACCAGTTCTTTGCTGATACACAGCCCTAGTGACTGTCTGGGGTTTATTCAACAAAGCAAGATTTGGGGATTTTTCAGTTAGCCAGATAACTTAACTTAAACCAAAAGCCAAGACTGTTCAATAGGAAAAGAGCTGAGAGACCTTCCTATTGGATATTCCTCATCTTTGGGTTTAACATATCTGGCTAATTGAGAAATCCTGCATTGTGAAATACCCCACAGACCTCATTAGACTTGTTTAGGATAATTCGGCTCCTGGGAGGTTACATATGCTAAACTTGTAAGACTGAACTTTGAAGGTGGCTGCTGGTTCTTTTGAAAACTGAACACATGTAGAGTTGAAGCTAGAATAAAGGCTAAATGCAGAAAAGGTAATAAATAGCTGTTGAGGCTGGTGTTTTACCGTTAGATATGTTTTCCCCTTTGTTATTTTTGACATGGAAAATTGAATAACCTTCACTTAATGGTTGTTTTGACTGTAAATGAAATAAGAGAAGAATGCACTTGTGCACAGCACTCTATATATCACTGTCATCATCCAGTGTGGGTGGTGTGTCTGCAGTAGGCTATTTGATGTGCATATGTAGATTTCTCTGTTTACTCTATGGGCAGGCGATATTGCAGAAATATAACATCAAGATATTTACTTTTCAGAGGCTTGCGAATGAATAGGAAGAGTGCACCAGTAATGTAGAGGCAGATTTCGGAAAGGCTTTAAAAATCAACCTTTTTTTCATGTCAGTAGTACTTTCTTTATCCACCATATGCACAGCAACTCAGGAAGAAGCTAAAAACAAACAACTGATTAAGTAAAGTAAGATAGGGGTATATCAGTTTGACATCCAATCAGCTCTCAATAATTAAATCCATTCAGTCGTTCTCAGTTGTGGAAGTGCTGATAATACTCTGATAATACTGCAGTAGCATAACAGAATATTAATAAACATCAAATAAACAATATTACTCACAGGCACCATCTACAGGAGTTAATAGTACTCATCAAATAAACAACGTTACTCACAACCGCCATCTACAGGAGTTAATAATTCTCATCAAATAAACAACGTTACTCACCACCACCATCTACAGGAGTTAATAATACTCATCAAATAAACAACATTACTCACCACCACCATCTACAGGAGTTAATAATACTCATCAAATAAACAACGTTACTAACCACCACCATCTACAGGAGTTAATAGTACTTATCAAATAAACAACGTTGCTCACCACCACCATCTACAGGAGTTAATAGTACTCATCAAATAAACAACATTACTCACCACCACCATCTACAGGAGTTAATAGTACTCATCAAATAAACAACGTTACTCACCACCACCATCTACAGGAGTTAATAATACTCATCAAATAAACAACGTTACTCACCACCACCATCTACAGGAGTTAATAGTACTCATCAAATAAACAACGTTACTCACCACCACCATCTACAGGAGTTAATAATACTCATCAAATAAACAACGTTACTCACCACCACCATCTACAGGAGTTAATAGTACTCATCAAATAAACAACGTTACTCACCACCACCATCTACAGGAGTTAATAGTACTCATCAAATAAACGTTACTCACCACCGCCATCTACAGGAGTTAATAGTACTCATTAAATAAACAACATTACTCACCACCACCATCCACAGGAGTTAATAGTACTCATTAAATAAACAACGTTACTCACCACCACCATCTACAGGAGTTAATAGTACTCATCAAATAAACAACGTTACTCACCACCACCATCTACAGGAGTTAATAGTACTCATCAAATAAACAACGTTGCTCACCACCTCCATCTACAGGAGTTAATAATACTCATCAAATAAACAACGTTACTCACCACCACCATCTACAGGAGTTAATAGTACTCATCAAATAAACAACGTTACTCACCACCACCATCTACAGGAGTTAATAGTACTCATCAAATCAAATACAATTAATAACGTTATCTAAACACACCACCACCATCTACAGGAGTTAATAGTACTCATCAAATAAACAACGTTACTCACCACCACCATCTACAGGAGTTAATAATACTCATCAAATAAACAACGCTGCTCACCACCACCATCTACAGGAGTTAATAGTACTCATCAAATAAACAACGTTACTCACCACCACCATCTACAGGAGTTAATAGTACTCATCAAATAAACAACGTTACTCACCACCGCCATCTACAGGAGTTAATAGTACTCATTAAATAAACAACGTTACTCACCACCACCATCTACAGGAGTTAATAGTACTCATCAAATAAACAACGTTACTCACCACCACCATCTACAGGAGTTAATAGTACTCATCAAATAAACAACGTTACTCACCACCACCATCTACAGGAGTTAATAGTACTCATCAAATAAACAACGTTGCTCACCACCTCCATCTACAGGAGTTAATAATACTCATCAAATAAACAACGTTACTCACCACCACCATCTACAGGAGTTAATAGTACTCATCAAATAAATAACGTTACTCACCACCACCATCTACAGGAGTTAATAGTACTCATTAAATAAACAACGTTACTCACCACCGCCATCTACAGGAGTTAATAATACTCATCAAATAAACAACGTTACTCAATACCTCCATCTACAGGAGTTAATAGTACTCATCAAATAAACAGTACTCACCACCACCATCTACAGGAGTTAATAATACTCATCAAATAAACAACATTACTCACCACCACCATCTACAGGAGTTAATAGTACTCATCAAATAAACAACATTACTCACCACCACCATCTACAGGAGTTAATAGTACTCATCAAATAAACAACATTACTCACCACCACCATCTACAGGAGTTAATAATACTCATCAAATAAACAGTACTCACCACCACCATCTGCAGGAGTTAATAGTACTCATCAAATAAACAACGTTACTCACCACCACCATCTACAGGAGTTAATAATACTCATCAAATAAACAACGTTACTCACCACCACCATCTACAGGAGTTAACAGTACTCATCAAATAAATAACGTTACTCACCACCGCCATCTACAGGAGTTAATAATACTCATCAAATAAACAACGTTACTCAATACCTCCATCTACAGGAGTTAATAGTACTCATCAAATAAACAGTACTCACCACCACCATCTACAGGAGTTAATAATACTCATCAAATAAACAACATTACTCACCACCACCATCTACAGGAGTTAATAGTACTCATCAAATAAACAACATTACTCACCACCACCATCTACAGGAGTTAATAGTACTCATCAAATAAACAACGTTACTCACCACCACCATCTACAGGAGTTAATAATACTCATCAAATAAACAACATTACTCACCACCACCATCTACAGGAGTTAATAGTACTCATCAAATAAACAACGTTACTCACCACCACCATCTACAGGAGTTAATAATACTCATCAAATAAACAACGTTACTCACCACCACCATCTAAGGGAGTAATTAACAAACATTAAATCAAATCAAATCACGTTTATTGTCACGTCACATTTTCACAGGTGTGTAACTAAATTACTTCATAGTTTCAAAATTTCATTGAATTCTGTAACAGTTATAATCATTGTAACTCATAAAATCATTGTGTAAACCCATCATGGTGGTAACAACTGTGGACAGTTATTGTGATCATCTTAAATAATTGTGACTATGTGATAGTTGTGGACTCTGTGTCTCCAGAAAGCTTTCTGCAGTGGTGCCTCTTATGGTGTCTCTATTCATTCTCTTATTGTGTGTTCTGAACACCTCATAGGGTTAAGACTGCGTGTGTTGTCCTCACAGAGTGAAGACGGTGTGGAAGTGAAGACTGCTGCGAGTACGGTCACCTGCAAGGCTGTCATTGTTACATGCCCCCCTCATATGGCAGGTAAGTGTGGGTGAATACACTTAATAAAACTCCTCTCTGCTGCAGTGACGCAGAACAGCTGTCAGTCATGCAGCCTCCTGGTACGCTAAGGGCCCACCCCCTGGTCAGCTGACTGGCTGCTGTGGCGTAGGCAGCAGCTTGAGGGAATCTAGGACAATTCAACGCTCTGAACCCCCCTAGTGTAGAGTCAGTTACTACAGGCAGTTGTTTTGCATCTCCTTGTGCTTAGTAAAAGAGAAAACCCACTGACAGGTGCTGTAACATCTGCCCATTGTCCTCTGTTGTGAACGTGCTTTGAGTCAGCGTGTTTTTCTTCTGTCCTTTTTTGTTCTGCATTGAAATTATTGTCCTTGGTAATTGACCATATGCCATAAATGCAGCTAATAGAGATGAGGGTATAAAAGGCTGGAGTCCTGAATATTGACTAAGAGCTCCTTTTCTGAGCAAAGAAGCTTTCTAACATTGTTCTTCTTATGGCGTGGTAGCTCTTGCTGTAATCTGGTAATTATTCCGGTCGGTTTAATAAACGCATCACTTTTAGATTAAATAATAAAACATCTAAATGCTTCCTGTGTTAAGGAGACTTACAGGCTGCTGTTATTGTAGTGCTGTATTGTTATTGTTCTGGGTTCTGTTAAATTGGCTGTGTTTTTAACATACTTGGATTCAACATTATAAGAAACCACAAACTGATATTAACTTTAGTGCATTTTACAGCTGCGGACGGCATGATTTCAGGCTTTTACATCATTCAACTTGACAGCTGTTGCAAAAGGTGCAATCTGTCTCCGAATCACAGGTCTGTCATTAATCAGCCCAAACCTAAAACTATAGGACTGTGTAAAAGTAAAAGACGTTTGTTTTGTTTCTTGTCAAAACGGCCAATAAGGATGATGTAGAATGCTTTATTGTATATTTAACTTGTTCTCTAATCTCTGCAGAGAAGAATGTTACTTTGTTTGATGGCAAAAATGCCCAGATGCTTTATAACATGCCAATTTACACCCTCTGATTTGGTCCTAGTATGAAACGAGTTGTTGTTGAGCTCATGAGTAATTTGATAAGCTATGCTTTGATTGGCTGGTTTACAGTGAGACACCACAATGCTCACACATACACCTGATAAAATGAGCCTCTGTGTAAATAAGCTCTGCCCTCATACAGTTTAGTTAGCTGTGTTAGTTACCTGTCTCTTGCTGGAATCTAACGTTAGCTATACTAGCTACTTGTTTTCAATCTCCACATCAACACACAGTAAATTAAAGCTGTTCCTCACTATGAACCTTTCAGATTAGGATGATCTGCTTCAACCAGCACACAGTAAAACAATCTCACAGCATGGCTGCTACTTACAGGTTGCTGTTGGGGTTGTGATGCTAATAAAGGTGGAACTACTCCTTTCCCCAGTCTCTACAGTGTCCAACGCTGAGGAAAGCTGCTTGATATTGTCAAAGATTTGAGAAACTGTCTGGGGTGAAGTTTACACAGCCAGCTAACACTCTGAATTAAAGTTGTTCAGGATTCTGTCAGGGTGGTGGGGTTGATGTTAGGCTTCATATTTGCCAGTTTTTTTTGTTGCACATTTTCTTTGTTTCTGAGTTGTGGTGGCACAATGACCTTCATTTACATTTACAATTAAGGCATGTAGCAGGTTATCTTATCCAGAGCGACTTTCAACAGTGTTTAGTGTCTGTTGGGTAATATTTCCAGCTAGTACAGTAATGTTAGAGTCTAAACTTGCTATGAGCTCAGACGCTGCCTGACCTAGAGCGATCAATACACAGACATATATAAAGCAAAAGTGCACTACCTGGCAACCCCAGCCCAGCTCTAATACCTATAGAGAAGAAAGCTCATTAAAAGTATGATAAGTGCAAAACAAGTATTTCAGCATACATATAACTTACACATCCACTAGTGCTCACTCACTTAAGTGCGTTACAAAGAGATGGGTCCTCAGTCTGCGGTTGAATTCCAGCCTCTATAAAAGCTGTAGTGTTTAAGGTGAAACTGAACATTATGTTAAGTGAACAGGAAGCCAGCTTCAGCCTTGTTTAAAGAACATCAGTCTTGTCCGCTGATAGTTTGGTTCCTTGGAAAGGGCATGGAAAGTGCTGACATACCCTTCACAACTTGGAGCGTGAGCTTCTCTTAATAGTTTTAATATAATCCATAGAATTTTTATTGCTGTTGGAACAGGAAATACAGTCTTAGATCCCATCCCAGTAACCATAATCACATTCAGTTGCGCTCTGGACTCTGGGGTGGTCAGTCCATTGTTCTGAGAACAGCAGCAGCTTCTTTGCTTGATGTGTCTGTCTCCTGTACTCAATAAGGAGCTTCTTGATCGCTACACCCAGCATTGAGTTGTATTGTCACAGCGGAAGCATGGACAGAAACACCTGTAGATAATTTCAGATCCTGGTGCAAGAGTGGAACTCGATGTTCTAATCTCTCTCAAAGATGGAAGTGCTGTTTATCTGAGGGGGACAGGTTTTGTGGTCTACCAAGCCCCTGAAAAATGGATAACTTTTTCTTAATAGCACTTTTGAGTGGGAGATAAATAATTGAAGTGTGGCCTCTGACTGGCACTATACTGTATGTAGTAATAAGACCGAAGAATTATGAGTCTGGACCTGCGGGCGGGTCCTTTAGAGTTTAAGGGGTTAACGAGACAGCGTGTGAATTATCCCAAGTGACGGCGCTCTGAGAAACAGCCTCTAAATCATAGTCGAGCTGACGGCTGACAACGAGCCTTAAAAACCGCAGGCGCTGCCGAGCCTCAGACACCTGTCCAAGTGCGTTCGGGGATAAATAATGGAGGCAGCGTTGCTCGGAGTCATCCGCGTGACTCGTCCCCCTTTCAGACATGAGCATCCTATAAAGTGCCAGCTTTGCCTTGAATTGGAGGAGCTGCATTTGTTAAAAACACTCGGTTGCAGAACGAATCTTGCAAGAAAATACAAAGAGGATTCATTCCAAATGTGTACAGTACACACACACAAACACACACGCCAGATGTCTTCACCGGCTTCAGGCAGCCGTGCATCAGCCATACGCCTTATCTTTTGAACCTTTCTACTTTATTAGCAGTGCTGTTTTGTTGATTGGGCTCCATTTCGCTAATTCTTCAGAAGCAAAAGTGCACTTTCAGCGTGCCCGCATCTGCATGAAGTCAAGCCTCGAACGTTTCACTTCAGATGTTCTCGAGAGATAATCTCTTTGTTTTCAGCATTTCCAGCTCCTGCTGGAGGAGGCACGGCTGTGTAGCCTACAGCTAAGAGGAGTCGTGCCTGGCGATAACCATATTAGTCCTGCACCACAATGCACAGAAGCCAACAAACAGAGAAACTTTGAAATTGACTGCCTTTTTCACCCATCCGTTTGTCTTTTCATTTGTTTTCTTTTTTTCCAGGTTTTTTTATCCCACCTGCTATCTAGGTCCTCACTAATCACACAGTAACTGCAAAGCCGGGAGTGTGAGCGCTACCACGTGCTTCCACGCAGACACGTGAAGCTAGTTACTGCGTGTTTCCAAAACTGCTGCTTCTGCGACGTCAAAGGCAGCTGAAAGCTCTTGAGCAGCACTGATTGGCCAATTATGAAAAGCCTGCTCTGCTTGGACGCCTTGCTGCTTTTTGAAAGTTCTTTTTGTTTCTTTTCAGTTAAACATGAACAAATATTTAGTTACCAAGTGCTAATCCTTTGGGCACCCTCAGCCTTAAGCTCCATGTTCATCAGAGCATTTATTTTTTATAGCCCAGGTTTTGTCTGAATAATTAATATTTTCCAAACTGTTGTTAATAGCACATAATAAACTCTAATAGTTCACATCTATCACACTATCTATCTATCTATCTATCTATCTATCTATCTATCTATCTATCTATCTATCTATCTATCTATCTATCTGTCTGTCTGTCTATGGAATGAACTAGTACATGTAAATTAGGCTTTTGCTGTATTTCACTTTCTGTTGTTCTGTTGTTGTTTGGCATTCATTCTGTTTACTGCATGCGCCTGAGGACATAATTGAGAAATAAGGAGTGAGAATTAAAGTAATGTAATGTAAACCGAGGAGAAATGTTTGTGTTTCTGTATGAGTCAGCAATGCTGAGCGATTCAGTGACGAGGGGCTAGGCAGCGACAGAGGACTGTCGTGTGTGTTTGTTGGAATATCATTGGCTTTCAGATCGTTGTTAATAAGGAAGGAAGTATTTTTGAAGACTGTTTTATCTGATTGTAAAAGTGTGTGTGCGTGTGTATATACATGTATATACGCACAAAACAAAAGTTTTTATAGACAATTGTTATGGTGTCCCAGGTAGTTGCTAGGCGTATGCATGAATGAACCGTGTGTAAAATGTGTGTTGGGTGTAGAATGAGTGGTTTGTTTGATGTGTGGTTACAGTGTGTATACTGACTGAGGCAGTTGATCTGATATACCTGATGGATGTTAGGGTGTTGCTATGGTAACAGTTTAATGAATTGTTTTTAATGGATGTATATCATACAGATTTAAGCTGTGTGTACAAAATTTTACACCCCAAATCTGATATTTGACATTGTACATGCATTCAAAAAGCTGTCTGGATCAGACAGAACATTCCAGAACTGGAACTCGCACATTTAACAGATTAAATTCTCTTCACAAGATGTAGATATTAGTACGCAAGTCACTTCCACGATCCTCATTTATCATTTAAAGCAGAAGCACACCAGTTAACACAAATGTTAGTAATAGCATGTTCTAAAACAAGTGACATAATGTGGTATTAGCAAAAATTAAGTTACTCATAATAATATTCTTTAATATGTATTTTACATGAAGTTAGTCAATGCCAAAACTATTTTCTGTAGATATGCTAAAGATAGCATAGAAAGTAGGTCTTAGATACAGCGAACCATCTGTGTGTTTTGCTTTGAGGGGTTGGGTGGTAATAATGTATAATTAATAGGTAGATATATGTATAATGTATACATTATTTATGTGTAATATATAATCCTGATCTTTTCTTTTGAACAGGAAAACATCAGGCTAATTATTTCTTGGGCTTCTTTATATTTTCTCTCAGATTTTGCCGAATAGGTCTTCATCTAACCTCTCAACGTAGGGATCAAACGAGTGCCCTTCCTCCCTAAAGTAGCACTGTCATTAATACTGTCTTAAATATTGACATGTGTAATACTGAAAGCACTTTGGCAGCACTGATCTTCCAATTATGGAGAACCTGCTCTGCTTGGGGGCTTTGACTGCTTGTCAGTCTTCTTGCTGTTTCTTTTCAATTAACAGTGAACACATATTTTGTTAGCATAACGTGCTAATCCTTTCGGTATGTTTGTCTTTAGAGTGTCTTCTTTTGTACGTAGAGCAGATTTTCCTCTGAATCCTACATGTTTTCTTTGCCATACTATTGTTAATAGCACAAATTGAAATTCCTTGTCTCAAAGGCAGGAGTACAATGTTGTCAGATATCAGCGATGATTGATATTGACGTGTGCTATTAAAAGCACTTGGCCAGCACTAATTAGCCAATTATGGAGAGCTTGGAGACCTGGCTGCCTACTGAATTTTCCTCAAAAGAAAAAGCTTGTGTTTAATACCTTAAATTATTGCAAACCAACAAAGGAAACATGTTCACTCTTCAATGCCCCAAACATTTAATAGTATATGTAACATATGCTCAGCATCTCTGAGGAATAAATGCTGCTTTCCACTGTATTCTAAAGTCAGTTGGCATTCCAGTGCTTTATAGCCTAAAAGCTACAGCATGTTTTTTGCTAATTATTATTTTGTGTGATGGTTTCTCATTCATTTTCAACAGTTTATGTATCACGTATTTAGGATGTTGCAAAAAGCACTAATATATGACTGTTACACTAGTGGAAAGCTGCAAAGTGCAAGTAGAGAAGAGCAGAGTTCAGCCTAATGCTGGATATTACATACAGCTAAACAGATTTCAGTATAACACTGAAACTGTCTTCTGTGAATTTTGACAGCACTATCCTAAGATTTCTCCCTGTAGATTGTTTTTGTATCATAAAAGTAGACTTTTTTCATCATAAATGTCACAGAGTTTACTCCTGTATTATTGGAATTTCTCTCATGGTGGCTGTAATAAAGCCCAGTTGGGAGAACTGAACCAACTCACAGTGGCTTTAGCCAGGCTAAAGTATGACCCTCAAAGTAAAGAATAAGAGATGGTTATATATATTAAAAACATAAAATAATTTGAAAAAGAATAATTTTATGCACATATCAAACGCAGATACTCTAAACAACACATGTATACTACTGTGTGTGTGTGTGTGTGTGTGTGCGTGTGTGTGTGTGTGTCATATCCCCAGTCAAACCAAGTCAAATGCCACGTATTGTAAATCTTTACATAAAAATGTTACACACTGCGTGCAATAAAACTTAAGTGTAGCTACCAAAGTTTAGTGTACAGTTTCTGTTTATTTGTCTATTGATTTATCAGTTCTGAGCAAAATGTATTAATATGTTCAACTGAAACTTAATTTAAAAAGCACTTCATGTGTGTCAGGAACAAATAACTTGGCTCGATGCGCGTAGAGCTAAATATCAGATGAGTTTTATTAAACAGTTAGAGCAATGTGAAGTTAAAGCAGCAACCAAAATGTAAAGGGCAAACAAAGAGAGGAATCAGGAGAACAGAAGGAGGTCGAAAACCAGCAATGGAATCAGGGCAGAAGCAAGAGAGTAAGTCAGAGACAAAGAGGGAGTCAAAGCCAGAGTGAAAACGAGTGGAATAGAACGCTCAGTAGTGCAAAGAAGGTTTGGCAAAACTTTGCGAGGAGTGTGTGTGATGTTAAAATGCAGCCTGTGAAAAGAGACGCAGGTGTGCGCAGTCAGTATTCTAGAGAGGCGGGGAGTGGGCATGGGGTATGATTGAGTGACTGGGAACATGTGAGGGTGATGTCATCAAGTGATGCACTCTGGGAAGTGGAGTTTGGGAGACTGGCTGTGTCAGGGAAACCCGGAAGCGTGACAATATGTGCTATAATTGTTTTCTTGGGTTTTTTTTTTTGCTTTTTTTGTAGCAATAAAAAAATGAAAACAATAATTTTACTTCCAAATATGCAGAAGTGACAGCTTTACTGACATTCCTGAACTATACCTGCACTATCCAGTACATTCTTCTGTACAGTATACCCTAACTACTCAAGGATACCACCACTGAGCAAAAGACAATAGAGAAAATAGACCATATGTTGGTACACGGCAGCAATGCTAGTTTGTGTACAGTGTGTGTGTGTGTGTGTGTGTGTATACACTGCAGTGATAATTAACTTTACTGTTTAGTTATGTAACCACAGCAGATGATGGTAAACTGACAGTGTACAGATTAATATGTCTGCATATAAACTGAAGGTTCAAGCCTGGTTGACACTATATACAGTATGTAGGGCTCTACAAATTATGCAAGGGCCTTGCTTCCTTATTGTGTCATGGATGAATGGATGAATAGGAACAATGAAAAAAAACACCATGAGACTAAATTGCACTCAGAGCAATCAAGTAATCTTGTGTTCTCTCCACTGTCACAACATATGTACTTACGCATCCCATTGCTCAAAATTTGAGTGGGCCTGATGCAGCTGATAGAATTAATAATACTATTATCTATAATTTGAATTATACTGTTGTAACTCATTCTGTTCTATATAGGTCTGTTGATGCTTAGAGCAACAGATGGAGCGAACTGTTTTAAAAGAGGGAAGATTGTATTGGTAGCAGTGGGGTGTCAGCTGTGAGTGTGTGGCAGGTGCATATGGTTTACATGGCTCATGGGTCAGGTAGGAGGGCCCCTTCGCAGAATTCTGCCTTGGGTCAAAGGGAAAAGGAGGTCAGAACTTGCTCTAGTAAGGTTAAGCCACAGTAAAGCGTCTGAATGTGGAAATTAAATTGCACATTATTTGCAGCCCTCACCCCCAGCCCCTTCTGTCTGTCACAGTTCTACACTCATCGTTTAAAGAACAGTTGCACAAATAGTTGCACCCAAAATGGATTACCTGACTGGAATGAAACTTGGTGGGTAGGTTTCACATTATGAGACATGCAAATGAGTTAAGTTGGCTTAGGCACTGATGGGCCTTATCATTGTACCTGTCTGACCCAAAATCAGACATTCAGCGAGCAGTGATATCCTCCATGAGTCATCCTGTTAGTGCCAGCGCTATTGGCAAAAGGCTGCTATATCACATGCATGCAGACCATTATTGACAACTGACCTTAACATCAAATCAATGTCACTAAACACTGCAAATGGTGTTCATGCCACACTGTCATGGAGTGACTCAGACAAGTCAGCGGTTCATTTCAAGTGATGAATTCGGCTTTTGTCTTGGTGAAAACGACCAACGTATCTGTGTGTGGAGGTACCATAGTCAACACCAAGATGACGCGCACCACACTTCCAGAAGGCCTGGTGTCACTCCACCTCTATCACAAATCTGCAGAAACTGTGTGAGAATATTCAATAGGACACCATTAGGAATCTCTACAGCTTCATGTCGAGACGTATAGCGCTGCGCTAGGGACAGAATGGTCTGTCTGCAGACTGCAGTACAGGGTCAGAATGTGTAGAGGTGGAACCAGCTAGAACAGAGTAGGCAAGCTGACAAATCAGAGCCTACTGGTCTCATCTGGAGGTGGGGCTAATTCACAGCTTTTTTAGGCAGGAGTGTTTTGGACAGAGGGTGAATACAGATATACAGTATGAGAAGTACTGTGTATTTGGAACATTGTAACATGTAAATCTATTTTTTAGTTGACCCCAAAAGCTATATTATGAACATTTGGGAATGAGTGTAATAGGTCATCTTTAAGGATAACTGCTTCAATGGGCTAAATCTACAAGTAACATTTCGGTCACGTCTATGCTAATGTATTCAAAGCTGGGATGCTTGACCTTCACTGTGTGCGCTGCCATTGCCACTGTGACATCAAATGCGCATATGTCAGCAAAGGTGGGTCTTCCCGATTGGGAATGCTGGTTGTGACTCTTTGGTTGCACATTTCCAGTTTCCAAGCACAGTGGAGTGCAGCAGTGGCCTCTTCCACATTATATCTCGTCTCGGCTGTCCCAAGCTCAGGAGCTCTCGGGTTCACCCTCTGGTCATTCATTTTTTATAATATTGAGCATCTGTTTCTTCCCTTCTCTCCCCACCTCTCTATCATTCATGAACTGCTCAGTTTGACTCTATATTAGTTAAGTTATAGTTTGCTTGTTTGCTGAAGCCACATTCTGAGTGTGTATACTCTGTCTGGAGTCACTAAACACGAGCTCTCTCCATTTATTTGCTTCACATTCTAAATGATTTATGCAATACAGAGTGTGTTGTGTGTGTTAATATTCTCAGCTTGTGTTGTGTTCATGCTTTAAACAGCTTATAGTCCGCAATTGGCCGTAACATGAAGGCACTTTAACAGTCATGTTCTGTGTTTCTTCTACTGTGGATGTGTGTGGTACAGAGGCAGTGTGTGTGTGTGTGCGTGCGTGTGTGTGTGTATGTGTGTGTGTGTGTGTGTGTGTGTGTCAGAGAATGTAGGAACAGGCAGAAGATGTGTATGTGTGTGGGCAGTTTCCTTGCTTGCTTCCTTTCTTTCTGTAGTGATGTGTATGTGTGGGTGAGCTGGATTTCTAGGTTTGGTGAAGCACATGTGGGTGATTAGATATGTATCTATGTGTGTGTGCATGCTGTATTTTCTGGAATTATAGGCCAGTATCTCATATCTGTATGTAGCTTTCTGCTGGTGCTGATAAACCTTTTAGAAAATGTATCACTTTGGAACCTAGTCAAAATGGAACTAGTCACGAACACACTGCTGTACATCTCAGCATCACAAGAACCATGTGTCGGTGTGGATCATTTACAGTCAAGAGGAGGTCTTGGAACAGCACAGTATTAGGACCAATCACAGTCAGGTGAAAGTCTCACAACAATGCAGTGAGGAGGTTTCAGGACAAATCACAGCATGATCAGTCTCAATCACAATCAAGGGCAGATTTCAGAACAACTGACACAGTGATAAAAGCCAGTGACACTGTGTAGGAGGTGTCAGATTAACCTTGTGGTGATTAGGACTGAGCAATGTGTTGATCAGGACCAATCACAGTCAGGAGGAGGTCTCAGAAAGAATGCTGTGATGATTAGGACCAATCGTTGTCAGGGGGAGGTCTCAGAACGGATCACCAATATTCAAAAGGGGAGGTCTCAGAACAAACAACAAGGTAATTTGGACCAATCACAGTCAGGAAGCATCTTTCAAGTGACTGACACAGTGATTACGACCTATTAAAATCAGGGGGTTGTCCTCAAAATGAATGACAGTGATTAGAACCAATCACAGTCAAGGGTCTAGGTACAAAACCAATCACAGTCAGGAGGAGATCTCAGAATAAACGAAGCATTGATTTGGACCAATCACAGTCGGGAGGAGGACTCAAAATTAATGCTGTAGTTTTGCGAACCAGTCATGGTCGGGGGGGGGGGGCTGGGGGGGGGGTCTCAGAACAAACAGTGCATTGATTGGGCCCAATAACTGTCAGTAGAAGGTCTCAAAAAGTACACTGTATTGATTAGGACCAGTCATAGCCAGGGGGATGTTTTAAAAATGGATCAACCACAGTCCTCAGAGTGAATGACACAGTGATTATGACCAGTCACAGCCAAGTGGAGAACTTGGAACAAACACGGAGCCAAAACCGAGCCCATGCTTTATTGAACGTTATTATAATCTATTATAATTGATTCTAACATACCAAACTGGATGCAGTTGAAACACCACCTGCAGATCGATGCATGATGAGGTATCAATGCATTTTGACACCCTGAAGTTGCAGTCATGTGGTAGCTGGCCGCCAGCCGAGCATCTCACTGCTGCCTGGCCTCTCTTCTTCGGTGACAGAGCATTGCTAATGACAGCCAGTGAGAGTAGTGGCAATATGCCCCACCAAAATACCACTTAGAGTTTTTACTTCAGGCCCTGTTTATACCGCAAGAGGACAGGTATGCAGTGCATTAGCATCCATTTCCCTGCCACAGCCTATTTTAATGAGTTTTCATCACTTGCACAACTTTGAGCGAATATCAAATCAATGTTAAGCCTGTAAGGCCTTACTTTAATTTATTGGGCCAGTATTCTCCCCACAGATTACGTCAAGTCCAGGAGACAGACTTTTTAGTGCTTAACCCTTAAAAGCAATGGTTTCACCAAGCATGTGTACATACCATGGGCCTTTATTTTTCCAGCACTTCTATCCAAAACAAAGTATAAGCTAACACAGCTGCAATAATAATAATAATAATAATAATAATAATAACAATACTAATAAATACACTATTGTTCAAAAGATCACTTGCCGTCACTTAAATTAATTGCTTTGTAGTGTAATGTGTTTATATATTATCAACCATGCAGCAAAATAGATATTTTTGATTCTGTATTTGGTATTTCAAGTAACGATTAAATGAGAAATAATATACTGAAGTTGACAAATGTCTTAACAGAAAGATAATGCAGATGTGAGAAATATTTGCATTATTGATTATTAATAAAGTGCTTTGGCTAAGATTGTCATAATAGGAAGACTATGAGTCAACACATTAATGCAGTGACTGCAGTAATAGCAAGGTTCCGACCAAGTGCCCATGGTATGTGCATCTAAAATTTCATCACAAAGAGACCCAAACTGTAAAAGTTTACATACTTTTGCCACTCGCAGATATGTGATACTGGATTGTTTTCCTCAATAAATAAATGTCTACTTTTAGAATTTGTGCAAAAATCTCATGAAGTTTAGGATATACACACACACACACACACACACACACACACACACACACACATATATATATATATATATATATAATTTATTTTATTATTATTTTATTTAAATTGGTGTGAGATTACTGTGAAATCCATGTTAATTAATAAAACAATCATTTTAAACACCTTAATTTAAAAATAAAATAGCTGTGAACAGTCCCAATGTGAATGCAGGAATGTGCCTGAAGTATCATTATTATAATAATACGTACTATATAGAGATGATAAGCTACTCCGATTAAAAGCCTTTTGTTAGATCAAGGTTAGAGAAAGGTTACCATATAAACTGGTAGTTCAGATTATGGAATCAGCAATACTTTTCCTCCAGACAGAACTCTGTACCTCTGAGAGAAAGATCCTCTATTGCTTATTACATATGGTGGTGTTCGGATGTGAAAGTAAGCAAGACTATATAAAAGTTTCCTGAATCCATTCTACTTTAGGATGATACCTCAGCCTTGAGCCCCAGGACATTTCATGGGTTTTCAAGGTGGATCTCAACCTGAGATAATGGAAAATTGAGTGATTCATACTGTGGAATAAGGTCTTGAAAGCTTAATAAAGTGTTCTCACCATTATTATCTTCTCATAGAAATATGTTTTTTTGAGCTCACATCACATATCTGGAGAGGAAAAGACTTGACAAGCTGGAGAGAAGGAATGAGGTCTCGGGCTGCTAGTGACCTGAGTTTTGCATGTACGGGTTAAGAGTCCTGAAAATGGCTTGGAGGACTGAGCTACTGTGATTTAAGTGTGGGTGCTTTCTGTGTTGTTAATTAAGTGGCTATTCTTGCGTTTGCCTTCTAAAGTGACGGCTCGTGTTTTTTGTGTGAGTGGGAAGCGTTTCTCAGCCTGTACCCCTCCTTCGCCCAACTCTGTGCGGATCCCTAAAAGCAGAGAGCTTGAGAGCAGTGCTGCAGAAAATGTTGATGCTTCTTCTGCTCCATTAGCCTGGAGCGATGCAAACTCAGCCCATCCTGCTGTGTGTTGTCGCCCTGGTAACCTCCATCATGAGGTGCCAGCAGCCGGAGGGAAAAAGCAAGAGAGATGCAGAAAAAAGGGCAGATGTGAATATGGGGGAATGGGGCGGTTAAGGGACAGGCGTGAGTTTGCAGGTGGTGTGGCGCAACCACCACATACCACCCCCCACCCTCCGCCCCACCTCCACCCGTGTTGGACAAGCAGTTAAGCGGAAGATGAAGACGCCTCCCTCCCTCCTGTGCTGAGACAAGCAGACGGTCACGGTCTCTCAATCACTCAGCGGAGGGGGGGTTATGATTGACTGCCAGAGAGGGATCTTCTCATGGTCCACAAGAGCCATGCATCCGCCGCGCTTCGCTAACTCTGCCCAGACTAATGCTGTTGCTCAATTTGTCTTGAGCTTCTTAGTCATTTATTTGCACTTGTAAAAATAAAGATGCCAAAAAAGAGCTCTCTGGAGTGATGCCACCGAAGAACCACTCTTGGGCTCCCTGAAGAACGTCGGTTTTTGATGAATCGTTTTTGTAAATGAGAAACTCAACCTAATATAAAGGTTGTAAATCAGTTAGGTCCAGATATTTCATAGTGACTGAATTTCCAGGTCTATGTACACTTTCTCCTAACAACACGTAAAGCATGTGCAAGTTCTAAAATGAACTAAATCGGAAGCAAAGTGGAGCCTCCAGGAATTTATGAGCTCATGAGCTGTATGTACTAAGAGTAAAACCTTGCCAAGTAAAATGATCTCATGTCTAGTTTATGTTGCTTATTATACCACTGTACTGGCATATAATGTTGCTTATTTTAAGACATTTACTTAACAATATACAAATACTGAACATCTTAGAACACTGAGATAATTTGACTTACCACAGTAACTTAAAACAAGGACAATTAGCTTACAGCGGTCTCACTATACTGGCAGATCATTTTGCTAACTTTAAGAAACACGTTTAAAAGTCAAACAAGCCAAATTATTTGCCAGAGTAGTGAGATATTGTTATTTTTGTTTTGCTGTGCAATGCTGTGATAGCACAGACTGCTAATTAAAAAAGATGAAGAAGTTTTTTAATTAGCTGGTAAATATTTCTAAGTAATTGAAGCTGATAGAATATTCATGGGTTTAGTGCTGTTTGCAGGAGTAATGGTTTGACTACTCATTCTCATGCACATTTTTAAAGACTGCAGTTCCTATCAAAAAACTTGGACATATCTTTCTAATGCAGTGGTTTTTCTTCACTCGTTTACTCCCTGTTCTTCTAAGTCCTGCTGTGTCGTGGCTGGTGCCACTGTACCACCAATGGTTAAGATTCTTTAACATACTGTAGCCAGCTTTTGCTTTAATCACAGCTTTCAACACTCTTGGCATTAGCTTTAAGAAGTAGTCATCTGGAATGATTTTCCAACAGTAGTGAAGCCCTTGAAAGCCCTTGAGCTCCCAGAGGTGCTGAGCATGTGTTGGCTGCTTCTCCTTAACTTTGCGGTCCAACTAATCTCAAACCATCTCAGTTGGGTTTAGGTCAGGTGACTTTGAAGTCCAGGTCATCTGACTCAGCACTCCATCATTCCTTTTTGGCCAAATAGCCCTTTTATAGCCTGGAGGTGTGTTTGGGGACATTGTCCTGTTGAAAACCAAAAGATGGGCCCACTAAGCACAAACCAGATGGGATGGCGTGTTGCTGCAGAATGCTGTGGTAGACATGGTGGTTAAATGTGCCTTGAATTTTGAATAAATCGCCAACAGTGTCACCAGCAAAGCACCCCTACACCATCACCCATCCTTCTCCATACTTCACATGGGAACCACACATGTAGAAACCATCTGCTCACCCTTTCTGAGTTTTACAAAGACAGTGTGGGTGGAACCAAAAATCTCTAACTCAAAACTTTAACTCATCATCCCAAAGTACTGATTTCTGCAGGTCTGATATCCATTCCTTGTGTTTTCTGGCCCAACCAAATCTCTTTCTCTCTGGTTGTCCTTCCTCTGTGGCTTCCTTGGAGCAAATTGACCATAAAGGCCTGTTTCATACAGTCTTCTTTGAACAGCTGATGTTGATGTGTCTGCTACATGAACTCTGTGAAGCTGTGAAGTACCAGCATCAAAAATGGTTGGAGACTGGATTTAGCTTCTTATTCACCAGCTTCTTGATCAAGTTTTCCTATTCCACCTTAAATGGTGTGGCAGTTGTAGCATATGAAAATGGTGCTGCATTATTTAGCATCAAAAACACAAGAAAGTGAATCCCCACCAAAAACACAATCAAGCAAAATTAAAATTGGGAGAGGCAACAGAAGAAATTTGGATGCCCGCTGTAGGTTTTTGAAAAGGAAAAGAATGGGGGGGTTCAGCTGGTTGTAATCTGTAACCGCCCTGCTATAAATTCCAGACACTTCCCTTAAAGCAGTCTCACTTTAATGCAGTTAAAAAAAATTAGTGCCATTAATGCAGGTTCTTTTGGACTATATGAGTCACCTCTAGTTCAGACTGCAAATTGATTGCATGCCACTCAAGGCTTCAAGCGAATCAGATTGTATTAGAAGTCGCTCAATACTCTCTCTGAGTCAGTGAACGATTGAGTAAGGCCTCTTAAATGGGAAGTTCCATTTCAAAACTTTCCCAGATGGCTTGCTCTTTAAAACTAAGGCTGTGCGTAGTTACTGTCAGTTAGAGTCCAGCAGAGTTCATCCAACCTACGATACCACATTCAAGCCAAGCACACCAAGAGAGTTAGCCCTGGTGATATGGCACACTCAACAGTGTTCAGCCAAATACAATGGATGCTTCGACCTCCAGTAAATTAGCATTAGGAATTTACATACTGAAGGACGAAGACCTGCGAAACATAATTCATCCAGCTTATGAGCTGGCCTCGAGAGCTTTGTAATTGTGTGAATACATGAAACATAGTTACATGAAGCACATTGTGTCCACTCTTTTTAATTTATGAACTATATATTTTTTTGCACTAAAAAAAACTCTTTAATTTTTAAATATAAAAGAAATAAATTAATTAAAAAGATTAATAAACAATTAAAAGGATAAAGAAATGAAATACATTTGTGATTAATGGATTACTACACACATCGTGCAATTATTTACAATTACTGGACAGCCCAAAAATTCACTAAACTGTCAAATACATATTACTTAAATTCATAACAAATATAAATTTGGTATTATTGTAAATAAATATATATTTGGAAAAGGACATTCATTATAACAGTATTTAGTTTGGAATGTGCCAGCTTGACAATAGAGGCAATACATTTCATTGTTTTCCAGCTCTGAGTTACACTTTGGGTGTTAGTGGTGCCAGCATGTGTGCAGAGATGTTCTGCTTCTGTTCTGCATATCACGCTTGTGATCTGTGTCTCATAGAAACAGTGAAAAAGTTCTATTTTTGCTATTACCTGACTGCAAGAGCCACGTTTGACCGTTATCTAGGCATTTCTGTTCATCATAATATGCACAAATGAAGAACATTGGGCTATGCATATATATATAGCAGTTAGGCACACAGGTGTGAGAAGGACCTGCTAATCTTGGTGGGCCCTATCTGACCAGGACATTCACTTGCTGTATGATTTTAAGGCTGTGAAAATGGCGGGCGTTTTCATTTATTTTAAAATGGAAGTGGTGAAGCTGCCTTAATTTTGGGTGCTCAAATATCATAAATAGTTAAAAGGATAACATATCACTACTTTTATTTCCTGAATGATAACTTTACAGTAGAAGGACGAAAGACAAGTATAGGACAAGTGTGTGTATTTTGTCCCACTTACTATGGTCCATTGAAAATGTACTCACAATGTAATGGATCAAATGTGGTTTCTTTTTTTAATTATGCCAAAAATAATATTAAGCATATTTTTTTCAATATGTTTGTATGTAGGCATATACATGTATGTTGAGCATACACTGATTAACCATAACCTTGAAACCACCTCCTTGTGTCTACTCTCTTTATCCATTTCTTTAGCTCCACTTACCATATAGCAGCACTATTACCACATTTACAGACTGTAGTCCATCTGTTTCTTTGTATACTTTGTTTATCCCCTTTTACCCAAGTCTTTAATAGTTAGACCCCACACAAGACCACCAGAGAGCAAGTGCTAGTAGAGTGGTGGATCATTCTCAACACTGCAGTGACACTGACGTGGTGGTGTGTTAGTGTGAGTTGTGCTGGTGTGAGTGGATCAGACAGCAGTGCTGTTGGAGTGGTTAAACACTGTGCCCACTCGTTGTCCACTCTATTAGACACTCCTACCTTGCTGGTCCTTCTTGTAGATGTAGAGTCAGAGACGATATCTCATCTACTGCTGCAGAGTCTGTGTTGGTCATCCTCTAGTCCTTTATTAGTGGTCACAGGATGCTCCCCACAGGACGCTGTTGACTGGATAGTTTTGGTTACTGGGCTATTCTGAGTCCAGCAGTGACACTGAGGTGTTTGAAAACTCCAGTCTCTGGTGTTCTTAGGCTACCACAACACACACTAACACACCATCTTCCATTGCCTCTCTCAATTTCATTTTGTAAAATACAAACCCGGATTCCAAAAAAGTTGGGACACTAAACAAATTGTGAATAAAAACTGAATGCAATGATGTGGAGGTGCCAACATCTAATATTTTATTCAGAATAGAACACAATCACAGATCAAAAGTTTAAACTGAGAGAATGTATCATTTTAAGGGAAAAATATGTTGTTTTAAAATTTCATGGCGTCAACAAATCCCAAAAAAGTTTCATTGCATTCAGTTTTTATTCACAATTTGTTTAGTGTCCCAACTTTTTTGGAATCCGGTTTGTAATAAATAACAACAATGCTTAATTTGTCAACTAATAACTCAATTATATGCAATTATATGCCTCAGGCAGGTAGCTGGTGCACCCTTTCAGGTGGAGGGGCAAAATTTGAGGGGCAATGAGGCTTCAGATAGGTGACAGACATTTCTGACTAACTAGGACAGCACGTGCAGATGCTGTGGTATAGTGGGCTAATGATCACTGAATATTAATAAGGCGAATTAGCTGCGTGGCTAATCTGCTTACACAGCACTTGCACCACTTATAGACTTGAATGGAAGATTCCTTAATAACCCTGCGTCAGAGTAGGTGGATGCGGGTGCTGTTTCCTTTCTTTTTTTTATATGACCATATCATGTGGTACCGGCTCTAAACCGGGAATTGCTCGTGGGATAACTTGATTATTTATGCTGAGCGCCCCCTTTTGGGTTTTAGAGACATAATACTGACTTCTTTTCGCTACTTATACTTATTTTCTCTCCATGATTTTGCTTTCATTCAAAAAATAAAACATATTCCAGTATTTGACAAACTATCACATTTGTCTAATGTTTGATTTGATTTTGATGCCTGATTCTCAGTGACATCCCTAAAAGGGAGAGCGCTAGAGACAGTGGGTATAAGAAGGAGAGACAGAGGAAAGGGGTTATTAAGAAACAATGAAAGAGAGACGTGAAGAGAGAGAACAGTAATGGTATGGAAATGCAATGCTAAACAGCGCTCCATGTACAATTAGCAAGCCAAATCATTTGTTCTCATTCCTGACAGAAGAATGTAATCAGACTATCTGCCTGATTGCCTCCGCTTCATGAAGCTCATTCTCGCCCTCCATGTCTCCCTCGTGCCGAGCCGCACTCGTGTCGTTCGAGCGGCGTTGAAATGTCAGGACTGGAGCGAAAATTAGCATTAACCACAATTACAGCACCCCCTACCTCCCCGCCTCACCCCTCTCCAGCATGCTAAACGCATAGGAACTTATTCTCTGTATCCTCTTTAAGTCGACAATAGGGTGCAGTGACATTCTCACTTCTTTCACACCACTGCATCCATACCATAATAATACATGACCATTGCTGCATAAATGACTGTGTTCTGTGACTTGTTTACAGTAGATAAAGTAGATATAGTAGACAAGCTTTTGTCTGCTTGGAGGCGTTAATGAACTAATTAACCTTTAGATATCATAAATGAGTTACTATTATGGTTTTGCTACATTAATGACCATGTTTTTCCCTGTTATAACCTGTTTGTTTACAGTAGCGTTGCAGTGTGGAGAACCAAATCATGACTGATTAAATAAACCTTTGACTCATTATTGTTCTAGTGCTACACATTACATTTACATTTAATAATTAATAAACACAGTTACATAATTGCTTAATGGATTCCATAATTGTGCAGTCATAACATAATCTAAAATATAATACATAATATATAAATATTAAATATAATCATGTTCCATAGATTGAAAATTTAGAGCCAGCACTTTTGACACTTGTAGTAAAGAGCTTTACCCTGCCTCAACATCCTTCCCAGAGTGAGTAAAACTGAGCTTACAAACTTTTATAGTAGATCTTGGAGGCCATAAAACCCTTCACAAAGCCCTTAGCGCACTGTACGGACAAATGAGAAAGGTTTCTAAAATGAGGTTCTTGTTTGCCAAAAATGGCACCTTAGTTTACTTGTGTGGCTTCTTGGTCAAACTTTCCAGTTCTGTCCTAATTGGTGCAGCAGTTGCATATAACAGCAACACCATGTAAGCTGGAACAGGAAAATTTAAACAAGAAGCTGGCAAATAGAAAGCCCGCCCGTAGAGGTCACTCTCGCAGAGGTCTCGCCACTGTGCCACTCTCGCAGAGGTCTCTCTACTGACGAAAAGTCCCACAGAAAAAAACATGATTCTTCATTGTGACCTGGTGACCCTTTTTTTCTCAGTATTTGTTTTTAGATTCTTTTTGTTCAGTTCTCTTTGGCTGTTTATCAACCATCTCTCCTTCTTGACAAAGGGTGAAGTTCAGCACTGAGCTCCTCCCCATCCCTCCATCATGTGCACAAGCACAACTGCCCTACCGATTGGCAATCTAGGGCTGATCCAGTATCCTGCACACAGAAATGATAGCTAGCAGGCCATAAGGAGATCCTTGATAAATTTGACACAAAGTGAACTGAATTGAAATTGTGTACAGCAGCTTTAATATAAAATTCTACAGCTTAAAAAGCAGCATTTCCGTTTGAGTTGACACCTCTCTTAATCCTTCAGTATTAAACAGTGTTTAGGAATGTTGTGCTTTAATGACATGTTCGGATTGGTTGACCCCAGTCAGAATGTACAGAACAAACTCCCAAGTTTGTATTGAAATCTTCAGGAAAATTCAGGAAAATAAACCCATCTTTTTGTATGTGAGGATCCTTTGGACAGCTACAAGGATACATTTACCAATTGGGCCATTTTTGTACCCTATTAGTTCATGTCCGTTTGTCACTGAAAACTCCAGAAACACACTCACAGAATAAAATGAAAAGGTTGACTTAAATCACGATAGGGTTTACCACAATGTACAAAATCAGGCCAAAAAGTGGAAAGTAAATAGTGTCTGGGGAATAGTTTGAGAGGAGTGAGTCAAAAAAGGTTCAGTATTTAAAAACAGAGGATCCATAATTCAGCAAACAAAACCATATGCTCAAAGTCAGGTAAGCAATGCAAGTCTAAACACAGAGATATCAGACAAAGGTACCACTTGGTATGCACTGAATAAACAGGAGGGGTTAAATGTAGGGGTTAAACCAGTGACCCCTGTCTCTACTAATACATCCCCGATGCGCTAACTATAATGTAGGGGTTAAACCAGCGACCCCGTCTCTACTGATATACCCCGGGGTGCTAACTGTAATATAGGGGTTATACCAGAGACCCCTGTCTCTACTGATACACCCCCAGTGCACTAACTGTAATGTAAGGGTTAAACCAGCGACCCCTGTCTCTACTGATACAGCCCGGGGTGCTAACTGTAATGTAGGGGTTAAACCAGCGACCCCCGTCTCTACTGATATAGCCCAGTGCGCTAACTGTAATGTAGGGGTTAAACCAGCGACCCCGTCTCTACTGATACAGCCCAGTGCGCTAACTGTAATGTAGGGGTTAAACCAGCGACCCCATCTCTACTGATACAGCCCAGTGCGCTAACTGTAATGTAGAGGTTAAACCAGCGACCCCGTCTCTACTGATACAGCCCCAGTGCGCTAACTGTAATATAGGGGTTAAACCAGCGCCCCCGTCTCTACTGATACAGCCCCAGTGCGCTAACTGTAATGTAGAGGTTAAACCAGCGCCCCCGTCTCTACTGATACAGCCCCAGTGCACTAACTGTAATGTAGAGGTTAAACCAGCGACCCCGTCTCTACTGATACAGCCCCGGTGCCCTAACTGTAATGTAGGGGTTAAACCAGCGACCCCGTCTCTACTGATATAGCCCAGTGCGCTAACTGTAATGTAGAGGTTAAACCAGCGACCCCCGTCTCTACTGATACAGCCCCAGTGCGCTAACTGTAATGTAGAGGTTAAACCAGCGCCCCCGTCTCTACTGATACAGCCCCGGTGCCCTAACTGTAATGTAGGGGTTAAACCAGCGACCCCGTCTCTACTGATATAGCCCAGTGCGCTAACTGTAATGTAGGGGTTAAACCAGCGACCCCCGTCTCTACTGAGACAGCCCCAGTGCGCTAACTGTAATGTAGAGGTTAAACCAGCGACCCCGTCTCTACTGATACAGCCCCAGTGCGCTAACTGTAATGTAGAGGTTAAACCAGCGACCCCCGTCTCTACTGATACAGCCCCAGTGCACTAACTGTAATGTAGAGGTTAAACCAGCGACCCCCGTCTCTACTGATACAGCCCCGGTGCGCTAACTGTAATGTAGGGGTTAAACCAGCGACCCCGTCTCTACTGATATAGCCCAGTGCGCTAACTGTAATGTAGAGGTTAAACCAGCGACCCCCGTCTCTACTGATACAGCCCCGGTGTGCTAACTGTAATATAGGGGTTAAACCAGCGACCCCGTCTCTACTGATACAGCCCCAGTGCGCTAACTGTAATGTAGGGTTAAACCAGCGACCCCCGTCTCTACTGATACAGCCCCAGTGCGCTAACTGTAATGTAGAGGTTAAACCAGCGACCCCGTCTCTACTGATATAGCCCAGTGCGCTAACTGTAATGTAGAGGTTAAACCAGCGACCCCGTCTCTACTGATACAGCCCCAGTGCGCTAACTGTAATATAGGGGTTAAACCAGCGACCCCCGTCTCTACTGATACAGCCCCAGTGCGCTAACTGTAATGTAGAGGTTAAACCAGCGACCCCGTCTCTACTGATACACCCCCAGTGCGTTAACTGTAATGTAGAGGTTAAACCAGCGACCCCGTCTCTACTGATATAGCCCAGTGCGCTAACTGTAATGTAGAGGTTAAACCAGCGACCCCGTCTCTACTGATACAGCCCCAGTGCGCTAACTGTAATATAGGGGTTAAACCAGCGACCCCCGTCTCTACTGATACAGCCCCGGTGTGCTAACTGTAATATAGGGGTTAAACCAGCGACCCCGTCTCTACTGATACAGCCCCAGTGCGCTAACTGTAATATAGGGGTTAAACCAGCGACCCCCGTCTCTACTGATACAGCCCCAGTGCGTTAACTGTAATGTAGGGGTTAAACCAGCGACCCCGTCTCTACTGATACAGCCCCAGTGCGCTAACTGTAATATAGGGGTTAAACCAGCGACCCCCGTCTCTACTGATACAGCCCCAGTGCGCTAACTGTAATGTAGAGGTTAAACCAGCGACCCCGTCTCTACTGATACACCCCCAGTGCACTAACTGTAATGTAGAGGTTAAACCAGCGACCCCGTCTCTACTGATACAGCCCCAGTGCGTTAACTGTAATGTAGAGGTTAAACCAGCGACCCCCGTCTCTACTGATACAGCCCGGTGCGCTAACTGTAATGTAGAGGTTAAACCAGCGACCCCGTCTCTACTGATACAGCCCAGTGCGCTAACTGTAATGTAGAGGTTAAACCAGCGACCCCGTCTCTACTGATACAGCCCCGGTGTGCTAACTGTAATATAGGGGTTAAACCAGCGACCCCCGTCTCTACTGATACACCCCCAGTGCGCTAACTGTAATGTAGGGGTTAAACCAGCGCCCCCGTCTCTACTGATATAGCCCAGTGCGCTAACTGTAATGTAGGGGTTAAACCAGCGCCCCCGTCTCTACTGATATAGCCCAGTGCGCTAACTGTAATGTAGAGGTTAAACCAGTGACCCCTGCTCTACTGATACAGCCCCGGTGTGCTAACTGTAATATAGGGGTTAAACCAGCGACCCCCGTCTCTACTGATACAGCCCCGGTGTGCTAACTGTAATATAGGGGTTAAACCAGCGACCCCCGTCTCCACTGATACAGCCCCGGTGTGCTAACTGTAGGGGTTAAACAAACATGCTCCTAGGCTTGCTGTGGCAGTGCTGGCCTACAGTGATTAGATGTGAGTTTTTAGGATTGCTGTGTTGTTTTTCCTCATATTCACACATCAGCTGTTTGATGTAACTGTCATGTCCTCTTTATTGGGTGTGTGGCAGTAAGCTGTGAGTGTTTATTAGTTTGTGCATCTTTAACTTTGTGGGTTTTAACTGTTTAGTGTTAACTTATCTCTGGTCTTCTCTAGACAGAGGTGTCCCTGGTGAGCAGCCATATTACATCTATGTGAATCTGGTGTGTGTGTGTGTGTGTGTGTGTGAATCCATCTTTCTGATTGGTTACTGTTGTTTGGTATGAGGGTGTTGGTATATGTAGGGTGAGGACTGTACAGCTGTAAGGAATGCATTTTGATGCAGTTATCTCCATTGCTGGACATTAGCTGTGTCTGTGTGTGTGTGTGTGTAGTTTGGGGTGGGCTGGTCTGCCACTCTGGACCTTGTCTTACATAAAGGACTTCTCTAAACTGGTGTTCAGTATTGACTACTAAAATGAAAATCTTTTTCTTAGTAGAGATTCCAACAATGTCTGTTTCGAATTCTGGGTGATGCATCAAATTCTTGTATAAATCACTGTAGAGTCAGTTTCTTAGATGTGCAGCTTTAACTCATAATTAGCATATATAATAATTAAAAAAATAATTAGAAATCAATTTTAAAGAAATAATTGTACTTTAAATTAAATTTCTGAGTGTGTACTTTTGTTCTTGATTATATAACTTTGACTTAAGTAAGGGATTTTTTTTACTTTTGCCACCTCTGCTAATTATATATTATATGTAAAAATATTAAAATCAAGATTTAAAACAAATAATCAATGTTTCTTTTAGGAACTGCAGAAAATACTTTTCAGAACATTATAGGACTGTGTTGTACACAAGATGGAGAAGCAGGGGAACACAGGGTGTTAAGTGAATGCTCTTTTATGGGAGAAACTGCTGCCCAGCGCTGCTGTAATGGCCAAGATAGCAGGCAGTGATTTTTGCAATGTTTGAATGGGAAGAGACTATATACCAAAAACATGTATGAGCTCACTGAAAGGGTTTGACTCAGTAATGGCTTGCTATGGCTACTGCGCAGATCTACACAGAAAGGGAGGACTTTCACTGACTTTCACTGATAAGCATGGAGGGCGCTGCCCCCAGAACGCTATTGGCCGGCTATGTTTAGTAGAGTCCAGCAGAGACACTGAGGTGTTTAAACACTCCCACAGCACTGCTGTGTCTGACACCACTCACCACTCACTCCAGCACAACACGAGAATGAGCCAGCACCCAATTAATACCTTCTCTGTGGTGGTGGTCCTGTGGGAGTCCTGGCGATTAAAGAACAGGGTAACAAAGTATGTCAAATGTTTGAGAAACAGCGTCTGTAATTGTAGAACTACAGAGTGCTTCTGTATGGTACGTGGAGCTGATAACATGGACAATCAGTGTAGATACAAGGTACTAAGTTCTCGGTGAGTGTAGTTATTTAGCTTACCAGACAAAAAAAGTCACCTTGTGTGTTTAAGGTGATAGCAACTTCAGGCTACCCTAGATGACACTGCACCAGGATGATGGACCTGCAAATACCTGTAGGGTGTGTGATGGGATTCATAGACTGAGAAGAGGTGGTACAGTGCAGTAAATGTCTCGTTCGTTGCATTTGGGGTGAACCAACGACCATAGTGTGAAGCAAGTAGCTGAATCTGCAAGTGTGTGGAAGCGTACAGTCTACAGTAAAGTCTCCTCAGGATTGTGCCAGGAAAGGCATCCACAAAATCTGGCCCAACTGTACAATTCCCTGATGCAAGAGAGACAAACCGTTGATGCCACCTATATCCAGAAACTTGTCCAATCCATGACAAATGGAATAGCAGCGGTTACTCATGCTTAAAGATTTATAACACCGTGTACACACTACGTACTTTTCAGTCACAGGTGACTCATTATTTGTCTGGTAAGCTTATAATGATTGTTTACATATAGTGTCCAGGAAATCATCAGGGAAATGTTGGTCTCTTGTAATATTAGTCCTTTACACATGTTGTACCTCATAGTATATAATAACTCTCTTTTACTCTAAATGATATATATCCTGGTTTAAGTGAAGTGTTTGTGAAGTTTATGAGAGTTCAGTGAGGTACAGTGGAGGGCAGCCAATCAAATCAGAGGTCATTTACATATATCAACCTTAAAGGCACATTGTCAAAACAGACTATTGGGATAAAAGGAGTGTGGAAAATAGTCATATGAAAATGAATTATTAATCTATACAGTCACCATCCATAAGACCCCAGAGTAAAAAAGAGAGAAGTTATTGAGGTGAAGTGAAGCCAAGGCCATCGGCTCTGTATATTTTCAATAAAAACAATAACATTAATGTGGAGGTTACAGGTAAAAAGACGAGTTAAGGATCTCTTTTTGGCAGCTGTGCGTCTTGGGCCGCAGCTGAAGCTCGCTTCCGAAACAAAGTCGTTTTCACGCGGAGTGTTTCCTGACACCCACAGGCCCAGTGGACCCTCAGGACCACACATAAACGTACTGGACAGCCTGGTCCACACTTACTGCCTCCAAATGGATGTGGCTTAATTATGGCTTTTAAGAAGGCACACAAGGTAGTAGCGTTAAATCACAGGGATTTTTTATAGATTGGCAATTTCATGGAGAGCCAGTCACTGGGGCATTGGATCCAATTTTCCAGAGTGCTGTCCGATTAGAAAGGAAAGGCACTCAGATCGATAAGATGGGTTGATCAAAGTGCTATGAGTTATCTTTCCATCCGTACACGGCCTCAGTGTCCTCACTCTACAGCTCCTCTCTTCACTTTCTCCATTCCGTCCCTTCCTTTTTTCCTATTCCTCTTCTTTACCTGTGTCCTTATCTTCCTTTTGCAATTTTTCTGTTTCTACTTTTAGCTGGATCCTTCTGTTTATGCACCCCCACCTCTCTCTCTCCTTTTTTTCTTTCTTCTGTCTCTCTCTGCTTCTTTCCCTTTTTTCCCCACTACCTCTTTTCTCTTCTCCTCACCCCCTCCTCTCCCTTATCTTGTTTCTTATTCCTTCTCTCCATTTTCTCTTTCTTTTTCTCTCTCTTTTTTCTCTTTCCCTCTCCCTTCTCTTTATCTATATTTTTCTCCACCCTCCTGTCTTCTCTCCTCTCTCACTTTCTCTTTCTTCTCTTCTTTCTCCTTTTTTTTCCCTCTCATTCTCTCTGTTTGCCTGTCTGCCTCTTTTTCTTTCCCTCTTTTTTCTTTTTCTCTCTCTTTATCTTTCTCATTCTCTTTCTTTCTCAGCCTTTCTCTTTTTTCTTCTCTCTCTCTCTCTCTCTCTCTCTCTCTCTCTCTCTCAGACTTCTCTGCAGCCGTTGTGGTTAAGAAAGAGATGATCCTCTTTTCCTCTGAATTTTTTCTCCTCCGGGTTGTTTTCTCTGCTCTTGTTGGAACGCTGAGGCTCTAAACACCTCTTTTCCACAGATCTCTGATTTACTGTGCCCTCACTGCCTCGCCAAAATCAAAGAGTTTTCACTCCTTCTGAAAAATAGATTTAACCCTTACAAGTCAGAGTGCCATCAGTCACAGCGAAAGCAGGCTGTAGTTTCAGGCAGTTACTGTTCATGCTTAGCTCAGTGACACTAGCAGAGAAACGCTGTTGAACATGCAGATTCCAAAAGTTTCATCCACACTACGTGTGTAAGCGAAGGAGGAGACGTTTGGTGATGATGATATTGTTGTTTGTACAGTGATATTTACACATATTCACCATGTTGGGGTTTTTTGTTTGTTGATCTTGAGATAAACAGAAGGTAGTCAGAAATACTGGCTCTGTACTGGATCTACAGTAAACAAACCAGCTGTAGTTGTACAGAGCACAGTTATTAATGCAGCAATGAAGACACATTATTATGGAAGTGGAAAATATCACTGCTCTCCTCTTTTCTACCCTGAAACTCTCAGAGAACACACTGTAAAATACTGAAATGTTTGTATGATTATACATTGAGTGTTATATTAAACATCCAGCCAAGCTTGGATGAAAAATAGATAAAGCAGCTGGGAATGAGAATGTTTGGGATCACTAGGAAGGCCCAACAATATGATGTGATCACAATACTTAAGTCACAAAAAAATATTATTGTGATTTTAACATCATTGCAATATCAATTTTACATTTTGGCCCCAGGTAAAAACTTTATCTAGTGAACAAGATCAAGTTTTCTATGTATCTCACTGCAGCCATTTACAATACAGCAAAATGTGACGAAACGTTTTATGAAGTCTAGTACCATAAAGATTACATTAAAATCTGCATCAGTTTTTCCACTATCAGAATCAGAATCAGAATCAGAATCAGAAATACTTTGATTTGATCACAGGGGGAAATTGCAGTTTTTACAGTAGCAACCATTTAGAATAAACAATAATAATTTACAACAAGAGAGAAATTTTTCAATATGTACACCTATATAAAGTCTTATAATACAATAAAAAAATAAAATAAAAAGTGGCTGTGGCTATAATAATAAGTACAGATATACTGTTAGCAGCAGTAAGTGTTCAGAATCAGAAAAATTATTGCACATTTTGAGTTGTCGCGCACATAATTAAATTATTGTTTTACTGTTATTACTGTACATGTGAATGGTGCCGTGCTCTAAGGGAGGAGTTATAAAGTCTGATGGCCACAGGTAGGAATGACCTCCTGTGACGTTCTGTAGTGCATTTTGGCTGGATGAGTCTTGCACTGAATGTGCTCCTGTGTCTCATCACTGTGTGATAGAGAGGATGGGAGCCGTTATCCATGATGGTCTGCAGCTTAGCCAGCGTCCTCCTCTCAGACACTGCCATCAGCGAGTCCAGCTCCACACCCACAACATCACTGGCTTTGCGGATCAATTTATTAAGTCGGTTGGCGTCTGCCACCCTCAGCCTCCTGCCCCAGCATGCGACAGCGTATAGGATTGCACTCGCCACCACAGACTCATAGAAGATCCTTAGCATAGTAATGCTAGATGCAGTGTGAATGAAGAAACGGATGAAGGAACAGCACTGATGTATGGATAATGGAATGAATGGGCGTCAAGTAGCCACATACAGGTGATCTAGCCTGCTCTAAACCATCTCTCACTTCAAAACTGGTTTGTGTGGATGTGGAAAAAAGCCGTCAGCTTTAGAATTGGCCCGTTAAGTGCTTACGGAAGTGTTGCCCAAGAGTAGGACCACCCAGTTTACATGGAGCAGAGAGAATCATGGTGAAATACATATGTCCATTATTGGTCATTGGAATATATTATTGAGAGGATTCGCTTAGTTTACGTTTACTGGTTGCTTCATTAGGAAGGACACACAGATTCCGGTCCCCTGTGTCTTTAAAGCAGATGCAGAGAAATCAGTTCATATGCAGTCTAGCCTGGTATGGGGTAAATGGTAAACATTAATGTCTGTAGGGGTTCGTAAGGCTAACAGAGTACTTGATATGAATACCAGATTTCCCATTGCAGTGTTCATTATGTCTCTTTACAAAACGACAAGAGAAAAATAAACATCAAAAAGTCACATGTTGTGTTCGTCCACATCCTGGCCAGATTCTGGTCTCGTTTGTGGAGTGACTCGTTATGGCTAGTTTGCTTTCACGCACAAGAATTCCATCTGAACTGTGGATTATCTGCCCAATTCAATACACCGCTTTTTTGCAAGCGGTTATACAAAATAGTAGATTCATCCGTTTACAGCTATTTCATATTTTTCTTTGGATAAAACACTTAAGGGATAAAGCCTTTTTGTCCACAGCAATCATTTCCCCGCTATGTGTGAAGTAATGCAAGAAGTTGAAGCTGTCAATAACCAATCACACAACCCCACATGCAGCGCCGGGAGCAGATAGCTTCCCTGTGCACAGTGGACCAGCTGGAAGCAAACCCCAGAACAGTGATTTCAGAAGGATCAGGGATCGGTTCTGTAGACTGCTAACTATCTGTCTGTCTGTTAGTAGTGTGTGTATATATATATATATATATATATATATATATATATATATATATATATATATATATATATATATATATTATTAATAATAATAATAATAAATAATAGATATGATTTGGTGTTAATACTTTGTGTTACAAAATAATTAGGTACTACATGTAATATACAGCCTTAATAGATTAATGTTAATAAACATTAATACACTAATGAAACATTTTTACTCTGATTATTAAAAGAGTGATTGCACGCAACTAGGTATTTGGAAAGGAAGATAAAGGTTACCAGGAACAATAAATGATGATCAAATTTGGACTGATATATGCAATTTTTATTAAGCTACACATACAGAAGAAGTGTCTCCCAGTATGGCGTCGGGCCACCTTGTTTGGTTATGCAACATGCACACGTCTCGGCATGGAAGTGTAAAAGGTTCCTAATGATGTTCTGTGGTGATCTGGCATGCTTGCTTGATGACTCATGGAGGGCAGCGCTGCGTACTGTTCGTGACTGTTAGGTGAAACTTTAATCAGTCGGATGTCTCACAATTGCAAACCTACTCACCAAGTTTCATTCCTGTCGGTGAATCTGAACCTAAATCATTGGGGGTGTAACTATGTTTATGATGATGAGTGTATGCTTAATAACATCCATTTATTATTTGAAACAGGAAATGCACAGTAACATGTCTTTCTGTAAAATGACACCCAGATGTCTAGTTTTGGTCGTTGACAGTGGTTTCCAGGGAGAACTGTAAATGAGGGAAGCGTGAGGGATGAGAGAGAGGGATGTATCAGTAATACAGGTTTAAATATGGGAACACATTTCCCACATGTATTTGCCTGACTCGTTACTGTCTCTCTGTACCTGTACTGTCTATTTGTCCATCCTATGGATACTCTAAATTGGTCAGAATGAACGTTCAGGCTGTTTAGGTAGCTAAATGTGACATCACACTACTGTATCCTCACTGTGACCTGTTTTCCCTTCTCCAGCCCAGATCCAGTACCACCCTGCACTGCCACTGGAACGCCAGCGCCTTGCCCAGTTCATGCCTGTGGGTCACATGACCAAGTTCATCATTACTTATCCTACTGTGAGTGGCACATACTGTATTTTCCCTTTTCTTCCACATCTGCTTCACTCTCTTCTGACCTCTTTCCTCTCTCGTTCCCTGTTCTGCCCTGCTTTCATCTCTCTGTTCTATCCAACCTGATTTCCCTCTGTGTTCAGCCACTCTTCCCTGTGTCTTTGTTTAAATGTCACAGCATAATGCTCACTGGCTGCTATTCATTCTCTGTTGGCCTTTGTGGGTTGTATATTTAAGGGTCTGTAAGAATCCCTTATATGCCGGATGTTAACATGTGTGCGCCATACGTCAGTCTGGCTATATTAAAGTTTGATTACAAACGCCTTTATGAAAGATGCATACGACTTTATGAGCTATAAGTTATGGATGGGGATCTCATAAGCATTGGTAACATTGGATGGAAGCTGTGGAGCAGCCAGCATGTTTCTGAATTTGGGAAAGATTGACTTTAAATTGAATGAAACTCACACCCTCCAGCCATGCGCAGCCTGGCCTTCAATGATTTTGGTATGCTGGTCGAAGACGAGGGCTTTAACGTGCTCACGCTGAATTATCAAGTCATTGTTCTAGCTATAATTCAGAGAGACGAAAACAATTGTGCAGTGAGCTCAAGAGATGCTGTGCATGCATAGGGATGTGTCATGAATAATCATGGATGCATGAATTTAAGCAAGCATGCATGTTTATGCCAAGAATGCTGGGGTCTCCTCTCTGGTGCCTCTCCGGTTAATTGTCTTTAATCCATTGTGGAAAGCAGTAGGTGTATAGCTGAGCAGGGTTGCGCTATTGCTTGTTCCAGATACAGTCCTTTGCAAAATCGTATTCAGATTCTTGTGTAATTTTTAAGTGTAAAAAATGGAAACACATCCTCTACAAAAGGGGTCAACGCTTCATCCTTCTATCCATTTGTCTATTAATCTAACCCTCCATCCATTTGTCTATACACCCACTAATTCGTACATCCATCCATATTTGTCAGTCAGTCTATCCAGCCATCCAACCAACAGTTTATTTGTCCTTCTGTCCATATGTTGATCCATACATCCATATTTGTAAATCCATCTGTCTGTTTGTCCATCCATCTGTGTGTTTGTCCACACAAATATTCATCTCCCATTTGTTATTACATCTATCCCTACATCTATCCATTAGTTAATTTATTTGTCCATACATCTATCCATATTTGTCAGTTCATCCATCTGTCTACCATCTGTCTATTTGTCCATCCATCTCTCCATACAACCAGTCAATCAATTCCATCCATTTATTATATCCATATACTAATCAGTGACTTTAGCATACAACACTGGACAAATACTGAAGTTCACAATGCTAGTTAATTATCCATCCATGCATCCATCCATCCATCCATCCTTCCATCCATCCATTAATGGGAGCTTTAAGAACTTGCTCTCTTTTTGGTTTAGGCATTTTGGAAGCAGAAGGGATTTTCAGGGGAGATTGTGGCACGCCCTTCTGAGGACTGTCCTTTTGGAGTCACCTTCGACGCCACAACCCCAAGAGGGAGCCCTGCACTGGTGGGGTTCATTGCCGGGGAGCAGGCGTGTTACTGGAACAGCCGAGAGGTGAGAAACAGAGAAAGAGCGTGTGAGAGAGAGAAGGTGAAAGAGTGTATGTGTGAGAAAGCAAGAATGTGTGTGTGTGTAAAAGAGAACGAGAGAGTGAGAGACAGAGAGGAAAAAAAGAACATGTGAGATGCATATGGAGAGAAAGTGAGAGATTGACAGAATAAAAAGATATTGTAGAAGAGAGAAAGGGAATGATGGAGAGAAACAGACACAGAGAGAGATCAGAGAAGAACAGGGGAACTGATACACTGGCAGAAAGACAGTGAAGATAGAAAGACAAGGTGGGAGAGAAAAAGAGAGTGAGAGAAATGGAAAGAATGATAGAAAGACACTTAAAAGGTAAAAAAAAAACAGTGACGGAAAGAAAGTGAAAGAAAGAGCGAAAGACAATAGAAGGCAAAGAAAGAGAAAGCTCAAGTTAGGGAGCAAGAGAGACAGAGTCAGAGAGACTGAGAAAAAGAGAAGAGTGAGTGAGTGAGTGGTTTTAACAGCACACTGAACTCTGAGCTCTGTGTGAAGAGATTGTGCCTCCGAGGCGGTGCTGTTGTGATGTTTGCAGATTCTCCCGGGCCACAGGGAGAGAGGGATATTTCCACACTTGAGAGATGGAGGTGAAAATGGATGCAGTTTTCACGTTTACAGCTTAGAAGACTTTTCCTAAGTGATGACTTCTAGCACTCTAAATACAGTATATGTATTTCACCATGTGCAAGTTAACCGAGGTGTTTGTGTAATTATCGCCAGTGGAAATCCTATACGCTGTGATTGTTGTTGACTGAACTTAAGTGTTTGGACAGGGTTAAACTTCAGTCGTCCGTCTAAAAGACAGCATAGAATGCATTTATTCGGTAACACGTTGTATTTAGTCATTAATTAAATGTTTCTCAGAGTTACTAAATAATAAATCAGAAACTGTAGTGGTAACAAGGCCATTATATAATAATGGTAACAAAGTGTACTTTCTTAAAGACGACCTGCTTATTATATACTTCTTAATGTATAATAGGTGAACACAGTGGTAACAAGGCAGTGATGTAATAGAAACACAGTTGTAACAAGTTTGATTTACCCAAGAATTACCTGCTTATTACTTACTTACAGTTCCTAATGAATAATAATATGAGTGAATAGTAATTCTGTACATGTATGTAATTTAATGTTAGGGTTATTACTCCATAAATCACTGAAGAAGTTTGCAGTAGCTGAAATGGTATTAGGGCTGTAAAATACTAATTGACCTGTTTATGTTTATTTTACCTGTTATGTGTTTAAGTGGTCAGACACTGTGTGTTGTTACAGGCACTAATTACAGTGAAACTAAATGGTATTAGAGCCGTAAAATGCAAACTCACTTATTTCTATCTTGTTTCGTACTTACTATTCCATAGGACCTCAGGTCACTCATGGATGCAGATCACTCATGGTTGCTCTAGTGCTTTACATATAGGCTCACCTATAGATAAGTATTGTTACCAAGGAATCAATGACGTAAATACACAGAAATGACACAGACTCAGAGCTGAAAAGTCATTATCACTTGTTCTTTTGTGTTACCAGTTGACAACACAGTTACTCTATCGTGAAGCACACATCTGAGAAAATCCTCAGAAATGGGTTCAGTGATAGAAAACACTGTGTCTGACCATTTATATACATAACAGGTAATAACACAGAAACGTGAATTAGTATTTCACAGCCCTAATACCAGGTAATTATAGCAGAACTACTTCATAGATTTTTGGGTCAATAACACTAACATTATTTTACATACATGTACTCAAATATTGTTTTCTCTTATGATTCATTACATAATATAAAATAAGCAGGTCATTTTTAGGCAAATAAAACTTGTTACTGCTATTTTACCATTTTATTGTGCGTACTTACTTATACAATGACTTTTCATTTAATATAATTTTTAAGAAAGTTCAACTTGTTACCATTATTATATAATGTCCTTGTTACTACTACAATTTAATGCCAACTAGCTGGAAACTGATATTTAATTATTGAACAAATACAAATTGTCACCGTAAAATTACCATGCCATTACCTATTAATTATGATCTGTAAAGAACACAGAGTAATACGATCACACAGCATGGCTCTTCTTTTCTAAATCCAGGATTTGTATTGGAAGGAGGAACGACAATGTTTGAGGTGTATGGTATGTCAGTACTAGTTCAGTACCTCTTCTTATTCAACTATAACACTGTAGTTACAGTTTTAGATTCTATAGCACCTTTAAAGAGCAACAGCACCCTTTAGTTTCAGACGACCCCCCCAGTTCTGACATTTGGGAGTTAAATAGGACCATTCAGAGTGGTTTGATGGAAAATGGTTTTAGAGAAATTTACTTAGATTTTTGTGATGGTTGTGTCAGTGGTGGTGATAAGCATGGACGGATTTCATTTCAGTGCTGGGGGCAATAAACAGAAAAAAGTACCAAGAACAATTCCTGGGGGAGTCAGGGAATATAAATATATATAAATACATATATGCCCTTTTACAGATGCTGTTCTCTATGTGAGGTGATACGTCTGCACATCCGCCATTTGGGACTTGCTTGTAAACAAATATGCATGTACTGAGAAATGAGTTGCCCATAACTTCCTTATTATTGGTATGTTTTATATGGCACTATATTTGTAACGCGTCTGACTTTCAAACAGAATGTTAATAAGGGCGCTGATGAAGCCATAAGAGGTGTCTGAGTCCATTAATATTTAGATTTGCATTTATCAGATGCTGACAGGCAGTGATGGGATCTCTCTTGAGCAAAGAGACAGCAGATCCAGCACTTTACAGTCAGTATGTTTATGATCTATATTTGAAAAAATATGAACATTAATGTTAAAGTAGCTGGCGTAAAAATACACACCAGATGTAAATGGAAGAGTACATTTAGTCATGGTAGAAGTCAGAGTGCAAAGCAGATTTCTCTATTTTGACAGTTTGCTTACTCCTAAATAGTTTGTACATAGGAAGTGCTAAAATGAAAATGAATGCTTACTAATGCATTGGCTGATCTACACTCATCGTCTAAAAAATATATCTGCACACATAGTTGCATTCTATCTTCACCCGTACCGCAAAATCTAAAGGAGACCTGTGTGAAAACATTCAACCTGCACAGGATGAATTATTGCAGGACAACGCTAGGAACCACGTTATCAATTTTTTGGTTCCCCATAACCTTTACATTTACATTTACGGCATTTAGCTGACGCTCTTATCCAGAGCGACTTACAAGGCTAATCATATTACAGGTAGGCCAGTGTAGTGTTAGTGTGTGAGTCTTGCCCAGGGACTCTTATTGGTGTAGCACAGCACAGTCACCCAGCCCAGGATTCAAACCCCAGTCTCCCATGTGTGGTGACGGCTCTTTGGTGGGTAGTGGTGTTATCTGCTAAGCTACACCAACTTTATCTTCCTTCCAAACAGCATTGCAATCAGACACTTCCTTCTGGGTGCAACTATTTGTTTGACGATGAGTGTAGTTCCTCTGTAGCTTTTATTTCTGTTTCATAACTGTGAAAGGTGCTGGTTAGCTTTCCAGAGCTGCAGGACAGATTTTGAGTCTGCACCTGACGTTAAAGTCTGAGTTTAGCATGAGCTCCAATAGAAACATCATCACACGCATCAGCAAGTCTATCAGTGTGTGAATTACTTCTAATTTGCATGCACATAAGCAGTGCAGTGAAACCCCCAAAACACAGTAAGACTGTGCTAATCTAATATGAATATGTATATGGATTGAGGAATGCTGTAACCATTCATCCATGCACACTTACTCAGCATTAACAATCACTGTAAGTGAGAATAATTGCTTCGCTTCACGTTAAGATCCCAATCACACTAACCACACAGTCAAGTCTCCACAAAAACTTAGCACAAACATGAGTGTTGATAACTGTGTTCTCCTCGTTGCATAATCTTCTCATTTTCTGACTGCAGTATTCTTAAAATAGTACACTGACGTACCAAAATGCATGGGACAGCTGTGTGCAAATTGATTATAAAGTGGTTTATGAAGGGGCGGCTTGGGAATGCCCACACCTATATTGTTGTGAGGTTTTTGTTGTGAGTGAGGTTGAACACTGGGCAATGTGCTCATGGAAAGGCAACATAAATCAGAGTTCAGTTAGATATATTAGTGGAATGCCTTGATTGGGCTCATTTTGGGCAAACATGTAGGCCACACCGTTCATCTGAACCCTCCAGAATGTTCCTCAAACCAGTTTGGGACAGCTTGGTGCATTATCCTGCTGGAATATCCCATCATTGTGGGGCTACATGAACTCCATGAATGGCTGCAAGTGGTAACCAAGCAGTGAAACATGGCGGACACAGTTTATTGATGCATTTAGGTGGACCAGTAGACTCAACCCCTGTCATGAGAACTTACCCCACCCCAGTATGGAACCACCACCAGCCTGTACAGTGTATTTTGACTATTGGGGTCCATGGAGTCATGGGAGCCTGCACAGTACACAAACTATATCATCAGTCCGAAAAAATTGGTACTCACATTGTGTCCGGTGTTACTCACTTGCCCCGCTCACAAGAAAACACCTAACAACTTACACATGGTGTGGCCGTTCGTAAACTCAGGGGGAACACCATTTCATAATCAGCTAACTTGTTGCTGTCCCATGACTTTTGCTATGCCAGCGTATAATTCGGACAGTATCTTGTTAACCTGCTGCTCTCTCAGACCGCCCCAAACTGCTCATACCTATGACATATCTGGCTGAACCTAGCACGACATCTGTGTGTGTATATCTATGGTTTGGGAATTGTAGGCAGTGGATCACACCACGGTGAGAAATATGAAGGGGGTTGCAGTCTTTCACAACAACATTGTTTTGCATATATGATTAACAGAGATCATTTGAATTCATTTTATTATATTATTTACAACTATATATATATATAGTGGAGGAGGTCAGGGCTTTTTCCACCCTGTAATTTTTGCATATGAAGGATTGCCATGTCTATAACACTGAGATTTTATTTACTCTCCAAACCCTCCAGTGAATTACATGTGTCTTCCGATTTTGCATTTGTATGCAAAAGTCAGGGACATGAAAATTTACATTTTACGGCATATAGCTAACGCTCTTATCCAGAGCAGCTTACAAGGTTAATCATATTACAGGTCGACCAATGTGGTGTTAGGAGTCTTGCCCAAGGACTTTTATTGGTGTAGCCCAGTATAGTCACACAGACTTGGATTCGAACCCCACTTGTGGTGGTGGCTCCCTGGCAGGTAGTGGTGTTACCCGCTGAGCTACACCAACCACTTGTTTGCATATGGCTGTATAGGTAATGTTGATGATGGTAAAATTGTAATGAGTTTTCTGTGGGGACCTTTTTGCCTGCATGTACCCCTACAGCATGAATGGATTTTCAGGCCAAAAGGTTTTCATAAAGATGTCATTAGTCAATATCCTGATGATTGGGCAGCACTTCATATAATAGTTTCCTCTGGGGGCCTTTTAGAAGTATTTCAAGCTTCAGTCATCTAGTTCCTGTCACCATCACTGTGAACAATCCTAACACTGTAACGTCCTCTAGAATAAAGTGTTTCACATCAGACCCCCCTGAAAGACTTTGTTTACACCGTGACCTTTTAATTATGCAGACGTTGTTAAAAATGGATGGATTTTCCTCTTAAACACATTTCCTAGAATATTCCAGTATCTAGGCGGAGAACCATTTAGGAATCTTTATTTTTGAGACAGTGTGTTCCGAGGGTGATATCGCTTCATTTGTCACTCACTGCTGCATCACACACACAGCATTCTTGCAGCCCCACACTGTCTGAGAGCTAAGAAGCAGATGATTCCATCTAAATGGGCTCTTTGAGGCTACATGTCTGATAACTGGGCCCTGTTCCCTCCGCTGCTGATAAAACACCACACTGGTGGCAGTCATTCATTATAAATGCAGCTCAGTCTGCATCTGCCTCCGTCCTCCTGCTGCCTTCATTCAGAATTCAGCAACATCATCAACTTTCAGGACAGACACACTCATCCGCATGTTATGTTCCATAAACATGGCGTTCTGAGACTGCCTCCCTATTATTAATATTTGTCTTTCCCTATATGAACTGGGAGTTCTGATGTCTGTACTTGTCAAAAGTTTAGGGACATCCCAAAAGTTACTTGGCCAGTTGGAATGTTTAATGTCCGTATGCACATATGAACCTAAACATGAGAATGTAATAAACACAAACATTTCTATTAAGAATCCATCACTTTCTGTAACTTTAGTGGCCCTTGTGGTCATTATACTAAATGTAATAGTTGGACATGGAGGAATAAAAATACATTTTACAATACTTATTTGCATGGAGTAATTGTTACAAACTATTGTTTGTTTGCCTCAAAACTCTTAAAATCAAGTGATTACTTTGGTTTTACGGTAATACTCAAATGCGCTCGTTGTTGACTAATAGCATAATTGCCCCTCTCTCTCTACATGAGTAGGAGGGTCCCTCCTCTTCCCACATCAATCAGCATGATGCTAGCTAACACAGGTATCTGTTAGCACATTGTTTCCTGACCCTGGTCCCGGAGGCCCAATGCCCTGCTCATTATAGCGCCTGACCTGCTTTAACATACCCACTTCAGTTAATAATGTGATTTTAATAAGTTGATTGGTTGGATCAGGTATGTTGGATGCTGGGGAAACACTAAAAAGTGTGGGGCAGTGGACCTCCAGCACCAGTGTTTAGAGAATGCTGTGTTATTGGATGTAGCAGAATTGGTTATTAGTGTTCTCTTACAAGCGTGTTGAGCTGTCCATTGGTGTTGTGCCGATTTAAAAAATGGCAGTTTAACAGTTTAAAAAGATGTGTTAAAGTTGGAGGAAGTGTGTCAGAGGAAGCAGATACTAGCGTTGGGATTGAATGGAACAGGCAAAGACCATATTTGGGTGAAAACTGGTTAAAAAAAAAGTTAATTTAAAACATTATAAAATCATATCACATACAGAAGTTTGAACATCCTTGGTGGAATTACAATGTTTTGTTGATTTTCTAAGTGGCATTAAGTTAACACATCCTCTACAACAACTGTAAAGTGTTTACGTCATATTTTGGAAACAAGAACAGAAGTTATAGAATGTGCTTTTGCACAGGCCACATTTTAATTTGTAATGTTTTAAATTTAAATGCTTTGACTCTACACTTGCAACAATGGTACAACTTGACAAGGGCCACCAGCTGGTCCATAAAAATGCTGATTAATTGGATAACTACTGCTTTTATTACTATGTTTCAGCTGGTAACAATTCTTTTAACCCTTAATGTCACAAAGAGTAGCTGCTCATTACTTAAATAATCACCTTGACCTATCCCGTGCTAATAGAAAAGATTGTATGTTTTACATTTAAGGCATTTAGCTGACGCTCTTATCCAGAGTGACTCACAAGGGTATTCATATTACAGGTGGGCCAGTGTAGTGTTAAAAGTCTTGCCCAAGGACTCTTATTGGTGTAGCACAGCATAGTCACCCAGACTGAGACTCGAACTCCAATCTCTCACATGTGGTGGTGGTTCGCTAGTGGGTAGTGTTGTTATCCACTGAGCTACACCAACCATTGTTTCAGAAGGGTTAAATTACGTATGTTGTAACGTATGTTGTTTACATTTTTTTTTATTTTGGTAAAATGACTGGAATTGGGAACTCTCCAGCATAATATCAAAACCTGGAAGGACAAAGAAGAACCATCAACTTGATGAAAAAAATGTGATCAGATAAATCTTGAATGACTGCAACCAAATGGTAAAAATAGATAGTAAAACTATGTTTAATATATAAAGCAAATGCATTTCCACACATAGAAACAGCTGTGTGGACATAGGAAAACCTGTTGTTAGTGAGGCTAATCGGATTAAAAGGTTTTAATTTGCTAGTGAGCATAATGACTGGAATGATTGGACTGACCCTATTTCAGAGCAGGCAAGAAGGGAAGCACATGAAGTGCTGCACCCATCATGCTTATGATTTGAGCTCTGCCTTTACATCACAGAGATGAAGTGAATAAGGTTTGGCGTTAAATCTAAGGTAGGGCTTTGTTTGGTCCTTTGATCAGTTTTGGCAAAGATAAATATCAGGAGCTAAAACACTTTATATGTCATATGCTAGTAAACATGTTTATTTGTATTGGAAATGTTCTAGATGTCCCCAAACTTTTGGCCAGGATGGGATGCTGCTTTGTCATGCTGGTGGATGCTGTAGCATTCCTCTCACCCGAGTGGAGGCGCAGCGTGAGTTTGCGGGTCCGTGTTATTAGTATTAGGTATTAATGCTTATCCTCGCCAGCCCATACAGAAGTGTTTGTCCCTGTTAGCTTCTGTCTGATCTTCTTCTTTCTGATCTCAGCATGTCTGAACTTTTGCTGCCCTTAAGCCAGACTAGCCGCTGCTCCTCGGATCCACTATCGTGTGGTCAGTGTGTGTCATCTGCCAACTACTTCTCTGGGCTTCATCACTCAGCGCAGGGCATGCAGATGTTTTGGTAACATCTGTCATTTTAGTGTAGTTACAGCTCAGCAGCTGATGTGGGGCCTGATTTTGCTGACATTCATAACTCACTGTAGGGGAGGGTAAGGGGCAGATTTATTCTGATCGATTAGACACGCAGTGACCCGCCCCAGCAGGCTGCTCTGAAGTGCATTTTTATCCCAAGGGCTCGTGCTGGGCAATATCGCATTTATGCTGGTCCGCTGTGATGTTGAAATATTGCGGCTTTGCTTTTCACATTTAATTTGCAATATTTCAGCAGTATAGTTGATAGATATTTAACATTTGCATCAAGGATATGATGTTCCTTATCTGTTGAATATATTGACCTGACAGCTGAAGGGAAGAGCCACAGATTTTTTTTTCATCTCTGCCTAATTAATTAAATTGTTAAGATGTACTCTGAGCCACTCAGAGTGGTTTGATGTGTAGCACTTTATTCTAGAGAAAGTTGCCGAATCAGAATTCTGATTCTGATAGGAACCAGACGCCCGAAGCGTTTAAAAGCTGATATTAAGTTATGAGATGAATTGGTAATGAATTCGCTCCTTAATGTTAAAAGCATTTTTGCTTAAAATGTTGTCCAGTCATGGAGGAGACATATGTTTTCCCAGCACATCAGACCACCTTCCTGTTTCATGTTGTGTTGTGTGTTGGGTGGTGTTAGAGCTTCTTCTAGTCTTTGTTAGGGCTTGTGTTGAGGTGTCTGTTTAAAACTAAAGAGCTTTCTCTGAAAAATAAAATCATGCTATGTTTTAATACCCACCCTGCTTCACTAGCTTTACCAGCTGCGGCTTTCACCTTGTCAGAGCACCTGGTTTGTTTTGAGGTTGGCTTTCACCAGCTTTGAACTTGAAGGTCAGTAGCGAGAGCACAATGCATGACAACAATGGCTAATTGGCTATGCAAATGAATCATGTGTAAGTGGGTCCGGTAATGCTGATATTGCCAAAAGCACTCTGAAATGATAATGTAACGTTGGTCATGTCCCGTCAGAATTGATCATTAGTCAAGCCTAATATCAGCTACCCTGAAATCTTTTCCTAAATCTGAAATCTTAAGCTTTTGGCTAGCTAATATTTTAGGGGATAGGGTGGAGTTTTTTAGTAGAAAAGACCATTCATCTACACACACAGATTAGTTGGCCGTTCTGTCACTCGTTCTGACACTACACCAGTGCGGTCTTTGACAACGTTGACGTGATGTTAAGAGCAGTCATAACAGTCTGTGTGCGTGTAGTCATGTAGCATGGTGCAGCCATGCTAGTGATGCTGGCACGAACAGGATGACTCATGGAGGATATCACTGCTCACTGAATGTTCACAAGTGTGGCTGTTGGGTCAGTCAGGTACAGTGATAAAGCCTGTCCTTGCTCATGTCGCATGCACCGTCAAGCGTAAAACCTAGCCACCAAGTTGGTGGCTGATTCCCTCTGGGTGCCACTATTTCTGCAACTGTTCTTTTGATGAAGAGTGTATTTTGCCAGTTACAAATGTTTTTTCATATTTATCATGAACACATCCCAAACATATTTGGAAAATAAGATAATTCTGAACTTTATTAAACCGCCCAGTGCTACTAAGGCCCTGCACCTTTCCTATTTGCTCCAAGAGAAACAATAGAAAGCCATCACGACTGGCTATGCAGAGAGATCTAAAAATGAAAGGGGCTCTATTCTTGTTTCCTTTCAGATGGAGGTGAGGAGAGATGCTGTCGTTGCTAGACTGGTGAAGTACCTAGGCCCAGAGGCGGCCTCCTACGTCCACTACGAGGAGAAAGTAAGTGTTGAATTCGGCTTGCATCTGACACGACCTCTGAGTCATTACCCTACGCGGTCACGAACTCATCTTTTCAGCATGGCTTCATTAAGGCCACTGTGTGTTAATTGGTAGACTGCAGTGGAGCTCAGTTAAAATAAAACGTGCTAACGTGTTCTGACAAAGGTTCCCACTTGATGTCAGGCATTAGCGATTAAGTCAACCTTATGTTTGGACAGGCGAATGTCTGATGATTGCTCACCACGGTGGCCAGGCCTGTAGTCAGAGCAGAAGTGGCATTTTGACAGGATGCTAAAATAAGTTAGCTAGCCAGTTAGCACACCTGGGCTGAGGCATGAGCCTTCTACCTTTCTCAGATGTAAGAATGCTTTTTAGTTGTTGTTCCCGCATGGCAGTTGGACAGAGACAACACAAAGATGCTGTCCCACACCAAAATAAGGGACGGCATCTCAACGGGACGTCAGTGACTCATGCTTTGCTTCTGACTGGCTGCCTGGACGTCCCCTGTGGAGGTTAATATTGCATGGCAGGATTTTTAATGCATGACCATTCATGTTGACTCCACATGTGAAGGTTGTGACAACTTTTAAGGCACAGGAATTCCCTCTAAGGCAAATAAATCCACCTCAGACCATGAGATCAGCCTTGCTATTTCTGATAGAGCACGAAATGCTCTGGCTTCAGCCTGATATTACTTATTGCTGAAGGTCTTGGAGTATAACGCGTGGAATTAGGTCTGCAGCTGCTGCTGAACTTGACCAGATGTCTAGGCTCAGCTTCTTTACCCCGTAAAGCTTCAGTCAGGCTCATCTCCGTGCCTCATGAATTAGTCAGAGCGTGAAATCTCTCGCTGTTCAGAGTTTTACATCTTCAGTGTGAAGTTGGGAGGAGAACGGAAAAGCCGCTAAAGACGGGCAGAGTTAGTCGCCTCTCGCCTGACACCCCCGGCTCTCTCTGGCTTCCATGCATTGTCAGGAAGGTACGGAACTCTTGTGTCTTTTTTTATACCTCTCATATGACGAATCTGTAGGAAGAGAGACGAAAGCTCCTTCAAAAGTGTATGGTCACATCCAGAAAAGTCCCTTCTCCTGTCTGTCAGGGCCAAAATGGCTATTTATTCCCCAGGAGGACTTCAGAGGAGGACTGTGCAATGCAGGCGTCGACACACAAGGCGTAAGTGAGATTGACAGATGGACACGTCGGCCTGACAGTCGTCACAGTGCCGATCTGTGCTGCAGTTTTTCTTCACTGCTGCTGAGACGGGTCACGCAGTGCTCTAGTGCTGAGCCAAGTGCCGCTCTCGCCTGAAGGTACTCCGCAAGAGGAGAAAGGCCAGAGTGCCGCTAATGCTAATGATCTCTGTGTGAACTCTCCCAGCAGCTAAATAGAGACAAGTGATATTAATTAAGGTGTACACACATTGCCTGTTAACACATATTTGCAAGTAGCAGCAGTTCCTTAGTGCCTGGAGTGTTGACATGTTGTTAGACCATAATAACTGTATTCACAATAAATGTAAACTTAACATACAGGACCATTAAGAAGTTTGGAATCCCTGTTCCCTGACTTGTAATAGGGAGAATGGCATCTCTGTCATTCCAACACTGGGCCTGGAAGGCCTGAAGTAGTGCTATGTAGCTGTGGAGTGAGCATGAGACCGCGTGCAAGAACTGTGTATTGATTTACATGCATCGTGTCAAACACCATCAACTATAGGTCTTCAGCTAGCTATTGGAAGAAGCTTTGTCAATCTCATGCCAAATATACCATGAAAGTTTGAACCTCCTATAACAAAATCCTGTACTCTTCCTCTTCTCTGTGGTCTTTGCTGCTGTTGTGTTGAATTCCATCTCTCCGGTACAATCTGACTCCCATTTATGTGTAAGTGCATCACTGAGTCATATGGATGCTACAGATTACGCTAGCCCTTTTGGTTATTTACATATAACTTAAATGGTGAGCGTCCATATACCTGCATATGTTGGATTCTGTACCTTCAGGTCCTCAACCAATGCACGTGTACATCTGTCCTTGAGGTGCTCGAAACGCTATTATTTATTACAGTGGTGTAGATGTGAATTACACTCTGCAACTGTATGGGGAGCGTGAGGGTGAAGAATACCAGGCTGCTTGAGGATGATGACTGCTGATGTCTGCTGAAGAATTTGAGATGATCCTGCTCCACTAGCTGTGCTAGTTACTATAAGCACCTGACCTAATTTTCCAGTTGTATTAATAATTAGGTTTTTACAAAATAGTTTATTCTTGAACTCCAGTACATCTGGGAGTGGATGTTGACTCCCGGGCAACAACTCTGTTGAGTTCAGTGAGTATACTCTTTAACTTAATTCTGTACTCTTAAAACCTGGATTAGTCTGATGTAGCTTGGTGTAATTCAGAATTTTAGGCACATCACTATGATCTGTAGTGAAATGATTTTGGTTATACCTTGTTATCAGTTGCCTGGGCACTGTTCTTTTAAATGACTCATCACTAGGTAGTAGTAGGTGATTGTGAAAACGCCTGTCCACTTTACAGCAGTGGTCCTGAATAGACAGTGCCCAGCAGAGTATGGTGATTGGACACACCTACTGAACTTGTAAGTTAGCTGCTTAAATCACAGTGTTCCCAGAGCTGTTGCCCAGTAGTAGACTCCCAGATATATCGGAGTTGAAGAATCTATTATGGATGTTGTCTATGTGGGCGTCAACTCCGCATCACTATTTCTACGCGCTAACTAGCACAGCTGCTGTGTAGTAGGAGTGTAACAGTATAATGCCGCGTTTCTATGTTTTCAGTTGTGCCTGCAAAGAAAATCTTTATCTTAATCTTTATTAGACAGATTTGTGGCTCTCCAACCAGCTTGTTTCACCAGCTTGTTCACACAAGAGAACACTCACTCAGCATCTGGCCCATATTCTTTATTCTTACAATCTGAGCGTCTACAATAACCTCCTCCTCCAGCACAGAATATTAAACCATTTGCTAACCTTGAGCAAAGCAGCACAAGTAGCAAAACCTGAACCGCTTGCACATGTTGTTTTGAGAAAAGCACTAGTCAGTCTACACCTGAGCTTTCTTTTAATGGACCACATGGAAATATCTGGGTTTGTTAGGTCTGCTAGAAAAACCTGGGCAGTAGCAGTGGAAGTCAATATGCTTGTCACCATATAAGTCAGCATAGAGTGGCATGCAGAAGTTTCGGCACACATGGTCAGAATTTCTGTTACTGTGAATAGTTGAGAAAGTAGTAAATGAAGTTAAAGCAATAGATCGTTAATCATAAAGAGTTAATCATTTTCTACATGCTAAGTTAAATAGTCTATCATATTTGTTTTGTACAGTTTTACTGTTAAATGTGTTGGACTCCCAGAACTCAGAGCTCTCATCTCTGAATTAGCTTGTCAAGGTCATAGCTTGTTCAGTCATCACAAGACCTGGTGATGAAAATTTCCAAGCTTTATAAATACTCCTCAAACCTCAGCCCAACTATCAGCAGCCATGGGGTCTTCTAAACAGCTGTCTAACACTCTAAATATTAAATAAGTTGATGCCCACCAAAGCAGGGAAAAAAAATCAGTTAGCCTTTTCCTCAGTTCGTAATGTAATTAGGGAAAGGACAGTTAACAAACATGGTGAACTTTCAGAGAGAATTACTCATAGGAATGCTGGGATGGCAGCCTTCAGGAAGGTTTAGCAGACTATGGAGCGGTGGTGCACATATGACCTTGCTAGGAGAGTCATCTTTTCCTACGTCCTTACCACAAATTCAGCACCAGAAGTTTGCAAAGCAACATCTAAATAGTCTTTTGGAAATCAGGTCATCTTTTACTAACTAGGCAGAAACTATGCAGAACAGACATTTTGAAATGACCCAATCAGAGATGTGCTGAAAGAATTAAAAAGCCTGCAAGTTTGATCTGAGCATGTTGGCTGGTTCACTGCCAGAAGATTCCTTTGCAGAGAAAACTTGTGAGCTTGAGAAACTACCCGAAGGCACAACCAGCAGTATGACCATACTGAGTTACCTGCTAAACCAGCACCTAGGAAAGCAACGCATTGCAGCATTGCCTGCAGAGGACAAATTTGAACCAAAAAGGAACTTGAACTTGAGGCATCTGAATTATCTTGTAGAACCCAACAGTTCCCTCACTCCCAGCAAAATCACTCTACTCTGCATTCATTCCACAACAACATAATACCCGATTGCAGTAGTGACATAAAGTCCAGTGGGAGACACAGCCGGTATCTTCTAAATAGGCCTTGATATGACCCAGTCAAAGATGTCCTCATGCAGAAAGAAATAAAATAGCCTGCCAGTTTGTTTTGAGCACGTAGGCTAGTTGTCTACTCCCTGTCATAAGATTCCTTTGCACAGAAAGCTTGAGAGCTTGAGAAGAGACCCAAAGGCACAAGAGTTGGCAACCCTGCATAATGAAAAAATATCCAGCCTAATACTAACTAAACTTGATATTTGATAGCGTGCCCGCTCTCACTTCACCCCTCCGTCTCATAAGATGAATATGCATGAAGTAATTGGCGAAAAAGGGAGAAGATTAACGATTCAGGCTTGTTTTTAACCCATCTTAATGTTGGATGTGTTCAGAACGATAAACAGAGCTGTGGATGATTCTATGACTTAGGAAGCTGTAGAATATTGAGGACAGAGTTACAACGAAGTCACTACCCGTCTAAAACCCTATTTATGATATACATTCTGCATTGTATGATCTGTTTTAATGTGACGTGAGAGCACAGAGTATTAAATGAAAGTGTAAGCAACGTTTTCATCCGTTTTTGAACTTCAGCTTAAAGCAGATAAAGTGTAATATCTGGAATTAAAGGAGTCCGTTCATAAGTCTGCTGCCGGAGTTGTGCGCTGGCGATTTGTAAAAAAATTGGAGAGCTGACTGCAAACTCGCACAGAACTTCAAAGCACCCAGAACGTTCAGCCAAGTCTGGTTTTATTACTTTCAGAAACTGTTTTAATAAAATCATGCGGAATAAAAAAAAAGTATTTTTTAACCAGTACATTTCTGAAGCTCATTTCTCAGTTCTTGATTTTCAGATTACAGCGCCAGCATGAATTAACCAACTCACCCAAATAGTGAAATGCATACTCAGAAGAGCCCAGATGGTTTTTCTGTGCACGTTGTGTAAGAGGTTAGGGGTTATGTAATTGCCAAATGACTGGAGCTTCACACTTCCAATTTAGGAGCTGCTGAATGGGAACATGCAGAGTGAGATAACACTTTCTTTTGCAGTCCTAGTTCTAGGTACTAAACAGGTTAGTAATTATTTTGGGCATCATGATGGTGAGTTTCAAGGCACTCTTTCTGAATTACACGGAAATGGCCCCCAAAGGCTTTGAGTGTGTATATATATACATATATATACAGTGGGGTGCGAAAGTTTGGGCAGCGTTGTTAATTTTCCTGATTTACCTTTATAAAGCACTGATTGTTTGGATAAAAAAATTCTGTTAAATATATCATATAGGGGACAAACACAGTGATATTTGAGAAGTGAAATGAAGTTTATATGATTTACAGAAAGTGTGCAATAATTGTCTAAACAAAAGTAGGCAGGTGCATAAATTTGGGCACTAAAAAAAAACATAACTCAATATTTAGTAGATCCTCCTTTCACAGAAATAACAGCCTCTAAACGCTTCCTATAGCTTCTAATGAGAGTCTGGATTGTGGCTGAAGGTATTTTAGACCATTCTTCTTTACAAAACATCTCTAGTTCATTCAGGTTTGATGGTTTCCGAGCATGGACAGCTCTCTTTAAGTGACACCACAGATTTTCAGTAATATTCAGGTCTGGGACTGAGATGGCCATTCCAGAACGTTGTACTTGTTCCTCTGCATGAATGCATTAGTAGATTTTGAGCAGTGTTTAGGGTCGTTGTTTTGTTGGAAGATCCAGCCCCGGCGCAGCTTCAGCTTTGTCACTGGTTCCTGGACATTGGTCTCCAGAATCTGCTGATATTGATTGGAATCCATGCGTCCCTCAACTTTAACAAGATTCCCAGTCTCCGTACTGGCCACACAGCCCCACAGCATGATGGAACCACCACCAAATTTTACTGTAGGTAGCAGGTGTTTTTCTTGGAGCGCTGTGTTCTTTTTTCTCCATGCATCCTCTGTTTTACTCTTTCATTAAACTTGGAAAAATTTTTTTCAGATTTACAAATATGCTATGGATCAGTGCTAGTTAAGTTGCGAGCTAAGTTGCTAGCTATGAAGGACCAGCTGTGTGAACCAATTTTTTTATCACCCCTACTAATACTGAAAGCTTGAGTGTCATCCAATACCATTAGTGAGCATCAGCCAATATTATCATATTTGCTAAGAGGTAAAATGAGATATTTGTATCTACCTATATTTGTATCTATACCTTTTAAATTGAGGACGTAGCGGTCTGCATGCACGTAGTCCTGCGTCGTGCAGCCGTCTGCAAATAGAGGGCGTCTTTGCTTGCTGAATGCTTACTTCACATGCACAGCCGAGCATAAAACTCGAATCATGCGCGTGTCTCACAATGTCAAGACTTCTCGGTGAGCATGGTCGCCAGTTTTGGAGGTCTCCAGCTTGCACATTTGACTTTTTTTTTCTGCTCTAAAGCAGTTGATTCAGTTTGGCGGCTCATTATCTAGCTCTTTATGAGCTGAACCAGGTGTATGAAAGCACAAAAATCACTAGCCTGTGAAGTGAGTGGGTACACTAGCACTGGGGAACACTTACAGTCAGTTAAATAATGAATGTGAATTCAAAGTGCATGCTTTCAGCTTTAATTTGAGCATTTTAACAACCACATTGGGTGAACTACAACCAATTTCATTCAGAGCCCCCTTTCTCCCAGTTTTAAGGTGCTCAGTAGTAATTGGACAGTTGGCTGCTCATCTGTTCCACAGCCAGAAGTGTGTTATTCCCTCATGTTTTCAATTACAAGTAAGCAGATACAAGATCTAAACATGATTTTAAATCTAAATGGCATTTAAACTGTAGTGGCATCAGCACTGAAATCTGTTTTTGTTAACTCTCAATATAAAGATATTAGCCTCGATTTTTTTAGAAGCTGCCAGTCAAGAAATGATTGGAAATTATTATTAATTCATGGTTTTGAAAAAATCAAAACAAACCCATCAAGAAGATTGCAGAACCATTAGGTCTGGCTAAATTAACTATTTTTAAAAAGAAGGAATGCGGAAAAACTGAAAGGTCTAAAACACCATGGGAACAACTGTGGTAAATTATAAGAATTATTGAATTGATAAAGAAATAACCCTTTTCAGAAGTAACCCAGATGAAGAACACGCTCCAGGAAGGAAGCATGCACTATATGGACAAAAGTATTGGAACACCAACCCACCTACAGGCAGGTCGCATGGCAAGGTGAACAAAAATTAGTACCGGAGTGATAGGACATGCTTATGAGGTAGTGTTATGTGTGGGCTGTATGGCTGCCAAAGGAAATGGTTCTCTTACATTTGGTGAAGATGTGACTGCTGACAAAAGCAGCAAGAGCAATTCTGAAGTATTATTTGCTCAGATTCAGCTAAATGCAAACGCCTTACATGATGGCGCCTTACCGTACAGATGAATAATGACCAAAGGCTTACTGCAAAACCAATCCAAGATTTCTTTAAGGCAGAGGCGAGAATTTTCTGCAGTAACAAATAAATCACCTGACCTCACTCGAATTGAGCATGCATTTTACTTACTGATGGCAAAATAGAAGATACAAAAAAAAAAGCAGGTGCTCAACAGCTGCAGTAAAAGCCTGACAGAGCATCACCAAGCAAGAAACCCAGCATCTGGTGATGTCTATGTGTTTCAGACTTCCGCTAGCCATTGGTTCTAAAGGACATGCAACCAGTTATTAAAATTGCAGCTTAATTCATGATCATATTCATTCCTATAGTTATTTTTAAACTCCTAAAAATGAGCGAGTGATTTACTAAAATGGTGTAATCCCTGAACTGTTCACCCACGTTGGACAAAAATACCCTTAAATTAAGAGTGAAAAATGTTTTAAAAGACTAAAATAACTTTGTCCATATATAAATAGCACTCACTATAAAAGAACAGTGAATGGGTGCTGCAAAGAAGTAGGCTTTTTAAAATCTCTTACTGCACTCTCTACAAAAGGTGCTAGGGTCTTTTGATGCCATTTTGGGTTCCTTTGAGTGTAAAGTATAAACACATGAAAAACATTTTTAAAGTTTAAAGAACATCCACATAACCTGAAAGTCTATACAACTGCTTCATCTTTACAACCTGTGAACATGTTATTCCATGCTTACTGAACATGTGAACATATTAGTGTTCCATGCTTACTGAACATGTGAATATATCAGTGTTCCATGCTTACTGAACATGTGAACATATCAGTGTTCCATGCTTACTGAACATGTGAACATATTAGTGTTCCATGCTTACTGAACATGTGAACATATCAGTGTTCCATGCTTACTGAACATGTGAACATATCAGTGTTCCATGCTTACTGAACATGTGAACATATCAGTGTTCCATGCTTACTGAACATGTGAACATATCAGTGTTCCATGCTTACTGAACATGTGAACATATCAGTGTTCCATGCTTACTGAACATGTGAACATATTGTAATTCCATGCTTACTGAACATGTGAACATATCAGTGTTCCATGCTTACTGAACATGTGAACATATCAGTGTTCCATGCTTACTGAACATGTGAACATATCAGTGTTCCATGCTTACTGAACATGTGAACATATCAGTGTTCCATGCTTACTGAACATGTGAACATATCAGTGTTCCATGCTTACTGAACATGTGAACATATCAGTGTTCCATGCTTACTGAACATGTGAACATATTAGTGTTCCATGCTTACTGAACATGTGAACATATCAGTGTTCCATGCTTACTGAACATGTGGACATGTTGTTATTCCATGCTTACTGAACATGTGAACATATCAGTGTTCCATGCTTACTGAACATGTGAACATATCAGTGTTCCATGCTTACTGAACATGTGAACATGTACTTGTTCCATGCTTACTGAACACATGAACATGTTGTTATTTCATGCTTACTGAACACATGAACATATTGTTGTTACGTGTTTACTTAACTTTAGTAAAGCATTGTAACCGTTGCTACAATTACTGCTAACATTACTTCATGTTTTTTTTTTTCAAACAATACTATATGCAGGGATAGTATTGGATAATAATAAAAAAAGGTTCAAAGGTCAAGTTGGGTAATTTGAATCTTTGTCAATGATGCATTTTTCTGTCTATCTTCTGAATATCTTTTATTAACCTTTTTTTATGGACAACAACAGTGGTAATTAATACAAGGCAACTAGGAGCGGTGTAAAGAGGGAGGGAAAGGGTCAGGGCCATGCACATATCCATTGGATTTTCTCTGAAAAGATTGTGATTATTAAGGCTGGTTTGTACAAGGACTAAGAAGACTGCCACGGCCAAACTTATTTTTAAAAATTTTTTGCATCACTATATTTTCTCCATTTTTTTGCACATGAATAGTTGCACTACTGTACTTGACTGGTTGTGTCTGCATACAGCTGCACACATCGTTTTGCACATGTAACTGTTCTTGTATGGTTATATTTCAGCTCATTTTGCACAAACACCACTTTACTACAGACTGTTACAATGTAACTAATGTAGCACATACCTGCACAATGTATATAGCCTGTATAATTCTAAATTGTTTACATTTTATATTTTATTTATATATTCTCTGCATGCTTAATTTTTGACCCTTGTTATCTGTCTATTTATATTTATACTTTTTTTATTCTATGACATCCAATGTGGGCAGCAAAGTAAGAATTTCATTGAACAGGGAAACTAGTTTCCTTACTGTGCATATGACAATAAAGCTTTGAATCTTGAATCTTGAATCTTGAATCTTGAATTGTACAGTTTTGTATGGAGCATAGTCCTTGGGCTTCAGTGTTCTATTTTCCGCTGCACTTGGGGGCACAGAAGTGAGCAGTGAAGGTAACCGTAATTGGTAATGTGTTAATTGTGAGTTTACATTGTAAGTATTGGTAAAGATCTTCACTTTACCTGGAGGAACATGTAAATTAGTAATTAAGAGTGAAGTCGTAGGAAATTGGAAGTAAATAATTTAGAAAGGTGTTTAAAGCTGGGCTCGCTAATATTTTAAGCAGTATACACATAACATATATGATGACATCATGCTAATTGATTTACCTTTTAAATTCTTTGTATTATTTACAAGCATAGCATGTCATGATGTGCCATAAAGTGGGAAGAGATGACAGTACACAGACATTAACCTGACACATTAAACTGCTCATCCACAAACAGATTTCTCTGCCCCCTCTCTCCTTCTGGATGAACATTATGCAAATGAGACGAATGACTTTAGGTAGCATTAGGTAGCTTTGGGGTTTAGAAATGGTCTACACCTTTGAGGACACTTTCTGGCTTTGCACCTCAGCCTGCGGGTATTTTAGCGGCATGCTCCCGAAGTGGCCAGGAAAGAAGGAGAAAAAAAGAAATAAAGAAATAATGAAGGATTACACTTCTTCTGGGTTCAGCAGTGAGCTTGAGCATGTTTTGAACAAGTGGTTACGGGAACAGCGAGTGAATATCACTCTTCCCCTCCAGCCGAGGGAGTGACCTCATCAAAAATGTAGAGACCTGCCAAGAGGAGCGCAGGAGGATCGGCTAGGTTTTATGAGATGGGATGCGACATAGCTTGAGGAGTTTCACGGTCACCCCGATGTTGTGTGCTTGACTGTAGAGCAATATGCAGCTGCTGTTATCTCCAGTACTCTCAAATGCATAACTGAACTGACTAAGCTACTGCTATAGGTAAAGATGTTATTATTCATGCCATGTATCCCCCGTCTCAAATTCTTGGGTAATGTGATTTGCATTTATGTAAATGAAGGTATGTTATTTTGGCCAAGATGACCAGAATATCTGTTTATGATCTGAAGCACACCACCTCAAAACTGCAAGGTGACTTCTGAAGTAGCCTAAGATCTGCTCAGATTCGCTTAAAATGTTTTAGACAGTGTTTTATGGAGCAGAGAGACAATGGACCATTATTAAATATTAATAAATATAAATGTCATGGCTTTGTTTAAAGATGCCAATTAGTTATTTAATGTTTACATAGAAAGTATGTGGCTTTGATCACCCAGATGTGGTTTTATACGCCCACTTGAAGCTATCAAGCCTACTTGAAGCTTGATAGCATCTAACGTTACCTATCCTATCTACTTGCTTGATCTCGACGTCAATGCACAGTAAATTAAAGTTGTCACTCACTGTGAACCTTTCAGTTTAAGATGATCTGCTTCAGCCAGCGCACAGTGATACAATCACACAGCATGACCGCTCCTTACAGGTTACTGTGGGGGTTGTGATGCTCAAATACATAGTTTGCCATTTTCATTGCTGTTGCTTTGCTGTGACTGTATGTAAATTTGGAGGCAGATATGTTAATAAGTCTGCTCCGAAGCTGTTCAGTAATTGGGAATCAGCTAATTTATCATCATTTGTCAATGCTGGATTTGTATTGAATGAGGAACAACAGTGTTTGAGGTTCACGGTATGTCCTGAGTTATGGTATGTTCTGAACTCTCTTTAACGTTGTAACATTGCTTTAACATTGTAAACACAGCTTTCCGGTTTATGGCACCTTTAAAATGTCAGGAAATTATTGTATTTTTTTATTGTTTTACATTCCTATAAATCATGGTCTAGCGGAGAAAACAAGAATACATATTTTTTTCAGGCTTGAACTCTGAATATAGTGTGACAGAGCGCCAGATAATTGTGGTTGTGATGTCAAATGCACATGTGTATGTAACTGCTTCTAATTGATCTGACTCATCTAGAAGCTGTTCATGAGTCCTGTGATATTATGTTCAATCTCCCCATTTTGAACTGTGCTTTTAATAGTGTTTTTTTTTTTTTTACCAAATAGGCTGTAATTAAAATTTCGGCTCTTGCAGTTTGAAAATTGCACTCACTCAAATTGCAGTTTTGAAATGAAAACAGGGAATCCTTCAGGCCTGGTTTGACAGCAAGAATGTTTTGGAGTTGCATACCATTGCTGTCCAAAGAAAATCATTCTCATCCATCTCTATTTTTGTCAATTTTTAGTTTTATGCATCATTTAAACACAGGAGCTGCTTTACACTGTTTACACTGTGGGGAATTTCATGATGAATGGACCAACAGAAATGGCCCAAAACTGAATGCAATTCCATTGACCTCTATTTAAATTAGATGAGGCTTTTGCCTTCAAGTTGCAATTTTGGAGATACTTGTTTTTCCTTTGGGCAGCGAGGATGTTCAATATATGTTGGATGGTTCCATTTGCACTAGAGCGGGCCAGCACAACTTCAATGCCTTTTCATGCTGAATCCAAGTTTCACAGACAAAAAGAACAAAAAACACCAAAAATGTTTCATAGACTGCAACACTGATGCCGTCTTTCACATCGCAAATCATATTCTTCTGCTTATTTTAATGCTCAGAGCTGAAACTGAGCCTAGAGCTCCCTCACGCAGGCAGTGCATCAGAGGAACTCTAGCTCCTGTTAGTCAGTGGTTCTCCCTGTGTTGTTGAACTTGCCAAATTCTCAGGAGTATTGCATTTGATGTGAAGGTTTTGGTGAATCAAATCTGTAAACAAATGGCTTGGAGTCAACAAATCTAAACATATAATTAAAGTTACATGAGAAAAATGGGAAATAAAACAGCATAATGTGAGAATTGGTGTTTTTGGGTTCCATCTAGAATTGCAGAGTGTAATTCACTTTTCCACCACAATCACTTTCCCCCTCATGGATATACTTAAACATGCATTTGAACTGAAGGATACAGAATTGGACTCGCCTTGTGGACTCGCCACACAGATGCTTGTGATTTCCATGTGTAAATATCCAAAATGACAAAAGTGTTATCCGTCACTTCTATACGCCTGTGTGACATGGTGTTGGCATAAAGACGACATCAGGAGAGAAAAAGCCATGTGGACTTAAAAGGTAGAGTATATAGAGGATTTAATTATTGGATGATTGAACTTTTAAGGCTTATTTGGTGTGAGATTTACCAAGACGGACCGAACTTTCTTCCATGGGATGAAATTATTTCTTTGCATGCCTACCTGACACAGGACTGGCATTAAATAACTTTTGACATCAAGAAAAGCATCCTTTTAGCTTTCACCAGTGACTGAGTCGAGATTTACTCCTGCTGGTCTCTGGCTCAGTCACTCCCTCTTTTCCTCTTCCTTGCAGAGCCAACATTTTCCCTCGTATAGGTTTGACTTCCACCAAAACGATTTTGACGCTATTATTTTAGGGTAGAATTGTTACATAATGTCAGTATGAGGGACGGAGAAATACAAAATCTTTAATATGCAGGTATATTTTTCCACACCCCTCCAAAGTTCAGTCTTGAAGTTGATTCAGCACTTCCTCCTTACTATCTAGAAAACGGCAAGCCCATTCAGTGATGTTGAGTTGTCTTCTCACAGTAAAAGGATGGACAGAAGGATGGATACCCCTGTGGATATTTTCAGATCTAAAGCAAGAATGGAGCTTGATTTTCTTCTCATTCTCTCAAAGATGAAAGCTTTAAGTGCTGTTAATCTGATGGGAAAAGTGTTGGCCCTATATCTAATCTCTTTATAAATATCTCCTGAAGAATGAATGGTTTGTACTGAATAGCTGTTTTGACTGGTGTGGCAGGAGAGAGGTGGAGTCTTCCTTTTTCTCTAAAAGGCGGAGCACCATGCCTTTATTAGCTGAGTAAGCCTCCTTTGCTGTATGTTTTGGTTTATTTGTGTATGAATAAAGCACCCTGGTTCACTCGGGCTAGGTGTTTGTGTGTGTCCCTGGTGAGGCTTTCCTGGTCAATGTGCTCAGCCCCTCCCCCAGCCGAGCCACACTGAAAACAAAACATTTTTTTTTGTGTTAGTAAGTGCAGACATTTTTCTTGCTTAACAGACCAGTGAGAAAGTCCAAATTTCAAAAGGTGACAAGGTGTCCCCAAGCATTTGATGGATGTCTTGGAAAAAGGTGTTGAAATGTTTTCTTGAGGGAACAGTGAAACACAGATAGAACATGATGTCTGAATAAGACAATACACCATGACTCTGCTGTCTCAGGCAATGTTTCATATTGACATGGAAGCTCTTGGATCTGTGATGTTTGCAATAGTGTGAAATGAACAAGAATGTTGCTGGTTTGGAGGTCCTGGAAAGGACGGAGATGTTCAGACAATACATCTGACAAGTGAGAAGAGAATCAATACAAGCACTGCTGTGCGCTGAAATGTTCTTTGCACTGGGGTCAGAACCTGCTGGAGAGATGCTGGACTGTAGAATAGGAGCAGGACCCTGGAACTGGATTGTTCCTGACCGCTTTGGATTTAAGTGAACCTGAACGGCCCAAAATAAATTTGTTCTTTAAATGTACTATCTGTACCCTTTTAAAAGTTCAGTGGGTTTGAGTTTAACAGCAGGCTGTATGGTCTGTGCATCCAGTTTAGTTAACATGTCCAGGCCAGACGGAGACGGTGCAGATCCCATAAATGAATCAGGAACGCATGCTTTCGGATGTCTTATAATATTAATTTCAGTGTGACAGTATGGGTTCATATAAACCTATTCTTTTCTGACAAGCCTCAAGCGCAGTCTCCTGGATGATTTCTGTGAACACAGTCGAAGACAAAAGAGTAGGATAACCACGCAGCCTAGCAACAACTGAGCAGTGACCTTGGATAGCACAGAAATGGTCAAGCAGCTTATTAGCAACCACCTGGGACTGTTAAGTTTATTCGTAAACTTGGGCTATTCCCCACCCTGTTGTCCTAGAACCTTCACATCTATAGCTGAGGAATTTAATTCCACTTATTCCAAATGTAGACAGTCAGCCAAGACCTTTGGTGTCCAAATTAGCACTTTTCAAATTACACCTTTTGTTTGTCTAGGGGAAAATAAGACATAAGCAAAGAACATCTTCTCCCCAGTGAACAAACTTAAAGGAGCAATAATGTAAGACAATGGAATATTAAATTCATACTTCAAACCATAGGGGGTGACATGTCACCAAGAAATGCACAGACCCTGCACCTCCTACTCTTAGCAGTCTAGGAGAAGCATGGTGAGTTCAACATCAAACATGAATCTGTTTACCCTTCAGAAGTGTCCCCAGTGATGGAAACCACCAGCAATGTAAACTCTTGTTATGAATCTATTTATAATGCTTCTTTTGTCTGCTGCCAAACATGGATTCTTGCCAGGAGTGGGCGGCAGCGGACACTTGCCAAGAGCTTCGGCTACCATTGTGTTTACTCTTCCTTTCATTGGCCGTCTGTCCTTAAATGATCTAACCAGAAGCAGGACCTTCAACATGATTGACAAGTTGATAGAATATGCTGTCCAGGCAGCAGTGCTACTTTTTTATACTCTCATGTTGGGCTGATTGTTTGGACTTTGCTACAGTGACTCACTATTATACATAGATACAGAGATGTTTTTAACATACCATCAAAACTGTTATTTCCTCACATTCCATTGATGGTTTAGGTAATTTTTGGAATGTTTTAAACTAAACATTGTATATATTGTTCCTTTAAAGGTCATTTAAAACCATTTTCATGCAAACTTTATTGTCCTTCTCTTTCTCTTTAACTATTATAAATAATAAAATGCAAAATGTGCCATAATTTTTCATTCAACAAATAAACTGTAATTGTGAAGGACAGCAGAAGTGTGTTCCCTGTAGGTAATGTGTTAAATCGTTTTCCACAGAATCAACAGTTTGACCAGGTGCACCCAAACTTTTGCATGCCACTGTAGGATTCACTATATAACAAGTCTCTAAAACACCACCTAGGTCTTCATGAACCTTGTGCTGACTTGTGGGCGTGGTTTAGGACATAGTATCACTTACTCTTACTACCGAGCACGTTATCAGGACCACCTCCTTCTATCTGCACTCGTTCCTATTTTATCAGCTCCACTTACCATGTAGAACTTTGTAGTTCCACAATTACAGACTTTAGTGCATCTGTTTCTCTGTATGCTTTATTCCCCCACAGGACCTCCACAGAGCAGGTATTATTTGGATGGTGATGCATTCTCAGCACTGCAGAGACACTGACGTGGTGGTTTTGTGTTAATGTTTATGCTATAGATGTAAAGTCAGATACAATAGCTCATCTGCTGCTGCACAGTTTGTGTTGGTCATCCTATAGCTAAATAGCCGGTTCTGTTATTTATGGGCTATAAAAATAAATCTGTTTATTCAGCCAATTGTTTGTGTGGTTTCCAGATCTCCAAGGCCCTGTGTATTTATGTGGTTTGTCTTGTGGTTGACACTGCCACTGGCACTGAATACACAATGTTAGTGAGGTGAGCTTGTAACTCCGCCTTACTGTGTTTATTTTGCAGGACTGGGCCAAAGAGGAGTACAGTGGAGGATGTCCTGTGAATGTCATGGTTCCAGGCATGCTAACGTACTATCATCCCGGCCTTCGAAAGCCTTGCGGCAGGTAAAACAACACTGTATCACTAACAGTAAAAAACTTCCTTAGTACTGGCCGTCACCTATCAGTCCAATTTAATGTGCATCACCTGTCAAAAAATCTGGGGACCTGCTGTCCATCAATTTGACACCCCCTTACTGCACAAACGTGGGGCATGTTTTCTGAGGAACTGAACCTTGTCATTTCTACCATAGCGCATAACATTAACATTAAAACACTTGCACTGTACTGATGATATACACTACATGGCGATCATATAACATTGTGGTTTGTCAACCTTCTTGATTAAATGCATGGGCAGAAGTGTCAAAGAAAAATAAGTGAAGACCCCTTTCAGTCTAGTAATGTTGAGCAGTGTAGCCTGAGGTCAGCTTGTAGGGCTACCACACTGGCAAAGTCTGCTGGTTTGCTGGAGGCTGCCAGTCTGATGTCAATTTAGTCTGCTGCAGCACTAGCATAGCTTAAATATAGCACAACGTGTGTATATATATATATATATATACTGCATAGTGAACTCTTGAGAAACATGGTAATACTCTTTTTAGCTTTGGAATGTATAGATAGATGGATGGATAGATGGATGGATGGAGGGATATATATATATATATATATATATATATATATATATATATATATATATATATATGTATATATATATATAAATATATAAAATGGTGTACAGTATGAATGTAATTAGTAAGTACATTTTCAGCTTAGCAAATATTATAGCTATTAAATATAAATTATAAACTATAATTAATATATACTATAAATAACAGAGTCGGCTATAGATGACTATACCTCACTTATTACAGAAAGTCTCTCTACAAAAATAAAAACTTTACTGTAGAAGACAACCAATAATAATAATTAAATGTATTCAATATTGAATAAACCTAATAAACATGTGCATATATTAGTATTGGAGTAGTGTCTAGGGTGTCCAGGAGTACAGACGTATGGTAAAGTGTCAGCAGTGCAGATAAATAAACTGATTTAACATAAGATACAGTCCTCATCTGTCCTCTTCCCTCTTCCGGCCCCACTGGGAAGAATTAAAGAGCCTGATGGCTCTCAGGACAAAGGATCTCCTGAGTCTGTCTGTGGAGCAGCTCTGTGACAGCAACCTGCCACTGAACTTGCTCCTTTTGTCCATAATGATGGTGTGCAGTGGGTGCCCATCATCATCCATAATGGACAGCTGTTTGTGCAGTGTCCTCTGCCACCTTCACTACAGAGTCCAGCTTCACACCAACAACTGACCCTGCGCGCCTGACCAGCTTGTCCAGTCACATCTCGTCTCTCTTCTTGATGGTTCCTCCCCAGCACACCACAGCATAAAATAGGCTGCTGGACATCACAGTCTGATAGAACATCTGCAGGAGCTTTCTAAAAATGTTAAAGGACCCCAGCCTCCTCAGAAAGTAGATCCGACTCTGCCCCTTACTGTACAAGATGTCTGTGTTGGCTGACCAGTCCAACCTATCATCCAGGTGCAGTCCAAGATACATGTAGGTCTTAACCATCTCTACTTCAACCCCCTCAGTAGAGACTGGCAGTGTGAGCATTCCTTCTGTCTTGGTAGTCCACCACCATCTCTTTCGTCAGGGGTATTTTATCAACCCATGATGCACCAGAGGCAATTTTAAAAACTTCATTCACTCTTCTCTGAGAATATCAGATTTCCTTGATATGAGCATAATTGCATGATGCTGACTACTATGCAAGACGTTAGTGAATCCTCTGTTTGCATGCTTGTCATATATGGACACAACAAATCACATGTTCCACTGAATCCCAGATAAGTTTAAACAAAAATAAGAAAGCACAGAGCTCGTCTCTGCTTTTCTCCACCTTAAATAATCCATCTACACTGATAAGGCACTGCTTTGATAACTGTCTATTGTTGCCAGCACCGCAGTCTTCATACCACTGTCTGTATGGCTTCATGCAACTGTCACCCGAGTACCACAAACATTTTTTTTTATACATGTTACATGTGAACGCTGTGGCTTTATATAGAGCTATGCACAATATTTTCCCAAGGTTGCCAGGTCTGCGTTCCTGAGAGTAATTGAAACCAAGAAATAGATTTTAGCTCATCTCAGCTCAGTAACATAGTGTGGTCAATTGATGTCATATAATCATGAAGTTACATCTGCCACACGTGTAATTAATAGTGTTTATTAAAGAAATACCTACGATCTGAGGTTTTACTGCTGATCACTTACAGCTATGATACTCTAATTACATGTTCCATCTGTTGGAAAGCCAGCTGGAACCATTATAGAAACCACAGTTAATAGACTTATTGTTTATTTTATGTCTGTGTAAAGTACTAGCAAATACACGCATACCTATCTACATGTACATAGAATTTTGTGTAAACTCAAACAACGCTTTTATATTTCTCTCTCAAATGTGAAAACATCACCAAAAACGTTCTTTGACCATTAGTATGAATTTGAACAGTGTTCCCTTCTTAAGTCCTCTTAAGTCCTCAACCGATTGCCGATCTCCACTGCTTGTCTCCATCAAACAACGTAACCACACCTTTGTATGTGACTCAGTCAAAATTGGTGGATGGTGGATTTGTAATGGGAAGTGAGTTTCTCCTAGTGACTGGGGAAGTTTTAAAGTTTGCTGACTAGATGTGAGTTAACCACCAACTTTTAAAAAACTTCAATTTTAATGATAGTCAGTGGAACAGAATTGACTTTTTTCCAAGCAATTTCTGGTGATCTATCCATCATTAAATTTTCACACAATATAAAAAGTAGCTGCTGTGTTGAAATGATGCACAGATCTAAAAACTGACGAAAATGGAGATACACATTTTTCAGAAAACACTCTTTCATTAAAAACTGAACATGAAAATCAAACCGTCTAAAAAGACAAGGTGACAATGACACAAGGTAATCCTGCTAGTCCTATTACCTGCCACTTTGCAGAGGACTGATGGAACATAAATGCGGAATGTACGTAGTTAAGGAAACAGAAGAGTGAGGGCGTGGTGTGCTCAGTCCACTAATGCACCTCAAACCAATGGGCTAGAGGTCACAGGAGCAGCACTCTCCAGAGAAAAACAGTTGCTTAATCCATTTGTAATGGGTCCCTAAAGGAACTTAGGCCATGAAGGATGCAGCAAGGGAGTGCACACCGCTGGGCTGGTGGAGATGGGAGTTGGGGAGGGGCGGAGGATTCTGGCTAGGTAATCCATTTCCATAATAGAATTAAATCCTCAGGGAAGAGAGTGATCTCATCAAATCAAAAGGTTGAAGGATGTAAAGACTCTGGCCATAGCATCCTACCTATGTGGGCTGCTCTGTATACTGGAGCAATCCATAATCTGTCCTTGACCTATTTGTAGACGGACCAGACACAGCTTGCTTCATCTTCTGAAATGCCACAAAACCTGCATACAGTCCTTCAGGAGCTTTAAGCCCTATTAGTGCTCAGTCCCTTTCCTCGGTGCCTTGAATAGTAAGCCATCTCTTAATAGAGGCGGATAATGGAAACAAATAGAGGGTAAGGGGTGCCATACCATTGGCAGGATGGTTTTGGCAGGATGCTAGTCAGTTATGTTCTGGTTTTTTTGGAGTTATTTCTCCAAAATATTGTAACCCAAACCCCCATTTTTTATGTTTGATGGATTCACATGTGGCTGGACCACAGGTGAAAGGCAGTGTGGGTAAAAACATGCCTTGGGGGGCTTTCACGCATAAGTAAGGCTGACGCATCCATAATGCATAACGAATAAACAGTGAGCAAGGAAAACATCCACAAGTAGAGGAAAGATAGACTGAAACACACACACATATCCCTGAAATGTGGTATTTGTTTGGCGTGTCAAATCTTTGCTCAGTATGTACCCTACATTTCAACACAACTGCATTTTTCTACTTTCTCAAGACCGTCGAGCCTTCACGTGGCTCATACTGTACTAACAAGTGTTAATGCTGTACGTGGGTGACATTGAGCTCGCGCTCCATCACCACGTGCGTGTTGGTCCACATTGCAAACCCGAAGAAAAACCTTTAACAAAAGACGCTGTCATGGATTACAGTAGAATGGCTGTTAGAGAGAAATCATAGCGCTTTAGGATCTTAAGCTGGTTCTGACACTGTCAGGAGAATTGAAAACTGTAAGCTATTTTGCGCTTTGATAGACACTTGAAGCCAGTTCAAAGCTTTTTGTATCTCTGCTTGTGGAATGAATTTGCATCTTCTGGTCATGAAACAAAGTTGTCTAAAAAGAGGGCCTTACTTATTGAAGCCGTTAAGCCTCATAGGTTCCCGGTTCAATTCTAAATATATTTTAGCAGTGTTTCTCAAACACGGTCCCGGAGGCTACCCTGCCCTGCACATATTAGTGCTTTCTCTGCTCTCAGCACACCTGACTCAACTTATCAGCTCATTAACAAGCCCTTTCAGAGTTGCAGGGGGTGTGTTAAAGCATGGAATCCACTAAAATGTGCAGGGCAGGCTGACTCCAGGACCAAGCGTGAGTATGACTGTATTATACTCTACAAATTCATTCATTCAAAAAAAAAAGTAATATATTTGGTTATGTTATTTGTAATATGTCACTAATAAGAAGTGTTTGAAGATAGTGTTACCATTCACTACTACTAATAGTGGTTTGTTTACTTGTAACAGGACCTTCCTGAGTTTTAGTCCCACTGCCGCGGGCTATTATCTGTTAAAATGTATGTCTGAGGTTAGTTACTTTATAGATCGTTAGCTGTGGTTATGGTAGCTCCACTAAGTGTTGAAATGATAGAAGCTTTATATGTAGCTTACCTGGCCAGCAGTCTTATAAACTCTCTCTCGTTCTAAAGGTAATCAGAAGAAGCGCAAGGTTTTATTTTGAGGTTGCACTGCTGTGTCTGTTCCATAACAAATGCTGCCTAGAAACACATTTTAAGCATTTATCATGTATTGTGCTAGATCTATCTATCTATCTATCTATCTATCTATCTATCTATCTATCTATCTATCTATCTATCTATCTATCTATCTATCTATCTATCTCTGTTGATCTAAATAACCTTGCCCCTAATGCTTTCCCTCACACCTTCATTTCTAGGATCCACTGGGCTGGAACTGAGACGGCTACCCAGTGGTGCGGCTACCTCAGTGGGGCCATCCAAGCTGGTCATCGGGCCGCTCTGGAGGTCCTGGCAGAGGTCTGTCCATCTGCACTGTCTAAAGGTGACCTCCAAAAAGTGACACCAGAGGTCACAGGGCCACTATCGCATTTGGCCAAGGCTTGGAATCGCAAGTCCAGCTCCTCCAGCCTCTTTATTGGCCTAGCTGTGGCCATGGCCGCTGCAGGGGCGGCTTTGTTCTGGGCCATGCCTGAAGTAGGCCGTGGTTGGATCGACCAGGCATTGGTCCTACTTCCGTGGAAGCACTGAGCTTTGCAGCATCGGAATACTCGAAGGCATTTTTATTGTTTGCCTAGAACGGTTCATTATCGCTAAACACATATCGATTTTATGATCTAGGCAAAAGATAACTGTCGGCATATTCCCTTATCAGTTCTGTAAGATATGATTCTGTATTAATAAAATACATGGATTTTAGCTTTATCTGAAATGTGTTTTTTGTGTATCTGAAGTTTCCTTTTTTGAAGTTTGCCTTTCCCATGTAAATTTGATAATACTGGCACTAATGAATCAGCGACAATTCAAGCATTCAGTCTTTAAAAAAAAAATCAGCTGCAGGCTACCAAATCCATTTCGGGGCGAGGTAGGGGCTTCAGTATCTCCGGCAGCCCTGTGGTAAAGCTCTGTCATACCCCGTGTGCTTAACTTAGAAAACTGGGGACTTGTGAGCGGCTGAGTTTGTCAAGGCTGTTTGGGACATCCTTAATTTACTTGACGGCTCTGCTTTTGCGACTTAGGCGGCGAGGAAACAGGGCAGAGAATCTTCAAAATGCAGGAAAGGTTTAGGCAAGCAGTGTAAAGCCTCACTCCAATGAGTGCCAGAGACCTCCAGCTATGACCCGCTACTGTGGCACTGGAAGGAAGCCATCTGTACTGTATGGTACGTCACTTAGAGACTCTCACACAGGCACCCTTACTGCCTGCATGCATTCTGTCCATGCTCCACTGAGGGTGTGATGGATGAGCCATTCATTCAACGTTAACGTCCCCGTGAAAGTGATTTAATCGCGAGCTTTGGATTGCACCACTGATGAAGAACCTGACTGTCAGAGCTTGCCGCTCTCTCCCAGGGACCCCTAACTCAAACTGGACACTGGACAGCAGCGATCAGGCTAGAGTCACCCCCCGTGGCACCTTATCTGTCTTTGTTAACCGTCTTTTACAGGGCATCAACTCTTCATTTCTTTCCACCAGTCTGGTTGTGGCCCATCAAGATTAAACTCTGCCCTCAACAGCGTTTCTTTGTAACCCATTCAATTTATTATACCCTTCAGGGTAAGGGGGAAAAAGCCAGCACTTCCTTTGGAACACAAGCCTTGCCTTTGGATAAAGGCCCACAGGAAAGAAGGCAAGGCCTCTGGCGACTGTGAATCTGATTTTCCATTCCATTTGCTAGATTAACTCTACATCCTGTCGGCTAGCCGCACATCTTCATTTGCCGCCTCTCCGTGGTGTGGATTGGCCATTATTTAGCCGATCCACTTTATGATTCCCTCTCAGGGGGAGCTTGCTGTGCGTGTCTGTTGTATGCTTTTATGGAACACATTCTTACAGTACAGAGTAACTGAATGGACAGATACAGGGCCAGACAGTCGTCTGCCAAGGAGCCTGGTCAGATGAAGTGAAAATCAGCCTCATCGACAAGGAACACCACAGAGTGAGCAGTTACTGTTTATTTGCTAAATGTAACATATTGGGGGGACAAAACGTTACAGTACATTATATATTATTATATGTTTTTTGAAATGTTTAACTAAAATGTGCAGATGCCATGTTTAAGTAGAGAATGTGTTTTGTTTTTGCATACAGCTGTAAATACAACTGCAGCCAAACCACAAAATGTACCTTGTAACTGCAACATGCACCCACAATGTAGACTGTAGTTCGTCATGCAAACTCCTCATAACCCCATCCACTCCCTGCTGGCTCGTGAGATGCAGCGAAATAATGTAGCTGTCGGAAAGATCAGTATAAAATAGGATATTATAAAATCATAGGGATGAATGAATTTGATTAAATAAAGTTGTTTGCTACAAAAAGCATCAAAAGTTTAAAAAACAATAACCCAGACTAACCATAATGCGGCCGCAACACTGCATATTTTGCATCTTCTTACAGATCGGAGATGACAGTAATATACACTCATTTTCAAAAAATAGTTGCACACAGAAGGAATCATTTACATTTAAAGCATTAAGCTGACGCTCTTATCCAGAGCAACTTACAAGGTTAATCATATTACAGGTAGGCCAGTGTAGTCTTAGGAGTCTTGCCCAAGGACTCTTGTTGGTGCAGCACACCATAGTCACCCAGATCAGGATTCAAACCCCAGTCTCCCATGAGTAGTGGTGGTTTCTGGCAGGTAGTGGTGTTATTCGCTGAGCTACACCAACCGCGGTAATGAGACTTGGTGGGTAAATTTGGCTTTGTGAGATGTGAAGTTTCATTCTCAGCCCCGCATGTGGAATAAGCAAGGATGGGCCTTATTGCTGTACCTGACTGACCCAGCAACCACGATTGCGGACATTCAGCGAGCAGTGAGGTCCTCCATAAGTCATCCTGTTAGTACTAGCACCACTGGCACATGGCTGCACAAGGCAGGACTACATGCATGCAGACCACTACAATGACTGCCCTTAACACCACGCCCCTAAGCACTGCCAAAGACTGTTGCGACAATACTTCTGTATATGTATCTCAGTAAAAATTGCCCCTTATCTTTCTTCCTTCTTGGGGCAACCATTTTTGACGATATATAAATAAACAATGTTCATTTCAGTGCTAAACATTCTCTCTGTATATATTTGAGGCTTGTTCCTTCATCTTACTGCAGTGTTAGCCACATCTGAAGTCACATCTTTTTAGACCTTAATACAAATGTAGGCCTTATTTTGGCAGGTGAAGAAAAATCTATGCCAAGCCCTCCAATGCGAGTTTCTCAAATATGCACATGAATATGTATATTAGTCACATGTGTAATATCTAAACCTCTTTTTGCACAATTCGTCTCAAATGCATATGGATGAGGAGAAGCCCATTTTGCAGTTTACCATGCACATGCCCTATGAACATTGTGTTTATGCTTATGCACCAGTTTTGTGGAAGATTTGCACATAAAACTGCTACAAGAGAACATAAGTATGTGAGGCACACTATCTTGGGAGAGATACCAGAGTTATCCAGATCGGTACCAGATAGAACCATTTTTATTAATGATGTGTGTAAAGATTCTAATTTGTTAACACCAAAATAGGTAGACTACGATTGCATTACACTTAATCCAAGTTAATGTCTTAGAACTGATAAAATAAAATATACGCTATGTATGTTTCATGGGTATCAGTTTAAAGACATCAACTTAAGCCCTGAAGCTCCAACTGCTTCTCCCTCAGTTTGCCCTCCAGCAACTTCAAATCTTTAACTAACTTCATTATTTGATACGTCCACCCATTTTATGTTTACACCTGCTGGAAGCCTGACTGCTAGCGAACAGATGACAGCAGCCAGAATTAGCTTGGTGGTTAATGCTAGCTGACATGGTCAACTATCATCAGTTTCCATTATTTGTCAATGTTGAAACGCTGGTGGTACAAAGTACATGTGGTCAGTGCTGGTAATAGACTAGATGCTTGAGGTACTAAATGTTCTGATAGGCTAAATGCTTGAGGTATGGACTGACAGCCATGATAACTTAGCGTTAGCACACTAATGAGCTCTCACCTTCATGCCAGATAGTATCCAAGAACATTTGCACGTCTTGAATTGAGCCTTTAGATAGCCCTCCCCCTCACCTCCCCTTTCAGTCAAATTGATGGTGTAGGAGATGTAGCTTCAGGGAAGCACATCAGAATGATCTAAGATGACTTGATCTAATATACACTCATCATCAAAAGAGTGGTTGCACCCAGGAGGAAGAGTCGGATTGCAGTGCTATTCTGAAGGAAGATAAAGGTACCAAGAACAATAAATGATAATAAATTTAGACTGATATGCCCAATATGTGTTGCAGTACATATACAGCAGTAGTGTCTCTCACTATGGCATCATTCCACCAGGTTTGCTAACGCAACACGTCAGACTTCTTAACATGAAGTTCTAAAGACTCCTTATGGTGTCCTGTGATAATCCATCCCATACAGTTTGAATATTCTCACACAGTTCCTGCAGATTTTGTCATAAGGGTGGAGGTGGAGTGACACCAGGCCTTTTGCATGTGTGATACATGATAACAAACCATTCATCTTGACACTTACCTCGGTGCCTCTACACACGGATTCGTCGGACATCTCCACCAAGACAAAAGCGGGGCTTGTCATTGAAGACGACCCACTGCCATTCTGAAAGTGTTTGTGATAGTGGTGTGCATGTATGTAGCCCTGCATCATGCAGGCGTCTGCCAACGGGACTGGCACTAACAGGATGACTTATGGATGGCATCACAGCTCACCAAATGTCAACATCCTAACTGTTGGGTTACTCAGGTACAGCGATGAAACCCATCCTTGCTTATATCACATGCGCAGTGGGGTGTCAAACTTTTAATCATTTGCACATTTCACAATGTCAAGCCTACCCAGCAAGTTTTATTCCTGTCGGTTGATGGGTGCAACTATTTGTGCAACTATCTGTTTGATAATGCGTGCATATATGCTCAAATATTGATAGGGACAATCCCATCCTCCCAAAATATCATCCCTACTGCCCATGTGCAAACCTACACCTATGCTGCATAGGTTTATCAGTTAGCATGAAAGGCTTATTTAGGTGACATGTATCCTGATAAAAGTCCAGTGAACCTTCACATGAAATAAAGGTTCTATACCAAAGACCTTTTTAGGAATCTTCATTTTTAAAAGCAGTGAGATGATTTATAATATAATGTGAATCTGATTTTGTAGATTAACTCCTTCCGACCACATGTCATTACCTGTCTTCTCTCTCGGTTGTCGATTGGCTCTATTAGCAGTCCCGCCAAAAACACTCCTCTCTCAGGGTGAGCTTCTTCTTTTCAGCCTCAGGCTCAAAGACTCTGGACAGGCTTTTCCACACTCTGGCAGCTTGCCCATGTCAGCCCCCATTTTGTTTATGCAAACGCGAAGATATGGACCCACTTGAGATTAGCTTGGTCCATGCCAGGTTTTAGGGCAGCCCTCAGGAGCCTGAAATGATGAACCGGACTGGACTTGAAGGTCGTCTCAATGTTGTTGTTGGTGGGGTTTCATGTGTGACGCCATGCAGCGGCCTGTGAGATTGAAAGTGGCGTGTTTGCTTACAATTATAGCGCCTGTGCTGGGGCATAAGACAGTTACAGTGTGGGGATTTCTCACTTACCTGACTTCAGCGTGAAGAGAGTCTAACTGGACGATTAATGTAGAACTACGGAAGCAGTTAGGGCAACATCAGGCGCAGCCCAGTACTTTCATAATTATGTATGGAGGTAAAACTGCTGACTTGTTGAGTTCATCTAAATGATAATGAGCCGGCTTATTGGATGTTTATAACCCGTTCCAACGCAAATGGAGCCATTTTTCACAATTGCTGAATAAGTTTATTCATTTTGTAGATTTTAGTGTACAGAAACGGCTGCAATCATCCCAGCAGTTCAAGCGCAAGGAAGTTTTGAGGCTAATCCAAGTTTGTTCAGGGCAACAGTTTAATCCAATGCTTGTCTGGTTTGTATTCAGCCCTCGCCTGTACCATCTGCTCAACCTCTGAGACCTCATCAGTGGCTTTAGGGGTGTAACACTGCAACGCTTCCATATAATTTAGTGGGTCCTTGGTCTTGTTTGAGCACAGACTCCGTAATGCAAACAAAATTTGAGCAGCTGAAGCTAAGTAGCTAAATAAGAATTGACTTATGTACTTTCCGCAGGCCTGATAAGAATTTCAAAGAGCCTGGTCCAGTGGACAAACATGTCCAACTGCAGTTTGGGAATTTACCTTCATCTTTGTTTATTGTACTTGGAGAGCATTCTATTGCGCTATGGGTCAGCCGAGGTTTGTGTTGTCGTAAGCACTGCCATGTCACGCTGCTGCATCTCTTCGACCTTTTGACCTGTTTGGAGACCCTGTGGTCACTTAGCGGGCACAGCATGCTGATGTATGCTAGGTTTTTTTCCCATGCTGCACCTCTCTCTCACCTCATACTTCTCTCTCTCACTCTCTCTCTCTCGCTCTCTCTCTCTCTCTATCCTGACCGGAATTGGCAGCACTGCTATCCGACTCCCACGTCACAGTGACAAGCTGTCAGTCTGTAAAATGATCCCGCTTTTTTTAACCTCCACCTTCTCCTGTACTCTTTTTGCTCCAATACCAGCGCAGGTTCTTCAAAGCCCTGCCATATGCAATATGAGATTAATATGTTCCAGCTCCTGCTGCGTATGGCTGAATGCTTTTATTGTACACAGTCACGCAGTTCACTAGAAAAACAGCAGTGTGTTCAATTTCATTCAACATCATTGAACATCCTTATACAGATACAGGTTTGTGACATATAACGAAACACTGTCGGGCTATTTCTCCAGCGCAGTAATAAAAAAAAATCCTTCCATCATCAAAAGAGTAAGGAGAAGGAGGAGTAGGATTGCAATGCTATGCTGAGGGAAGATAAAAGTTACCAGGAACAATAAATGTTGATACATTTAGACTGATATAGGCAATATTTACGGAGCTACACATACAGACGTGGTGTCTCTCAGTATGGCGCTGTGCCACCATGTTTGCTAATGTAACATGCCAGACGTCTCAGCATGGAATTGAAGAGGTTCCCAATGCTGTGCTGTTATAATCCATCCCATGCAGCTTTAATATTCTCACATAGTTCCTGCAGATTTTGCACTACGGGTGGAGGTGGAGTGACACCAGGCCTTCTGGACATGTGACATGTGACAACAAACAGTTCATCTTGGTACTGACCACGGTGTCTCCACACACGGATTCATTGGTCATCTAAGACAAAAGCGAAATGTCACTGCAGATCCACTGCCATTCTGATTCATTTTGTAACAACCTGGCATGACAGCATTGCAGTGACTGGCGAAGTTAATGTGGTATTAAAGGCAATCATCGTAATGGTCTAAGTGCGTGTAGTCTTGCATCATGCAACCGCCTGCCAATGGTCTCGTCACTCAAGGATGACTCATCACTCATGGAGGGCATCACTGATTTTTGGGTCAGTCAGGTACAGCGCTAAGACCAGGCCTTGCTCATGTCACAAGTGTGGCCAATCATGAAACTTAAAGCATTTGCATGTCTCATGTCGGTTGATTCCTTCTGGGTGCAACTATTTGTGCAGCTATTCTTTTGATGAGTGTAGATAAATAAACAGTGCAAGCAGACAGTAGGTGGATAGACAGGAAGGTCAGAAGGTAGAGGTAAAGTGCAAACTGTAGTTTAGATAGAACTATGTCGTCTCGGAGTGATTTACAGCTTAGGTGATTCATCATGTGTATAATTGGAAGTGTACAGTGTGTCAAGAGGTCAGGTGTGCAAATTATAGCAATGTTTACAGACAGCATTAAAGATGTTTTATTTATAAAGGCTACAGTGCAGGTAAACGACAAAAAGCAACTTAATGTTTGGGTTTACCGATTACAGCCTAAAGCATTTTGTCAGCTTTAAAATGACTCTCTGATGTCTACATAGACAGTACAAAAAAGCCCAGATGTGGGTTAACATGTCTATTTACACCTTATGATTTGGTCCTGGAATTAAAACAGCAGTTTTCCATTTTCGAATTATTTGATGATCTCCTCTCTGATTGGCTGCTTTACAGAGAGACACTGTGATAATCATATGTGATGATTATGAAGTGACATGTTAAAATAGACTGTATAATTCCCTGTGTAAATGAGCTCAGTTTGCATGCTATTTACTAAGCTAGGTTGGTTACCTAGCGCTTGCTGGTAGCTAAAGTTATCTAAACTAGCTACTAGCTTTTGATTTCAACATCAGCACACAGTAAATGAAAGCTGTTACACACTATGAACCTTTCAGTTTAAGATGATCTGTGCACACAGTGATGTAATCACACAGCAGGGCTGCTACTTAAAAGTTACTGTTGGGGTTGTGATGCTGGCAAAAGTGGAACTACTCCTCTTTTTACTCTCTTCAGTGTCAAACCCTATGCAAAGCTGCTCCATGTTGTCTGAGGTTAAGGAACAGTTTGGCGTGAAATGTGCAGAGCAAATTAACCACTCCTAATTAGTTGTCCAGTATCTTGTTGAATATGTGGGAACTGAAGTTTTCTGTCCACCTTAAATGGAATTGAACATTAGATTAATAAGCTGGTGAATAGGAACCCAGCATTAGCCTCGCTTGAAGATGAACAGCATGCATGCCCGCTGACAGTTCTGTTCTTTGGAAAGAGTATGAAAATTTCCCTTCACAGTCTGACATTTTTGCACATCCTCAGACCACCAAATCTGGCCCAACTGCACAATTCTTTGATGCAAGAGAACACTGAGGGGGCATACTTCCAGAAACGTGTTTAGGCTATGCCAAATTGCATTTCTGCTCTTAGAGGTATTGCACACTGTTAGGTTTGTTGACAAATGTTTTGTCCGGGAACCTTATCAAGTTCATGAATTAACATCTGTATGGTTTATTCTACTGAAGGCCACACTAAATAATGAATAAGTGTAAAATAATTAAGTAAGCAGTTTTTTTTTCTTGTTTGCTAGTTTGTTTTTCAGCATTTTTAAATGTTGTTTTATTTTTTGTTGAAAGAAAATGATTGACAGTTGAATTGACATTTGAATAAAATTGCCTTATTCAGAAAATGCTGTCACAAATATTTTAATGTCCCTACTGAAACAAAAAGACTTTCAGGTGGAGCCTTATTTTAGCCATGCCCCGTATTTTAGAGCATAAAATGAGACTGCATCCCTCATGGCCACATGCTAAGCAGCTACATTACACTGTTTTAAAGTACATGTGTCCCAAAGTCTGAAAATCAGTATCAAAAATTATGAACTGTCACTATAAGGTCTACACACATACAACCATTTTTCATTAAAACCAAGACAAATATGGTCCATTTTTCTGTTTTTTTTAATGAAGTGTAGGCCTTTTCAAAGCTGTGTTTGCTAGTCATGTGTTTTTAGGTCTGAAAATCTGCTAAAACTGACACAATCACTCAAGTTTTGTTCTGATTGTCTTATTAGTGACAAAATGGAAAGCTTTAAACAAAGTTATAGGTAAACCTAGGTATAGGGAGAAATATGATTATAGTCTACAGTCAAACTTTTTATAAATGTATTATCATGGGGAAAGCAAATCATATATATAATCATATATATATATATATATATATGTATATATATATATATATATAATATAATATAATATATAATTTAATATAATAATCAAACTTTTTATAAATGTATTATTATGGGGAAAACAAATCATATATTGTTGTATATATGTATATACAACATCTTGCTCTCTATACAGTATATGTGTAGATAGTCACTTTGTAGTCTTGTTATTTGTAGCTCGTTTTTAACCAGAACGGAAGTAATACAATTGTTATGCTTTTGGCTGTAGAGATATACGCATGTCTAAATAAAGCCCTGTACGTGCCCCGAGGCCAATAAATAGAATAAACACGACTGCATTAATGAGACATGATTATGTGTTTTGATGGCTCTCATTATTCTAATAGATTCGCTTTATATGCTGCATGTCTGCCAATCACTTAATCCCTAATAGCTGGGATATAATGTTGTTGTGAGTGTGATATGTTTTTCCCTTAAGTCTCACAGTTTACTGCTTTTTTGATGCAGGTCTTCATTAAACCCCTTCCACGCATGCAAAACCTCCTACACAGGCAGATTAGGGACAAACATCTTTGATAGTTGGCTCCGGTTAATGTCCAAGGTCAAATACCTCAAAAAAAGCGTTCTTTAAATCTGGCTCCTCTAAAACCGTTTGGGTACCAAATCAACGATGATTGAATCTAATCACAGGGAAACTTTCCTCTGCACAGACGCATCTAATAGCGCTCCTCAGAAGCCCTCAGTGATTTGAACGAGGTTATACGAGCAGGAAAAACACAGAGCAGGGCTGAATTCTGTTACATTAAACACTGTCACCTTCACTGTTTCCATGGAAATGGTTGAAGATTCCTGATATGAAAATGCATATGCGTCGAGTTTTTAACCTTGGTTAATAGCAGCGTTTTCTCAAGCATGCCTTTGGCAATAGGGATAGACTTTGAATTGGATTATAACCCAGTAATGTTCAACATTTACATCTATTTTAATGAGGAAACTTTTAAAAATCTTGTACAAATTCTTGTATTTGTGGCAACAGACATGTTTATAGTTGCTAAAATCAGCCATTTTTACTGAGATGAAACTGACCTGATGAATTAAAACAGTTCAAATAAGCTAAAGAAATGTGATATAAAGTGGTTATTTGCTCGCACACTTCTTTTCTGCTTCTGTTGATTTGGCTGTGTTCTGTTCATCTAAAGGACTATTTTTTCTTTTTCTTTTTTATCCGGTAAAAAAAATGTCCCCTTTTCAACTTTAGGAAAAATAAAATAGTTGCTTTTCAATATTATATTTGACAGAGTTTCTCTTACTTATCCAAGTGCAGCCCAAAACAAAGCCTGTCTTCTTCTTCTTCTTTGATTACATGTATCATTCATACGTTCATTCACAAACAAGTTTTAACTTTATGTTGTTTTGGTTAAAAGGCAGCACTTGAATATCAGGAGACATTAGAGTGTGTTTACGATGCACTTATAAAATCTAAAAGATTCAATTGGACTGATTTCCCCCCAATTTTCTCCATAACTCAGTGATGAGTGTATAAACAGTGATTCAATCAAAAGTCATTCAGAAAGATCTGACAGGCAATAATTCATTTGTGGAGAAACTTACCAACACCAATATGTATGAACATGTAAGTGTAATGATAGAGGTTTACATAGCCTTTTTATTTAACTTTAAAAAAATTTCTTTTGGGACAGTTTTGCCTTAGAACATTCCCTATGTGTCTGCCCACCACCATGAGATTAACAAGCATTGTTTTAGTCCAAAAGCTTTTATAGGTGGATTACTAGTTCCTGTCAACTGTCACGCCTCCCCGTCTCCCCGGCTTCTCCGCTCTTCAGGACTCCACTTCCCAGAGGGCCACGCTCGATGACGTCATGTCTATGCGCCCCCAGTCGGACTCTGTGATTCGCTCTAGATCGCCTGAGTTTTAACCGCAGCTGTATCCAATTACTTCCTGTATTTAAGCCACTTACAAACACTCACAGTTTGCGAAGCTTTGCCAAACTTAGGTTAGCAATTCTGAGCGTTTCTATCTCGTGTTGTCCCTTTCTGGTTTCCGACTCCCTTCGTTTCTCTACTACTCTTTCGCTTTATCCCTTTGGCTCGGACTCGGTTTGTACCTGTGCTTCCTCACTGTGGTTTTTCCCTTCGGTCTTCCCCTGTAAACCTGTTTGCCCTCGCTGCTTGTTCTATCTGGTTCTGACCTCCGCCTGTCTCTGACTCCGATTTAGCTTCTCCCTTTGTTATACTGTGTACTGTTGCTTGCTGTGACTGCCTGTTTATGAATAAACCATTCCTGGTTTTTAGTTCTGCAAACGTCGGTCTCGAAGTCTTTTGTCTTACATTAACACATGGCTTTGTCACAGAGTGTATCATAACGAACATCTCTGAATGACTTTGTTGACTTGGCACCTGTTTAACCATGCACAGATTAAGAAATCAGTGGAGTTTCCTTTTAAAAAGTCAGGAGCTGAAAAATAACTGTCTGCTTATCTACTTTTATGTGCATGAACTACGGTGCATTTATATCTGTGTATTATATTCTGAGTAGTAATGTGCAGACAGTTAAGGATTTAATTGGCCTGATAAGTTAGGGACCAGTCATCAGCTTAATAATAAAGGCATAATGATGGACACATAACATGGGTGGGAAATGGTTCATTCACCCTAATCGTTCCTTTATAAAGAAGTAATTAGGAGCCAGCTGCTGACATAGTAATAAGATGACAAGGACATTATATTGCCCCATGTAATTAATGAGCTACATTTTATAGATAGTATAATTTAATAAAAAAGGGAAATTAAAATTAAAAACTTAAACATATGGTTTTATGTTCAGCTCAGGCTCAAAGGGCTGCAAGACAAAACACACCGATACTGACAATAGAGGGTTAATACAGAGTCTCCCTTTCTTCTCTGTAAATAAAATCAATACATATTTCAGTTTTTATAGAGAGAATGATGAATATTTCTTGTGTTCTTGGAATGCTGCCTTAAACTTCCAGCCAAGAACAGCATCCAAATAAGCCTCGCTGCAGTCTTTAGGATGATGTTTGCAAAGATGGATATTTTTGAGTCTTCCTGCCAAAAGAAGCTGAAGACGATACTGATGCGAAGGAGCAGAGAATATGGGTTTTTGTGGTTTAGGTTCATTAAGAAAACAATACAACCTGCAAACAAAAAGCTCTGTCGTAAAAGGCTTTGTAAATGTTTCAAGATTTATTTCACATTTAAAGTCTGACCGCTGCAGGGGTCATGTCTGTTCTGGTGTTTTATGGGTTTCAGGAAGGAATGGACCGAATAAGACTTGTGCTACTCTGAATCTCATTATGCTGAAGGTCATGTTTAATAATGTCCACCTCACAGCTATTCTTATTGGCGACAGTGGTTCAGATTGGAATTTGCATATGCGCCTCTCAGCCATGGCTGTCTCCTAGATCGTCTTCAGCCAGTCATAATCGCAGAGGCATGAGTGCTTCAGATTTGGAGTGAACTAACAGTACTTAAGATAAAGAGTTTAGAGAAGGTTTTAAGAAAGGAAAACTACTTAGGAAAAACTTCTGCAGATGTAGAGGGAAAACTGGAATGATATTTGATACGGTTTTCTGTTCTGAGGTGAAGATTTCAGATGATTTTCAGTGTTGGAACATTTATAAACTTCTCACAAAATGCTAAGTGGTTAGCATAAAGCCCTTGATACTCCATTGTGATTTTCCACCACTCCTGTTCCACCTTAAATGGTACAATTTTGGTACACACAATTACTATTTTAACACCTCATGTGCATGATAATAATCACAGCACTAAGGAATGACCAAATAAGATGCTAAATGTCAGCACCTAAATGTGAAGCATTTGCCACCATTTAAGGTGGAATGGGAAAAATTCGGATGTCAAAGTCAGAATGTAGCTTCTATTAAAAATATATTGCGAACTGGCACTGACATCAGCTTTATGGTTTTAATGCTGGTAGTATTGTTGATATGGACATTTTAAATATAATAATATCAAACCAGGAGTTTTAAGTATGAAGCCAGTGATAAATATGCACTATGGTAGGGCATTTCAACAAAAACCTTTCTTCTTGATTCTTATTTCAGCCTGTGCTATTGTGCCACCAAATTTGAGTGTAAAATTGTGGAAGTCACTTTCTACAGTCTGTGTGTGTTTTGTCCATTCTGGGCCACTGTAGAAACTTGGTGGCTCTACATTGTTGCCAAAAAAAGATATGTTTATTTATAATTTCATGAGATCACCTGCAGTTCTTACATCATTCTGCACTCTGATGTCTTCCATATGAATGATGGGTGGGACTACGCATGACAGAAAGCTTGCCCAAGGGGAGGGATGATGCGAGCGTCTAATGAATGATTCACGCAGAGAGTTAGGGTCACGCACAGTACGGGCTCTGATCAGTTGTCGCCACCAAGAAAACTGTGTAAAAAAAAACTGGAGTGCCAGAACAACGTGTACTTTTGCCATCTGGACTTGAAAGCTGACAGCTTGACGATCCGGGAGCACCGGACACAGAACAAACTGTAAAAGTTGGCCCCTGCTCCAGAAAATGAAACATGTCGCACACCATGCGTTAATTAGGAGTAGAAACTTTGAACTGACTGGAGAAAGGCGGCTAAATAAGCTAATACAGCAGAAGGGGTTCCAGCTGTAGAGCTACTTGGGAAGGCTTAATTGGGTTAATAAAGCATGGGGGCATTTATGCTGGAGATACTGGGGAGATTTGACCTTTAAAGCTGAAGACATTATAAAAGGGCCAGGAGTACTTGGATCTTGATATGTGGGGGCAGAGTATTAGGCTTGGGATCATAGGCTTCTTAAAGTCTGATATAGTACCGGAAGTTATTGCTGTTTAAAGACCGAAACTGGTGATCGTTTCGGCTGCTGTTTGTACATTCCAATGTAGAAAGTTTAAGCACTGTGGCCTTTTCTGGTGTGTGAGAAAAATGACTTCACCCAGCCCTTTGCAAAAACATAATGGCCTTAAAGTGTCATGATGCAAGATCTGGTATTTTGTTCCTACAGCTGCAGAGTATAATTCACCACTGTTGTAACTACAAATTGTGCTTTGAGCCCTCATCTGCACATGCATTTGTTAATGAGCTGTAAGAAACTCCCCGATTCCAACTCCCTGTCATGTGCGTGCGCATCACTCAGACATATGGGCGCTACAGATTACACTCACCATTTCAGTTGTTTCTGTGTGTTAACAAAGGAAAGCTTTAGCACAAGTCCTGCCAGGAAGACTCCAACGCTGCATCACTAATTCATTCATTCATTTCTCTGGTCGATCGCAGTGCAGCACCTGGCTTTAAAGGGTTTCATTTACGCTCCCGTTCTGCTGCTTTCAGGTGCTGGCATTTCAACGTTCTCCTCCTCCCCCAACACCCTGCTGTTTGTTCTCGGTCCCTGTTGTCCAAGGAGTAGGCTCCGCTCCTGCCATCCGTATCTGGCAGGCCCGTGTCCCGAAGCTCTGAACACTTTAAGAATTGGGTCTAAGATGGGACCTACGCCAAAGATTCTTTATTCCTGAGGTATTGTTATTTTTCAAATTGTACAGCAATAAAATGATGATCTTTCATACATCTTTGAGCAAGGCACCTAAAAGGGACCCAGTCGTGGGCTGGAACAGCCTCCCCCCGGAGGGTTGCTGCCCTGAACTGACAGTGGAGCATAACCCCCCAACAGCTCCCCGGGCGCCGTGGATAGGGCTGCCCACCGCTCCGAGTAAGTGTGCTCACTTTCCCCTCTGTGTGTGTTCACTAGTGAGTGTGTATGTGGGTGTTTCACTTCTCGGATGGGTTAAATGCAGAGACTAAATTTCCCCACTGTGGGATCAACAAGAGATTAAACTCTTTAAAAAAATATATTATAGCATTTATTATGGGATGTTTTAAGGCTTATTTGGTATAAGATTCACCAAGACTGACAAAACTGTATGATGTGAGATAAATTAATTCATTTGCATGCTATCCTAAAACAGGACTTGCATTAAATCAATTTGCCTTACGAAAAGTATCTTTACGTCCTTTTATCTCTTTTAGCTCTCACCACAAAATAAAGCCAGCCCAAGAGTTACGAGATTTATTATTTTTCCGAACCACTCTCTCTTTTACCCATGCTTGCCTTCTCCAACAGCATCTTCTTCCGTCTCTTCTCAGCCTCTAGCATGATGTCCATTCTAGTGTGTAATGTGGTTCTGTAAAGTGTTACACAGTTCACACATGCTCCTCCACAGTTACAATGCACTATAGTAGGCATCTTGGGCCCGGAGTGATAAAGAACGGGATGCCAGTCTTCCTATTATAAGTCTGCGTGTCATCAAAATGTATGTAAAGATATTATTTTAAGGCTACATGATGTTGCTTTTAAAGCATAAACATATGTATAGTTTGATTATATGTGGAAAAATGTGTTTATAAAAAGTGTGTATTCATGTAATTTACTGTGGATATTAGTTCCATCTGAAGGGTTTGCTTTAATAGAGCAGAAAGTTGTATTGGTTCAATGAGTCAGTTTACTACCTTATTTCTGCACACAGCTTATCTAAACTGAAACTAACTCCAAATAAAGCTGTGTTTGTGTGTATGAAAGTGTAGATAAGCTTTTTCCAGGTTTTATGAAGTTTAAGTAGTATGTTTAAAAATACAGTTGTTCCTTAGGGGTACTATTCAAGGGTATCTTTGCTGACAATGTGTTTGGATGTTGTCACATATTACCAAATCATTTTATGTCGTTTAACACTTAAAAAAAAAAAAAAGTATACATGATTCTTGCTCTCTTTTACTGGTTCGTCTTTTTGCCCTTAGGCTTCCCAAGATGAGAGAGTTTTTAGGTTAGAGAGTTTTCTATAGGTTACTTTATAAAATGTTAAAAACCTGCAGATATCTGCAAAGAAATTGTTTTAGCAAAAGAATAGCTTTTTTGAAGTTTTACACGGAGTGAAATCTCATTATATGGAGTATGTGGAGTACAACACCCTACATGATACAAACCTATCCCTGCATTACATCTAAATTTGTTTATAAGGTTTTTTGGGCTTTAATTGATTAAATTGAAAATCCTTTTTCGATTTTATGGTTTTGTTTTGCTCTCTGAACATTCTCTAATGATACTGAATTTATGTTTTTCTTTATGATTTTGTACCATTGCTACACAAAGTTGCCCAAAGCAACAAAAATTAATTTGGTGTTTTCAAATTAATTTCAGTTTACACTTATATAGCGTCTTTTACATACCCAAGGATGCATCACAGTTGATGTAGAAAAAAGAGTATAGAGCTTTCTCAAGTATGAAAGTATTCTGAGAAAGGATATTTAACTAGGCTAACTCCAGCGAACAGATGAAGATAAGGACATGGCAATAATGTGCCGCTAAGATTGTCTGAACTGGCATACCACAAAAATGTTATGTAGTTTGATGGCAATATTACTGAAACACAGTAAGAAGTTTTGTAAGAACTGTGTCATTATCTTTATTAAACTTTATTTAAATATTCATTAAAATGTCAAAATAAATGACTGACATAGTCTAGTTCAAATTATTTATTTAACCACACATTTATCTAATGTGCCGGGCCCAACCTCCAGCAGTCTCAGTGCAGGTTAGAAAGGTTTCACAAGAAGAATGTTTAAAAGGAGAAACCAAAAAAGCCACAGGAAAAAAAAATCACTTTAAAAACTATAATAAGGTGACAGAACTGAGCTCATCTCATGCAGCTTTCATTCAACAAAGAAAGTAAAGATTTTGGCACCTTGCACAACCCCCATTATCCCTTACCAGTGAGCTACACACAAATAAATAAATAAATAAATATAGAAATGAGAGCTGCATGGAATCTTAAAAGAGCAACCTGGAAGGTCAAACTAAATGATAAATCTGATAACAATACAAATCTGAAAAACAGCTGCTTGCTGAAATCTCCAATTTCAGGTGTGTTAGCTGAGAACAGAAAAGCTGTGCATGTGCAGTTATCAAGTTGAACTGATGATCATTGCACCTCTTACATGGAGAAATCTGTTGAATCCATCCCTTCTTCCTTTTCCACCTTCTTCAAAGTGTTTATGACCATGTGAGGTTTCTGTTTGCCCATGAACAAATGCACTTTACACATGAATAACCCCTTGTCACATCTTGTCTGTCTATCTGTCTGCCTGTCCCTGTTCATGTCTCACAACGCCCCCTCTGGTTACTTCATGTCATAGCACAGCTCTTCCTGGTCCATCCTGGCTCCACCCACTCCCACACCTGAGATCAATCTGTTACCCATTAGGACTTGTATTAAGACTCCTCTGTTTGCCCTGTTGTTTTGTGAAGTCTCTGTTGTACATTTGTTAGTTCTAAGCTGTCGTCCCCTTGTTAGTTCTGAGCCTGTTATTCCCCTCGTGAATCCTAGCCGTGTTTCCTTTCAGTTCTTGTTCTCTTTGTTTTTGTAGTGTTTGTGTTTGTCTTCAGTTCTTGACCCTTGTTTTGTTTCTGCTTTATATTTATGGACATGTCTTTAATAATACCCACCTGTGTTTTGACCCCTGTTACCTGGACTATCTCAAATAAAACCACTATGAAATTGCATCCCGCCTCAACCTCTACGTTACACCCCTAATGCTTCTATGTAGTTCTGGTAATTGTGCTGACTGTGCTGATACCTTATCAACAAATAGATTTAAAAGTATTGCAATTAAAAGGGTGCCAATTCTGCTTCTCTGTTTTTCCCTTTCCTTTAGTGTGTTTTGTAGCTTTTTGTTCATGTGAATAGTCTGCAAATTTTTAAAAACAGAATACATGCCAGTGGGAGAAACTCTTTGCCACCTTGTTGGAATTCCAGTCTTTGTTGCAAGATGATGTCATCTTGTAACACTATCTTTAATGGCCCCCTACTGGCAAGCTTGGCAGACCCTCACACCCAAAGCACCTACTATAGACCATGTAGAGGCAAAGCCACTCTGGCAGTTGAACAGTTAGGTTTGCTTAGTTGTATACAGATTATCACCAATCAAACTGGTCAATCAAACTGGGAGGTAGTGCTTAAAGATACAGGAGCTCTAATAGAGTGTTTTAGACAGAGGGAGTAATTTGAGCATAATAAATCCAAGCCACATAATGCAAGCTCCACATATTTAAAGATAGCTTGCAGCTACCATATGCCAAAAATGTGAGGAATGTTCAGATAATATGACACAGAAACATTCAGGTTTTCCTTGCCATGATGTGCTTCTTTCGAAGTAGCCAGTCCTCCTCTTCTTCCTTTTCCTCCACTGAAGTTTTAGTTAAGGTTAAATTCTATTGGGAGGTCCAAACTCTAATTGATGAACTAATATTCCACTAACAATATTGTATTTCCCATTTCTCCCAACAAAATATCATCATGTTGTAGGCGGCAAAATAATTCAATTAAATGTAAAGGAAAGGTTTAATAATATCAGTGTATATATATATATATATATATATATATATATATATATATATATATATATATATATATATATATATATATATATATATATATATCAGTGTAGCGAGTGGCATAGTAATAAGAAAATGGAGCTTTAATATTTTGTCTTAAGTAGATTAGCCCCTTAAAAGCCCAGGGCCCACCAGCAGTCCAAAAAGTGTTGCTACACACAACTGAAACCTAAGAATAACCCAACCTATCCTTGTAATTACTGAATAATAAGTTCTGGTGTGTAATAAGACTGGGAAAGTGTTAAAGAAGTAGTTCAGTGGGTTTTTTTTCAAGAAGCTTCTAGTTAGGGTTTTTTTCCATAATAAAATGTGTGAAGTATATTCCTCATTTCCTTATGTGTTTTGTACAATAGGCCAGTATCATCAGTAGTATTTTTTTTTTAGCAGTGATAATGGACAGACAGATGGTGATGCGCGCTGAGCTAAAATCAAAGCAATGTTTATTAAACAGGCTGCTAGTACAACACAGCAGCAACAAGATCATAGCAGACATAACCAAGGGGCAAGGACAGAGTCAGAGTAAGAAAACGGGCAGAAGTCAAAACCAGGCAAACAATCAGACCAGCAACAGTAACACAAGGGAAAAGACAAAAGAGTAACCCAGAAAGTCAAAATAGAGTCAAACCAGTGAAGCTAACAAGAATAACAACAGGGGAAAAGTAGCAATACTCCGAAATGGGTCAGTGTGAGAGAGGAGCATTTATACAAACAGGCTAAATGGGGAACAGGTGTGTGTTAGTACTTGGTGGAGGAGGATCTGAAAAACTGAATGGGATTGGAGCTATGGTTTTGGGAGACACACGTGTTACTTAATGGTTTGGATGATGCAAGTTACCCATGTAGTTACCTTTATCGTTCCAGCTATGGTGTTGGGAAATGCATTCCTGGATAATCCTTTTCATCTTTGGCCTGGAGAAGAGAATGTCCATTATTACTGTACATAATCTTAAGGTGGTCCCATCAGACCAAAATACATGTTTCCAGTGAGCAACCGATGAGCTTGATCCTCTGTATGTTGATGACATATGGTTTCTGCCTGCGCGTAGGACAGTCTTAACCTGCTTCTGTGGCGGTGGGGTGACTAGCAGTGTCCACTGATCAGCCAACATCAGTACCTAACATCACAAATACTCTTGTGGCTTAATGCAATCAAATCTTCACATCAATGTTCCAACTAGGGTAAGGCCAGACAAAAAGTGGCTGGTACTGCAGCAAACATGTCTACAGCAAATGTCCGTCAAATAAAAAAAAATTGAGCAGACATCTACAAACTTTGAGAAGCAGATGTGTTGCATAAACAAACAAACAAATAAACTGAAAACTGTTTTTAAGTTAAGCCTGTTAAAACCGGACACCGCACAGTAAGCTGGCTTCATCAAGCCACTTAATTATGGCATGCAGGCACAAGAGCAGCGTTCTGAAGAAAGCGAGCTCTAATCAATGGAGCTCTTTTTAGGACAAGGAGGAAGCTAATCTAGACAAAACACGCGCGCAGTCTGAGACACATACGTGGGCACGCGCTCTCCCTCGTTCCACCACTCTCTCACAGCCATTCTCTCAGTCTGTTCTTGCTATGACACTTCATCTGAAGGGCTTTAAAACGGCCATACCAAATTCAGAAGAATTGCATGGGAAAGATGAGAAGCAGTGGTGGGTTTCCCCCCCTCCTCCTCCTCCCACGACGAGGGCCAATCGCCTCTCGCCGGAAGCTTGCATAAATTAGCTTAGTGCACAGACCGAGAGGAATGACACACGCATACAAAAAGGAAGACAGAGCACCGGTTTTCTAAATATAATACAGTAGTGTAGCCAATGGCTTTTTCCATAGCTACATGGGCTGAAGCCATCGAAGAGCCATTCCTTTTTTCAGAACAAAGACGCTGGCTCGGTATGAAATGGGATTTATTCAAAATAGCCAGTAACAAAGGAAAGGAAAGCCCTCCACTTGAAGCACTGCAATAATGTGCACTGTAACAAAGGCCTGTAATATTCTTAATGAATGCTTTTTGACCTAGAAATGGCATGTAGTCATCAGAAGCAGCCCCATAAACTTCATTATTTACTATTTTATTGTAATAAAAATGGAGAACTCAGTGCAACCCTTGTGGTTTTACAATTACAGACTGTAGTCCATCCATTTCCCTGCATGTTTTGTTACTCTATTTCATGCTGTTCTTAAATAGTCAGGACCCCAAACAGGACCACCACAGAGCAGGTGTTATGTGGGTGGTGGATCATTCCCAACACTGCAGTGACACTGATGTGGTAGTGTTGTGTTAACAAGTGGCTCAAAGACTGACTGTCCACTCTATCAGACGCCGCTACCTTGCTAGTCCACCTTGTAGATGTAAAATAAGAGACGACAGCTCATCCGTTGCTGCACAATCTGTGTTGGTCATCCTCTGTTTCTTCATTGGTGGTCACAGGATGCTGTTGGCAGGATAGATTTGGTTGGTGGGCTATTCTCAGTCTAGCACTGACACTGAGGTGTTTAAACACTCCAGCAGCACAGCTGTGTCTGATACACTTACACCAGCGCAACACACACTAACACACCACCACAACACCAGTGTCGCCACAGTGCTGAGAATGATCCACCAGCCAAATAACACCCGCTCTGGGGTGGCCCTGTGGGATTCCAAGCATTGAGCAACAGGGTAACAAAGTATGCAGAGAAACAGGTGGACTACAGTCTGCAACTGACAAAGGGCTCCTAAATGTGAGTGGAGCTGATAAAGGAGGAGGCTTGCCTTAGTGTTCAGTAAGCAGATATTTTACGGGCATGGAAAATTTTACTTTCTCCATAGTAATAAATGGGAGATAAAATTAAAATCCATAATGCAAATGTAGTGCAAGAATGCCTCAGTGGTTTTAGCTTTGCCTGCTTTAACACCTAGGCAACAACTTGTCTCGTAATTACTCTTCACTTTATAAACTTCATCAAGTAGATACGTGCAGGTAAAACCGAAAAAGTTCAATAGCATTGTCTTACTGTACTTATGGTACCCCTAATTAGCTCACTTCAAATTTTCATAACAATTAAGTTCTTTAATTTCCCCTTTATGCCTTTATTCTACTTAGTGCCCTCTGTACTTTCTTTTATTTATTACTTTCTATTTTAATATTTTATTGCTTTTCACTCTTCTATTTATGTAAAGCAGAATTACTGCTCTGTATGAAACTGCCCTTGCATTGCCTTATAAGAACTTTCTCTTTGTTTTGCTGCAGTAGTGAACAGTTTCCCCAGGCGTTCTTTGGGAAGTCCAATCAGTGAGTTTTGATGAGCTACAGAGCCCGTTCAGTTAATGATAATGTTTTTTTTCAGTCTTTTGAATTTGTACATTTAATTGAAAACTGAACCGCCCCAGAGCTCATCAAGCCATGCTGACTGTTCCAGCTTAAATATGTTAAAAATATTTCCCTGTTGGACACAGTTCTGCTTCCATATTACAGTAATGCTTTGCTGAATCCACAGAACAAATCAAACTGGAGATGCATCAGATTCAGAAAGCTATTTATTTATTCTTTTATTTATTTATTTATGAATTGATAAATGAATGAATGAATGAATGAACCAGGCTGTTGGAGTGGCACTGAAAACTACACAGCTTACACACAGAGGTGGGAAATAACTAGTTTCATTTACTTAAGTACATGTACATGAGTTCACTATTGATGGTAGTACTTTTACTTTTGCTCAAGTATACTGGGGAGTAAAAGAATCTACTTTTTACTCAAGTTACACGGCAACCAAACATTTATTCAGTCGTTCATTCATTTTTTGTGATTAACATCATACTTATGTAGAGCTTTGTGATTGGTCACATGTCCAAACATAGAGCTTTAGCATCATATTTTGACCAAAAGAATTCTGACAAATGAAGAACAGAGCTGTACTGCCTTCGGTTCCAATGCTGACAAATCCTGACCCAATTAGTCAAATGAAGTCAACATTTATTTATATAGCGTTTTTTACAACAGATTTTGTCACAAAGCACCTTTACAAAGAATCTGGTGTTCGAGCCCCTAGTGAGCAAGCCGAGGGCGACAGGGGCAAGGAAAAACTCCCTTAGTTAAGAAGGAAGAAACCTTAAAAGGAACCAAGACTCAAAAGGGGAACCCATCCTCCTCGGGTCAACACCAGAGAGGAGCACAAGAAGGGGGCGTATAATGTTTGTAGGGTAGAATAATAAATGCCGGATTAGTCTGTAATTATTATTAGGACGCAGGCCAAGCTTCCACAGTGCAGGACAGCCAGGAGCTCCGTGGTGGTTAAAGGCATCAGTGGCTCCGAGTCAGAGCAGATGTAGCAACAGCATCAAGCCACACAGGATGGGCAGCTGTTCAGCTCATACTAAGAACTTCCACAGCAGTTGTGGGTTACATAGTACTTAAGCAGATTTTCCGTCTACTGCTTTTGTATTTCTATTAAGGTTGTGTTCATGGATGGAACTTTACCTTACCTTACCTTTATGTAATAATTTGATGTAAGTATCAAAACTTGTACCTGAGTGTTGATTGAGGCTTTCCCCTACCCCTGCTTACATGTAGCTTAACCTTACTTGACAAAACCGGGATTTCGCCTCTTTCATTCCCACTTTCTGCACATGCTGTTGTGTATTTTATTTTATTTTAATTTTTACATATATTTTTATATATTTATGTATATTTTATTTATTTAAGTACTGCTGTCTGGGTAAAACTGGGTCCTTGGGTACCACAATTTCGTTCCACCCCATGTACCACATGTGATGCGAATGACAATAAAGTCTCCTTGAATCCTTGAATCCTTGAATCCTTGTGGTTGTGAGTCTGTTTGTGATGGGCAATTTTGCATGTCAGTCAAATTTAGGCCTTATCATAATCATGTCACCAGACTTTTGTGTGCCATGGAAACAGTAAGGCTTCAGGAGCAAGGTATAGTGAATAAAAAGGTACGTTTTCACAAAGTTCACTGTTTTACAGCTGGGAAACATGTTCAAGTTTTGCACAGTCCCTCAAGGACTTCACTCAAATTCAAAGAAACCCACACAATATTTGCAAGGGCTTGCAATTTTGCCCCCGCACCACATTGTTTCCGCATTAAACATGCAAATGATTGAAATGCTTTCACAATTATAGTAAGATTCAGCTTTTGTGCTACTTTCCAGAACAGCACGGATAATGCCGACTTCGCATTGGGCCATGAATAATTCAGGTAAAGACAAGTCAAACCAATTCCAGAATGTTTTACATGAAAGGAGGATGGTAAGGTTTTGTTGTGGACCAAAATTGAAAAGGGACAGTTGACGCCCATTTCTGCACCGCACTTCACACGACTTTCTGTCCACTTTCATGGGTCATTTTTCACCGAATTGATCGCCGAGAAGAACATTATAAGCCTGGCAGGAAGGTGCAGAGAGGTTTTTAGAGGCTGTTGCTCAAATTTTAAAGAGAACTACCTCCCTCACCTCTCTCTCTTTCCCTCTCTCTCTCTCTTTCTCTCTCTGTTTAATCCTTCTCCTTTTGTAAGGTACTGCCTACTCTACACACTCTAAACCAACATTACATGCAAGGCATTTGAACTAACTTAAAGTTATCATCTCATAACAAAAGATAAAAGGCAACTTTCTATCAGCTGCATCTGCTTGTTCATCATGTTCATTACAACCTAAACGACAATGTTCTAGAACATAGCTAGTGGCTCATGTCCCATGCTGAAAAGAAGCTAATGTTAATTTGTGTCATATTGCAACATGCACATTCCTTCTTTTAAGCTAATGTTCACATTCTTTACACATAACCATTTAATATTAATTAAGCTAATGTTAGCTTTACTCATATATATTAGCCAGCTAGCTAATGGTAGTTTGTGTGATAGCACAATGTATATAAATATTGCACAATATGATGCAAATGTGACATGCTGTGCATTGTTCAGAAGCATATTGTGTAAATTTTCAATCACAGGAAATCCTGCAGAGCATTGACTTTTGATAATATGGCAAATTAATTTGGTCTTACTTTAGCAGTTATGGGCTAGCCACAAAGGGCAGGGCAGACCAAGAGGGGAAATGGACTGTTGCTCGGGCATCTTTTGACTGGTGCACACTGCTGGATGATTTACTAAGAGACTTTAGAGGTTACTGACTACCTTTTCCTGAATATACACTGACTGAGCACTTTGTTAGGAACACTACACTAATACTGGGTTGGGCTTCAGTTTGAGCTCTAAATAGCCTTAATTCTTTAGTTGATTCCACAAGAGGCGGGAAACATTCCTTTGAGATTCTGGCCCATCATCATCTGGACATTTTTCAGGAGCACCTTCATGCTGCAATACTCCCATTCTACCACATCCCAAAGGTGTTGTATTGGATTCATATCCAGTGACTTGGGAAACCCACTCAAGGACAGTGAATTCATTGTCATGTTCATGAAACCAGTTTGAGACAGGTTTTGCTTTGTGACGTGGGGCGCTATCATGCTGGAAGTAGGTATCAGAAAGGGATACCCGTGGTCAGCAACAATGCTCAAATAGGATGTGACATTCCAATGATGAATAAAATATCCATACAGGATTATACCACCTGCACCACAATGGATTGCTCATACAAAGCAAGATGAGTCCATGGATTTAAAAAATGTACCAAGATTATATTTTTCCATATTCCAGAGGTTGATGCCAATGAAGCTGCTGCATATACCTGTCTGACTGCATGATGATGTACTGCTGCCACATACTTTGGCAGATTAGACAACCGTATGACTGAGAAGGTGTTGTAAATGAAGGTGTTTTCAATAAAGTGCTTAGCAAGTACATGGCTGGTGGTTATTTTCGGTTTACAGTTATCATTTCAATTTATTCAGTTTCATTTCATCGTTTCAGTGTAAGATACAAAAATCCCTTTCTGTATGACAAACATCCCACCATCACGTCACTGCAGCACTAAGAATGATCCACCACCCAAATAATACCTGCTCTGAGGTGGTCCTGTGGGGGTCCTGAGCATTGAATAACAGGGTAATAATGTATGCAGAGAAACAGATGGAGAAGAGTCTGTTATTGTAAAACTAGGTAGTGTACCTACATGGTAAGTGAAGCTGATAAAATAGAGAATAACTGGAGGTGTGCATATACCTGGGGGTCCACACATTTCTGTCTTTGTTCCTGCTGTCGTGCTAAAACAACACCCCGTTGTTGGTTATTTTGCATGTAAGTCGAATGACCCTTCTGAGTTCAGAGAAACCACAGTGAGCTGCAAAACCTACCAGACTCTTCTCATCCGCATGTTCCCATATGGCCATAAATCAGAAGCGAATGCTCCAGTTCCCGAGTGAGGGTTATTTAATGCATCAGTGTGCATTCACCCGATAAAGGTAATGTTATCTCTTGCCTTTGCTACTGACTAACAACCGTAGGGCATTAGGTTAGAGCCCAGGTGGGCACCATGTGAAATGGATTCCTGATGAACATCCACTAAGGAGACTTGTCATTCGTATCATTTTTTAAGCCATAACTGAATTATAACATATATTTTTTGCCTGGATAGTATTATGACTAAGACTTCCTTGCCAGGAAGCTTTGTGTCACAGCTTCTACAGGATTGTAATTTCCTAAGTGTTTGCAAGGCATTGTGGGATGTACTTCCTCCTCTTACACTGGATTTGACTCCCACATCCACTTGAAAAAATACAACTGTACTCCTATTGTTTCTTACTTCAGGGATTCTTGTCTTCTTATAAGTGTACAACCTTTGTCTTTCGTTTCATTCATGTATTCATAGATTTTCTAGAATTATGATTATGTATAAGTATTGAGTGACTCTGATCCACATGAGGCTTAGAATGTCATTTCTGAATCTGCATTTGTGTCTTTCTTGCTCATAACATGCACATCTCTTACTGGTGGAACAAGACCTTGTATCTCCATCATTTTGGTCGTTTTAGATATTAAAAATGCTCCTTGCTTATTATATTGTGTGTACATTTTTTGATGAAGGAACTTCTTGATGAAAGTGAACTTGGAAATACGTCAGGTTACATTGACTTACATTAAAAGTAAAGTATGTGTTTTCCTTCTCCTGTAATATTACCACTTTAGAGACATGAGGTGTTGTTCCGACAGCATCATATGACCATTTTTTCTTGACATTGACTCTCATGTTACTGATCTGGCAAAATGTTCCCAGTAATACTCCACACTCTATAAACAACTCTTACAGTCTCTGTGTATCTGTTAAATATTATGGATTTCAAATATATTTACTTCAGTTAAGCTGAAGTTATAGAAACAAGCCATTAAATGAAATGTTTGTAATGTATCCCAATGTAAAGTGTAATTATCCATGATGTATTTATAGGAAAATTACATTTAGGCTTTGCTAATGTAAGACAGCTGAGATGCAACAATTAATATACGGAGAAAATACAGCTAACCTTAGCATTTTCCTATTTAGCATCCTACACTACAAAATAACATATAAGATATAAATAACATTTATGTCTTACCTTTGATTTATTTATGCAGGAAAGTACACTGCTTGCAGATCAATGATGCTGGTAGCAACTTTAGTTTGAGCTGTGATTTTTTTTCTCTTTACAAAGTCATCAGGTACGTCTTTGAACATCTGCAGCATTCAAAATACATTCACAGGAATGTTTGGTCACACACACATGTATGTAAATATATATGGTGGATCATTCTTAGCACCGCTGTGAAGTGATGTTGCTGGTGTGTTGTGCTGGTACCAGTAGATCAGACACAGCAGTGCTGCTGGAGTGTTTAAACACATCAGTGTCACTGCTGGATTGAGAACAATCCACAAACCAAAACTAATCACCCAGTACCTTCCTGTGGACAGCATCCTGTGATCACTGATAAAGGACTAGAGGATGACCAATACAAACTGTGCAGCAGCAGATGAGGCACCTTCTCTGACCTCTTGACATCTACAAGGTGTACCAGCAAGTTATTAGTGTCTAATAGAGTGGACAGTGAGTGGACACAGTATTTAAAAACTCCAGCAGCAGTGCCATCTCTAATCCACACGTACCAGCGTCAGTGTCATTGCAATGCAGAGAGTTCAGTGCTAGGATTCACCATACATACCTGGCGGGAGGTGATACAAGAAGGTGGTTCACCCAAGGTGAGGCTTTGCACCCAGTTATGCTGACTCTTGTGAAGTCCCCAAATCTGGGAATCTCGACTGCACAAATGTATGGCCAGTCCTGTGCTGGTGGTTAGGGAACCAGTCTTGTGATTGGAGAGTTGCAGGTTTGATTTCCTAAACTGACAGTAAAGGCTAAAATGCCCTTGAGCAAAGCACCCAACCCCCAACTCCGCGCCCATGGATAGGGCTGCTCACCGCTCTGGGCAGGTGTGCTCAGTGGGTGTAGGAGGGTGTTTCACCTCATGGATAAGTTAAATGAAGAAGACAAATTACTCTGTGTGCACACAAATGGCTCAAACAAGAGAATGATTGGCTTCAACTAAATTAAAATTAAGGAGCTGCTCTGTGGTGGTCCTGTGTGGGTGCTGACCACTGAGGAGCTAGATGAAAAAGGCCTAACAAAGTGTGCAGAGAAACAGATGGACTACAAAGGAGCCAAACGTCATAAATCTCTGAAAGCCTGTAAAGTTCCTGCAGCAAGCCAAAGCAGCTGCTTAGATTTTGTCCCAAATGCTCATGTGGGCCCCCTAGTAGCTCAGGTCCCTAAGCATAACTCCATATAATCCACGGAATGATCTGTGCCCGTGTGTTCTGTAAATGTGTTGGTCAAAAATCATTAATACTCATCAATACCCATTTCCGTTTGACAAATGTATATTTCTCACCATTGATTTGACAGTATTCCCATTATAAAACAGAACATATTAGCGGTGTACAATTTATACAGTTCATTACAAAATTGAATTATTAAATTATAAGGGGAGGAGCGTGGATAGAAATACAAAACCTCTATTTTAAAGTGACAGGCTATGTCTGAGCTTTAGGTCAATTCTTAACGTAAGCAAAACACGCACCAGCCTTTCACACTTTCACACACATCCGCACGCACACGCAACACTGAATACGTTTTTTTTAAAGAAGCTCATAAAACGGACAAACCAAAAACATTATTTCATACAACATGGCCTATGTGCCATCACAAACAGTGCCGACATCCTAACCTCATGCACACGCGTCTCCACCTCCTCTCCCTTAAGCAATTATGTACAGACACACGTACACGTCGAATTTGGAGTCAGTGCGATGAAGTCTGGAGAAGTGAAGCGCTCATGTCCGTGACCTCTCTGTTAATGCTGAGCGAATAGCGAGAAGGTTATGTAAACAATAATCAGCTGTCCTCGAATCACACAGCACGGTAGAGAGAGGGATGCTGAGAGAAAGAAAAAAAAAACATCAGAAAGTTAAGAAATCCCGTTTTAGGCTGCAAAGATAAGGGGGCTTATCGCAAAGTCATCTGGAATATTAATAGCTCCGATACACAAGATTGCTGAGGCATGGCATCAAATAACAAAGAAGAAGTGGTAGCATGTCATTTCAAGCCTACCTACATAGGGACTTCATAACACATTCATAGGCACTAAATTACATACTAATAAAACAATGCTTAAAGTATTTATAAGCAGGTTATGCCAGGGATCATAAGCACGATGTTGCTTTCAGATGTTAATTTGCATTGTATTGACATCACAAGGTCTTGGACCAAAGGTTATGACCATTTGCACCACTGTTATGAAGCATCGTTCATCAGTAAGGATACCTATAGCCTAGTTGTCTGTGGATTCTGATGGCATTGAACACAGAGTATTTTCCAAATGCTATACATAACCATATACAATATATGGCCATAAGTATGTGGACACGCTTCCTAATGATTAAGTTCAGGTGTTTTAGCTACACCAACTGCTCACAGGGGCATAAAATCACATAGACAAACGTTGGCAGTAGAATGGGTTGTACTGAGGAGCTCAGTGATAGTGTTATAGGATGCCGCCTTTGCCACAAGTCAGTTTGCATTTTTGTCAAACAAAAACAAAAGGGTCTGGGAACAGCAACAGTTCAGCCATGAAGCAGCAGTCTAGGCCAACTCATAAAGTGCGGCCACCGAGCTGAAGTGCGCAGTACACAAAATCATGTATCCTCTATCGCATGACTCACTATAGAGTTCCAAATTGCCTCTTGAAGCGACATCACCGCAAGAACTACGCAGGAGACGCTTCTTGAAATGGGTTTCCACAGCCAAGTGGTAGCCCACAAGCATACGATCACTATGCCAAGCGTCGTCTGGAGTGGTGTAAAGCACGCCACCAGTGGAAACACGTTCTGTGGAGTGATTAATTATGCTTCATAATCTGGCAGTCTATTTTGGCTTTAGTGGATGCCAAGAGAAAGCTACCTGCTGGAATGCATAAAGCTGGTTTTCAGGGTTTGGGCTTCTTGTTTCCAGTGAGGGTGATGTTAATGCTACAGCATACAAGACATTTTTTGCAATTATATGCTTTCAACTTCCAACTGTGGAAGCAGTTTGGGAATATCCTTTTCTGTGACAGCATGCCTATACCACTGTGCACAAAGCCAGCTCCATAAAGACATGGTTTGATGAGTTTGCTATGGAGGAACTCCAGTGGCCTGCACAAAGCCTTGACCCTAACTCCACTGTACACCTTTGGGATGAACTGAAACGTTGATTGTAAGACTTCTTCTTGTTAAAAAAATATATATAATTGGATGGGACACGCTCCAAAATTTGCGAGGGGCAACTCCACATTTATAAGTATGACTTTGGAATGGGATGTACAGTACATTAGGCTCATAGAGGGGTGATGGTGTCCACATACTTTTGCCACATATATATATGTATATATATATATATATATGTGTGTACAAACCTCCTGGACTATAGTGCCAGTGCCAAGTATACACGGTACAATGTTACTCCTATACAAGCAGAAATTGTGTCTGTTTGTATTCCTACTTTAGGAAAAAAACACAAAATAAATGCATGTAGGTATTAATAGTAAAGTACTCTGATGTATTTGTTATATGTATTATAGATGCTATGTTATTGATAAACTTTATTAAGGAGTTACTATCTGCAGCCAAACAGGTTTCCTTAGTGGTCTTTTCTAATCTTCTATGGTCAATTACTCGGGATCTTAAAAAAGCAAAAATCACATTGGTTTAAAATCACATCCCATTGTCTACAATGTCTAAACCATTGTTCTGCAAGTACTGGCAGAATAGTCTTTTAGATAGTCCATTATTAATGTTATATGTTTGTTGTTTAATGCTTATGCATGTGTTATAAAGTCCCTATGTAGGTAGCCTTCGTATAAAGTGTGACCAAATAAGTTAAGTCCAGCAATAGGCTTAATGACTGGCAGTCATTGGTTGGCTGATGAATGATGTTTTGTCCTATGGAAAATCCACTTTGCTGTGATGTTAAAGATATTCCTCAAAGTCCAGGAGATACCTTCCTGAAATGTATTCCACACTCATTCATTGTATGTGTATTGGCTTCAATCGTAGAATAGAGAAGTTCATCCTATTCCAGCGCATTCACTCAACCAAAGGCCTAGTCAGGTTAGGAACAAGAGAAAGAGCTGTCTAGGCAAAAAAGAGAGTTGATAAAGTGAGGCGTCTTGAAGAAATGTGACGTGCGTGTTAGTACAATGCGTGATGGGGGTGTTCCTGCTGTCTTTTTAGATGTTCCTTCACAAGTCCGTGGTGGATAACGTTCCACAGATGACGAGGAAAAGAGAAAAAAAATGGCAGCGTAGGCTGTTGAGCGATGCGATGAAGAGGCTGTAGGCTGGAACTCTGTTGCCTATTGAAAACTCATCGGTGAGGAAAACATTCTTAGCGAATGGTGGGGATGTCTCCGATCCAGGCTCCAGGGAGCGGCCTGGGACACGTGTATTCATTCTGGGAAAATAAACAAGAGACAAGAGCGTTAACAGGGTACATAGCTCCGGGTGATTCCCTCATAGCACTTGTGTGATGAGCAGAGCAATTCATTAAGTCAACATTCATTTCAGAGCAAGGCTAATCTGATTGCGGTGCATCGGTAAAATAATGCATAACAGTCCAGGCATGTTAACAAAGGAAGATGGGCATGCATGAGCACGTAAGTGATTCAGCAACAGTGCCAATGATAAACAGCTCTCAACAAGTGAAAAGAATGCCCAGAAATGAGTTGCCATTCTTGTCTGCCATCACTCTTAAGATATTAATTAAAATTGGGGAGGGGGGGGGCGGTGAATTAAACTGTTCGATCCAGACTGAGTGACCTTGCCTTTGTGAGCTCTTTATCTTAAATGGATTAAATAAACTCCCCTGAATACTAATCTGTGATATGCGCACGATGATTGCTATCTCAATTACTCTCCAGTTCAACAGAGGATCTTTTCTTCCTGTATGAAAAGTAATGGAAAAGTGGAAAAGTAGTTTTGCTCCTTCTTTAAGTTTGGTCCTCAGACATCCTCTTTCCCTGTAGGAATTTCTGTGGTTTTGCTGAAATCCGCAGGCTGCTCCTCTGATGATCTAAATTTGGAAACTCTCTAAATACCAATATACTGTATTATTGCTCTGATCTATATGTGTAACCTTAACATTATGATTCTGTTGAACTTTAAATAAAGTTAATAAGATGTAGGACAAAGAATATTGTTCTGTCACCTCAATATTAGACCCAAATATTAACCCAAAGTCTTTAAAGGGCCTGTTGTCTCATTTTCTTTTATTACCTTTTATTCTTCCACCTTCAATTAAAAAAATATCTGTATTATTATAATTATCTACATTGTCTATTTTATGATATAGATAATATAATACAGTCTATATATCGTCTATATTATTAGCTAATTGTCTACATTAATATCTATATGTATACTCATGACTAAAAGAACAGTTGCACTCAGAAGGAAGTTTCAGATTGCAGTGCTATTGGAAAGGAAGATAAAGGTTACCAGGAACAATAAATGATGATACATTTAGACTGGTATGGGAAATATTTATGGAACTACACATACAGAAGTAACATTTGTCAGTATCGTGACATGTCAGACGTCTCGGCAGGGGGTTATAGAGGTTCCTAATGGCGTACTGTGATAATCCATTTCATGCAGCTTTAATATGCTCACATAGTTCCTACATATTTTATAGTAGGGTTGGAAGTGGATTGACACCAGATCTTCTGGATCTGCGACACCTGACAAAAAAACACTTATCTTGGTACTGACCACGGTGCCTCCACACACAAATTCGTTGGTCATCTCCACCAAGATAAAAGTGGGCCTAGTCACTGCCATTCTGACGCACTACCATTCTGAATCCCTCCATAACAGTCTGGCACGCCATATTCGTATTCATTTATTTTGATCAATTCAAGGTGGAGGGATAGAGAAGGGTGTTCTAAGATGAAATGTCCCTTAAAGGAAAATTTTTATTATCATAACAATACATACAAAACGTCTAAAGTCAGTACAGGGTGTGTACACAGTCAACAGAGGGTCAGCACATGGTCAGTACAGAGTCTGCAGCCACAAAGTTGGACACTGCTTAACAGCCAATACTGTAGCAACCACCTGTAATACCATTGCAGCCAACATTCTAGCAACCAGGGAAACTACCACAGTAACACAGGTCTTACAATCTTTCCCAAACTGCTTATGCTGCGCAATGACGAAGTACAAGGTTATCACGCTTTAGGAGATATTATGAGATCGCAGCATCACTAAATGTGTTGGGGATTACTTGTAGAAAGTACAACAAACTTCTAAAGCTGAACTTTGGATGTGTAGCTACAGATTTGTTTGAGAAACTGAAAGCGAGACTCCTGAAAAGAATGGAAGCTGTAATAAAAGTAAATACTCACTGATATTTTATTTAGTTGATGAGGCCTTTGTGTAATGTCATGCCAAATATAAAGTCATTGTACATAGAAACACAAGCAGTTTATTTTTACTCTCTACACCGTTTGAGCTCAGCAACTGTCCTTTACATCATGTGGAAATGCCATGATGACTGCACCGATGGAAATGCACCTAACAAGCTTTAAATGAAAACTCTTTATACTAACTCTAAGTCACTTAGAGTCACTAAGTCACTATTGTTTTTCCCTGGACACTGACAATATGTGTCCTGCTTGTTTACCTTAAACTCAAGGGTGGTCTCTTGGACTTTTGCACAGCAGAATATGCGAATCACCTCTGCTCTGATTGGCTACCCTGGATAATGCCTAATTTATAAAGCTTTCTGGGCTGAAACTCTCCTGCGTGAATGGGATTCTGTAAGGTGAATAGTGAATGTAGGTAATAGCTTTCATAAATTTAAGTTTAAAAAGGGCTGTTAAATTAAAAATTGGACCTTTCCGCTTGGTTTCCCATCCATATCCTTATCCACCTCCATCTCCATCTCCATATCCATCCATAGTTTTGAAACCCACATAAATAGACAGACCTACCTTCTTTTTTAACTTAACACATCTTTCTTACCGTGACATTCTCATAAAAAGTATATGCCAGCGATCTCTCGCTCAAATATGGGGTGCAGTTCTAAATCTCATTGCTTCTGACCCTGACGCCACGAGCCGTGAATTAAACTTTAATCTCTAACCCAAGTGACACAGAGTGAAAGTAGCAGTCAGAGTTTCCAGAAATTGGAGATGTCTGTTCTTATCGCTTGGCTTGATAACCTTGGAGAGGGGAGAAACAGACACCTGTGCTGAATTTTAGTTTTAATAGTATTTCAGCTGAAAAAAAACCTCTTCTGCTAAATCCTGGTTTAATAGTGCTGAAGCTCAAATGAGGTTTTGGAAAGGAAAAGGCCAGGCTCAGCATTTTCTGTTCACTGATGACGGTGAAAGGAGTCAGATGCCCATGATTTCACCGCCTCAGAGCACAGACAGAACAACTGCCCCGCACTACTGGTAGGTTACGCATGCCTCAGGCATGCCTTTGATTCTTCAGTAATCAAGCGGTCTGCCTAAAGTGCTCCCATAACTCAGTGTTCTCCACTTCTGTTACTGGAGTCCACCCGCAGAGTGGTGGTGCTCCTGACCAGCATTGGGAAACACCGACTCACTCACTTCCATACAGATAAAACTACCACTTCACTGAAACACTGTGGCTGCACAAAATGTTCCTTGCTTATGATTAGTGCAATGTTGGCTTCTATTGCAATACTGATATTGCAGAATGCTGAGTAGGCAACCAATCATAATGTTTTTTTTAATGTGTGCTCTGAGAACCTTTTCCAGAGTCACATACCTTTCATGTAAGTTACTAAATAATCTGATCAATTAAGTAGGGCTGTCACAGTTATTGTGTTAATAACACATTCACAATATGTTATTAATGTCTAATAATGAGGAAAATGGATCAGACACAGCAGGGCTGCTGGAGTTTTTTAAACTGAGAATAGTACACCAACCAAAACTATCTCAGAAAGAAGCCTCCTGCAACCACAGATGAAGGACTAGAGGATGACCAACATTAACTGTGCAACAGATGAGCTATCATCTCTGACTTTATGTCTACATGTTGGATCCACAAGGTAGAAATGTCTAACAGAGTGGTGAGTGAGTGGACACAGCTCCCAAATAGTACCCACTCTGTGGGTACATAGTGAAAGGGGGTAACAAAGTATGCTGGAAACAGATGGACTACAGTGTGTAATTGTAGAACTACAAACTGCACTTCTAGGGTAAGTGGAGCTGATCATATGGACAATGGATGTAGATATAAGGTGTACCTAATGAAGATGCAATATTTGCACAGATAGTTGCACTCAGATGGAATTAACTGACAGTAATGAACCTTGGTGGGTGGGTGTGACATAATGAGGCATGCAAATGACTCAAGTTTGAAGCTTGACCATGCATGTGCTCTAAGCAAGGACCGGCCTAATCGCTGTACCTGACTTACCCAACAGCCAGGATTGTGGACATTCAGCGAGCAGTGAAGTCCTCAATGAGTCACCCTGTTAGTGCCAGCAATGTTGGCAGATAGCTGCATGACACAGGACTACATGCACGCAGATCATTACTGCCCTTAATGCCACCTCAACATCACCAACACTGCAACAGTGTCGCGCCAGACCGTCATGGAATGAACGGCAGCAGGTCATCGTCAGTGACGAGTCCCGCTTTTGTCTTGGTGAAGACGGCCAACGAATCAGTGTGTGGAGGCACTGTGATGAACGGTTTGTTGTCACATGTCTAGAAGGCCTGGTGTCACTCAACCTCTACTGCAAAATCTGCAGGAACCCCTTGATGATATTTGAGCTACATGATGATCAGCACTCCATGCTGAGAGGTCTGCTGCATTAGCAAACCTGGTGGCCCGATGCCATACTTAGAAGCACTACTTCTGTATGTGTAGCTCAATAAATATTGCCCATACCAGTCTAAATTTATCATCTTTGATTGTTTCTGGTAACCTTTATCTTCCTTCTTTATAGCAATGCAATCTGCCACTTCCTTCTGGGTGCAGCTATCCTTTTGATGATGGATGTAAAAACAGGAAAGGCACTCTCTATAGCCAGTGTGTGATTTAACAACCTGCTCATATGTAGATGCTGCTAATTTTAAAAGCTAACTAAAACATGCTTTGTAGGCCTAATGAAAACACAGTTTTATGTATAATACTTTCTGTTAATAGATCTTCCCAAAATCTCACACACATGCTCAACTGAAATTGAGAAATTGAATTATCAGAGCAAGTTTATGGCCCTGCATGGAAAAAAAGTCAGACTAAATCGACTTGCCCTTGAACCTGGCCTGTATCTATCACGCCTTTGGGTCTCCTCACTATTCAGCCTTCACTCCTAATCGGCACAACGGGAAATTGGACCTAAATAAATTCACCTGCCACTCAGCTCCATATACAACATTCAACTGCCAATCATAAAGGTGGTACTCTAGCTGTGGCCAGCTGATATTAGAAAAGGTTGAAGATGAGGGCAAATCTCGCTTCACCGGCATCCCATGAGCATGGGCTTAAGTCGTACGTGTGAATATCTTCTGTTTGCTGTTCTTTTCCTACGAAGCCCAGGAGTATGTACAGCTCAGGCGTCGAGAGACGGCCCCTGATTAGTGCTCTGACAGCCTCCCCCACAGGTTAAAAGCGAGGTGAGGCGCCGTCAGCCCCTCCGATTCAGGCACGGCGCTCTGCCAGGCTCGGGCAAGCTGGCCCAAATTAGCAATGAGGAGGAAGAGGTGAGAAAGCGCTTGGACGACAAGCGCAGACAAACATCGGTGGGAATGCGAACAAATGAGATTCTTCAGACCCCTGGGCTGCATCGCTGACCTGACTAATTAGCTCACTAAGGCTTTCTGGCTCAACATTCAAGCCCCTCCAATTACTACACAAGGAGACAACAGAGGCGATTACGGGCCGTAGTGAAGTACAGCCAGGACAGGCCATCTTTTCAATGCGATGGAATGTACAAGATCATTTTTATGCCCTCGTTTTCTTTTACATAAATTAAAGATCTGACCCATAGGCTGCAGCACAGCCATCCCAGTAATTAGTCCGTAGCGCTGAAGTCTGACCCAGACTTCTTACATTCTAAAGCTGATTAATCAGTAATAACATAGAAAACACTGCAAACAAGCTGAATTATTAACGTGTCATAAGAGTAAGGAATGAAAACCTGGACCTTTCTCTGACTCCTGCCCTTTTCGGGGGGTTAATTACCTGCAGATAAACAGGGAGTAATTAGTTTGCACCGTGTCAGGTGAGCACAAAAAGCAGAGGGAGACATATGTCAGGCTAAAGTTGTCGGCAGGTTCCTGCTGTGCCTCTCCTCCTGCCCAGGGCTCCAATTATCTCATTGTGTCTTCCAAACAACAGGAGCAGCCAGTGCTGCCGAGCCGCCTCACCTCCTCCGTTTTTTTATCAGAGCCGGAGGTGTGAGAGAGCAAATATGATGTTTGGAACCCGTTTTAATGAGGGTTTTATCTCACCGACTCGGGATCAAATGTGCTCCGTGTTGGACGGCCTATAAAGGGCTTTGATTGACAAATTGGCGAGTAACCTGAGAGATGTGTTTTTAGAGCGGGAGAGATATGACAGCAGAGGCAGACACGGGCAGGAAGATGGGAAAAGCATGAGAGAGAGGGCGAGAAAGAGGGGGGCTTGCGGGGAGTCACAGAGCTTTGTATTAGCATGAGTGCTCTGAGCTGGTGACTCTGACTCACTCTATATGACAAATCACACTGAGTCTCCAGCAGAGCCATCTCTCTCTCTCTCTCTCTCTCTCTCTCTCTCCCCCACACTCTCACGCTCTCTCTCCACCACTTCTATTCCATTTTCTCTGTGTACCTCTCTTTAGCTCTGTTTCTCTGTCCCTCTCTGCCTCTCTCTCTTCACCACCTCTTCTTTCTTTTCTCTCTTTTTCTCTAGCCCTTCTTCCTTTTCTCTGTACCTCTCTATGACTTTCTTGGGCTCTGTTTCTCTCTCTCTCTCTCTGTCTCTCTCTCTCTCTCTTTCTCTCCCTCTCTCTCTCTCTCTCTCTCTCTCTCTCGATCTATCTCTCTCTGTTTTTGTCACTCCTTTTTATCCTCCCCTCTCTCTCTTTATCCTTTTTTGTTCTCTCTCCCTCTATTTTACCTTCTTTCCCATTTTCCTTTTACCTCTCTATGACTTTCTTTAGCTCTGCCTCTTTCCCTCCCTCTTTTTTGTTATTGTCTCTCTCTGTCTTTCTGTATTTCTCCCTTCCTCCTGTTCTTCTCTCAATCCATCTCTTCCTTTTTCTCTCATTGTTTGTATTCCTCCTTCATTTTGTCTTTCTCACCCTCTCTTGTTCACCCCCTCTCTCCCCCTCCCCCTCTCTCTTCACTAGCACTTTTTTCTTTTCCTCCTTTTCCTTTCTCCATCTACCTCTCTATGACTTTCCTCTCTCCCTCTCTCTGTCACTGTTTCTTTTTCTCACTCCCTCTCTTTTCTGTCATTCGCTCTCTCTGTCTCTGTATTTCTCTCTCCCTCCTGCCCTGTTCCCCTCACACCCCCATCTCTCTCTCTCTCTCTCTCTCTCTCTCTCTCTCTCTCTCTCTCTCGGTAGATGCTGTAGATGATGGCGGCCTGTTTGAAGCCCCAGGCCATGTTTGTTTTCTATGTTTGTTTAGGCATTATTGAGGTCCTTACTGCTCGCCACCTCTCCGCGTCTACACACATTACTCACCACGAGTCAGATATTGCAAATCTTTACTTCCTAATCTTCAGGAAGGTATTGAAATATATGGGAAATGTTATTAGCTGGGTAATTGGATGCACACTTTCTCAGTTAAAGCATTGATATGAGCAGACATGCCTCATGCACTTCTTGGGTAATGCATTTTTTTGTTCACTCTGAAGCATACAGAAGTTTCCCTGCCTCAGATAAGCTACAGATTTTTAGCCATTCACTTCGCATCTCCATCCAGGTGTTTGCAGATGATAATCAGTGGCTTGTGATCCCTCTGTCAGGGACTTACGACTTAAAGAGCTTAACAAACCTATCTCCAACCTTAGTGATGAGCTACACCATCCTGTGGAGTTAGGAGCTGGATTTGTGTAGATAGCGCTGGAACAAAAGTCTTGTCAGACTTGAAAGAAAAAAATGGCATGTCACTCTTTTCAGTACTGGGGTTGCACAGCTAATGTGCCTAACCAGTAATGGAAGCTTACAGCCCTCTAATCAGCATCGCTCATTAGAGGGGTACAAGCTTCAACTGATCAAATTATCCTTAAGACAGAAAATTCACAGACCAAGCAAGAAACAATCATCGTGGAGGCTCAAATGTTAATTCACAAGACGTTTAGTTTGTATGCCAACAACTGCTGTGTGTGTGTGTGTGTGGGTGGGGGGGGGTCACAGACCACCTTACATTACTGCAGAAATATCTCTGATAAAGATTACATTCTCAGACTGACTAATCCAGCTCTAGAAACCTAATTCAGGTTTAGATACTCAGACTGTAAATATTTCAGATTTAGATATGCATACTGCCATGAATCCGAGTTTAGATACCCAGACTGTGATTAATTCAGGTTTAGATACCCAGACTGTGATGAATCTGAGTTAAGATACCCAGACTGTGATTAATTCATGTTTACATACTCATATTGATTAATCTAGGTTTATGATAATCTAGGTCTAGATGCTCAAACTGTGATTAAACCAGGTTTAGATAGTCAGACTGTGATTGATCTAGGTCTAGAGACTTAGACTGTGATTAATCCAAGTTTTAGATACTTAGACTATGATTAATCCAGGTCTAGATACTTGGACTGTGATTAATTCAGTTTTAGATACTTAGACTGTGATTAGTTCAAGTTTAGATACCCAGACTATGATTAATCCAGGTCTAGCTACTTAGACTGTGATTAATCCAAGTTTAGATACCCAGACTATGATTAATCCAGGTCTAGATACTTAGACTGTGTTTAAATTTAGTTTTAGAAACTCAGACTGTGATTATTCCAGGTTTAGATACCCAGACTATGATTAATCTGAGTTTAGATACTATTGATTTATTTAGCTATAGAATAATCTAGGTCTAGATGCTCAAGGTGTGATTAATCCAGGTTTAGATACTCAGGCTTTGAATATTCCAGGATTATATACTCATGCTGTGTTCAAACCAGATTTCAGACTATGACGAATACAGGTTTAGATACCCAGATTATGATTAATCCAGGTTTAGATACCCAAATTGTGATTAATCCAGGTTTGATACTCATGTGGTTTATGATATCCTGTATTCTATTCAAATGGATATAAATAATTCAGTCTTCCATATGTCTTTTACTGCTTTATGTTGTGTTTGTTTTAGGTATGTGACATACTCTTGTCAATTTGTATAATATGTGACAGGACATGGTATATAAGCAGACACTTCTAGCAGCTGGAGATGCTTCTCTTGAGGTGTTATGTTGGGAAAGCACTGTCACTCTAATCTCTTATAAAAAAATAGAATCTATTAAAAGACAGTGCAAGCTTCACATATCCCTAACACATCTGCGGTGTTATCCAACAAAAGTACAGCATGGAGGAATGAACAAAAGGAACCACAAATACGTGTGCACTGTGCTGCTGTGCTTTTAAAGTCAAGCTCTGCAGTTCCATAGGAGTTTATCCTGAGGACCACCAGCCATTTAAAACTGATCTGAAAATATTTGGTGAGTAGGATGTTGGAGAAAAGAAGATTTAGTAAAAAAGAAGCGCCGTCCCTTGTGAGCAAGACAGCGACACACAGAGAGAGAAACAGTTGGGGAGAGAGGGAGAAAGGAATAGAGACTAAAAGAGAAAGACAGATGGAGAGAATAATGGAAAAGAGAGAAACAGAGAAAATGAAGAGGGGTAAGAAAGTAAAAACACAGAAGAGGTAAAGAATACCAGAAAAAATGGTAAAAAGATAGTGAGAAACGAGAAAGAGAGGTGGAAGAGAAAGGAGGGCGAGAGGGAGCGAGGAAAGAGGATTCTTTTTCAGCAGAGCGCTCAGCCTTCAGCCTCCATATGTGCGCATAACATGCGTCTGAGTGCCTACAGGCTACGATTAAGAACTATGTGCTTCCCTACAGTCATATCTCCCTCCTCCTGAGCATCAGCCTTTAATAATTCAAACATTTGCAGAGGCAGAGGGAGCTGCGTTTGGGTGGGATCGAGTATTCTTCAGAGCTTTAATGAGTCGAATAGAGAATACCTCTGAGGAATTTAACAGCATGTTCCCAAAGGGATGTTGTTGCAGGTTGCAGGGAGTCAGAACACAGGCATTTGGTTGCTGCTAAATATTAGGCAACATTTTGCCAAATAATAGTTGTTAGTGAGTTAGGTTCACTAAAATTAAGTTACTGACCAACCAAAATATCAATAATGAGCCTGATTCTTCCTGTTCTGGTATCTGATTGGCTGAGTGTGAAGTTGTTAAACCCCGTGAAGAGGATTTGAGGGTTTATGTGCGGCTGACTGGTAAGGTCTGTTAGGGTGGGTAGACCAATATGGATGGACAGGACTAAAACTGAAGTGCACAAACACGTAGTTTATTGACACAACGTTGTACAAAAAACAAACTGGACAAAACGAAACATAAACGAGAAATAAAGTATTTTCACTGCATACTAAGTATCAGGCTCAGCTATAGCATGGGAAGCAGCCGCGATGCTGTAACCCAGCGTCCCTTATAACTTCCCACACTACCAGCGTCTAGTGTCCTGGGAAGAGAGAGGGGAAAAAGCGAACCCCATTTCCTAGGAGCCCTCAGGTCTTAAACCCGAAGCCCCGCCCTTGGAGATCCCATTCCCTACTAAGGGGTTACAATACTGCAGTAACATACACAAAACCAATATCAGCGCTCAATACAAACAACCTAGGTTACAACAAATCATTACTAGTATACCATTGTCTGGGCCCATCAACTTACAAGTTATTTATTCACTCTTTTTCCCCATTTTTATGAATGATGAATAGACCCCCCCCCACCTCCTTTCTCCCCACCGGTGGATCCTCCCGATAAGGATAAGGTAAGCGGGCCTCCCTGCTGTCCCCCTTTTGCCAATCCTCTTTAACAGGAAGACACAGGTAAGCACATCTACACACACATTCTACTGTATAGGGGCTGGTATGCACTGGTGATGGGGTAGGCCTCACCTTACCACATCACACTGAGCCACCATGTTTAATGGAAACTTCTATACTCCTATTAATTCATGCTATTATCTACAAACAGCCAATCACATTTCAGCAGTGCTGTGCATTCAACCATGCAGATACAGGTCAGGAACTTTAGGTAACCTTCGACCATCAGAATAGGGAAAAATGTGATGATGCTGCATGTTTCACACACAGTCATACATCACACTGTCTCTTGCTCTTATTGTTTGAGGATGTTTGTTTTCATTTTGGTACATTGTTGCTGGTGTTGTGTCAAGAAGTGGCCGTGAGCACTCCTGTTTTCAACTGCCTACTGTTTGAGTAGGCTTATTCTATTGCACCCTCAGCTACAGTTCAAAAGTGACTTTCCATTTGAATTATAATCCACCTATTTAAATTGAAAGTGCTGTTTATATAAAATTAAATGAAGCATTTATTTTTTTAACCAATGGCATTCGGTCAATCGGCTGTGGAGCAGTGCATACTCTGGAGTAATGGATCTCCATCCAGTCCCTTTGGGATGACTTGGAGGAATCCAGAACTAACCATACTAATAGTCTTGCTGCTAAATGCAATCAACTTTTCACAGCAATGTTTCAACATCTAGTATAAAGCCTTCCCAGAGGAGTAGAGGCTGTTACTGCAACAGAGTAAGGCTGGATCAGCAGATGTCTACAAATTACAGACCAATGGCATTGGTCAAACAACTGCGCTGTGGAGCAATGGATATTCTAGAGTGATGGAGCTCCATCGAGTGCCTTTGGGATGAACTGGAGGGATCAGCAACCTACCATGGTAATGCTCCTGCAGCTGAATGCAATCAAATCCTCACAGCAATGTTTCAACATCCAGTATAAAGCCTTCCCAGAGGAGTACAGGCAAAACTATAGACAATACCAGTTTTGCGGGTATTTATAAACACAGCTTAGAACTAAGATCTTTGATTAGTAGACCAAATCTCGTCAAATCTCGTCTCAACCCATCCACCAACAGTATTTCAGTTATAATAAACCAAACAGGATCTACAATTTAGGGGGTACGTCTTGAGTGCTGTCCTACCATCAGCACTTACTGAAATGTTTAACAATGGACAGTGTAATGTATGATACTGAGGGAAAGTCTAGCGTTATCTAATAAAGTAAAGAGCGTCCTTCCTTTATGAGATGGAGCTTGAATATTCGTGCTGGCAGTGCACTGCATATAAAAGAGGCCGCGTGAGCTGTGTAAATGATAGCGACAACGTTCTAGCAACTATTCCACACAGGAGATCAGACAGGACAGCTGAGCATTCAGAACAATGACATTATAAAGACGCTGCTCTTCATTGAAATGCCAATTCATTTTCATCTTGCTGGGAAACTCGCCATGTGTTTTTGCAGTGCTATGCTGGATTCATATTATATTTGGAAGTGAGAATTTTCCAGTTTTCCAGCAGAGCACTGCAATATCTGCACAGAAAAATAAGTCGTAGAGGGTTTACGCTCTTCAAGCAGACTTTTGAATTATGCATGCTATGCAGAATTTGTGTAGAATATGGATAATAATAGCAGCTGCTTGGAAGGCAAAGTCTTTTGTGCAAGAGTTTTGATCTGAAGTGTTGGCAATTCTGAATTGCTACAGCGTACGTGGACTCTTTAGAGGGTCTGGACAACTAATGTGAACTGATGTCACAAAGAACAGCACCCCTAGCCAAATGACGTTTCATTTTCTAGTTTTCAACAAACTATTCAGCTTGATGCTGACCACCGTGCATCCACACACAGATTTGCTGGTCGTCTCCACTAAGACAAAGCTGCCATTCTGAGTCACGACATCGTAGCAGTCTTTGGTAATGCTGATGTGGTGTTACGGTCTCATGCATGTAGTCCTGTGTAGTCCTGTGCATGTAGCTGTATTTGTGCTAAACTTTTTTTAAAACCTTTCATTAGTGAGTCAGTTTGGCAAATACATAAGACTTGACTGCTTTTTGAATACAGTGTAACCAATAAGAATAAAGTTTATTTGCATATACCAGTCTTCACCTAAACAAAAGCAGCCTGTTCAATCTAACGAACAAAGAGAGGTTAACTGGAAAATGCTCATACATATTACTCTCCCTGACCATGCCGTACCTCCCCTATTCAGTCACAGGCACAGGACCCCCCCCGCTTAGTCACAGGCACAGCCCACCCTGTTCAGTCATAGGCAAGGGACCACCCCATTCTGGACTCCAGATAAGAAAAGTGTATTACAGAAACGTCCTAACCAGACAAAATTGCCTAAATTCTGTCCTAAGACAACTCCAAATGCCGTCCTAACTTGTATTATGACATCATTTTATGTCAACCGTGCCAGGCAGTGTAGTTCTATAGAGCCCCTAAGTCAACATGCTGATTATTTTTTAATAAGGCACGGCCACAAATGACTATACTAAGTCCACAAATTACTATATAGAGGCTGCCAGTTACTACAATGAGGACATAAATTAATATATTAAGGGCACATTTGAACATATTCAGGTCACCTGAATATAGTCATAGTGGGCTCAATATAGTCATTTGTGGCCTCAGTCTATGAATTTGTGGCCAGGTAGCGCTCTCTATAGTTCACTGCTAGCATAATGATCTTCCATTTTTCCTTACTGAAAATGTTATGTTTTGAAAAACCCAGGCATGATCTTCACCGTCCCCTCTTATTACCTTTAGGTGTGAAAGTCGATGACAAAGCCTCAAATACAATATTGCAGCAGCACTGAATAATGAGGAGACTCGGTTGAATGTGTGTCTGTTTATAAGAAGGAATAAGGTTAGCACGGTTGGCTAAAGTGCTGGGAAATGGAATCTCAAACCGGGGAAGCGCCGACACTCTAATTAATAGCACCGTCATGGTGTTCTAACTTCCATTTTTTTCACTTTTCATTTGGATTAAATTTACACCAATACTGTTATTTGTAACGTTATTTTAAATAAACGCTCATGCTTCAGCTGTATGCATATGATCACCACTGACATGACAGCTTATGGTCCATTTCCATGAATAGTTTAGATTTCCTAAGTAGAGATAAGATTCTGTAAGATAAGATTCATGAAGCAGGATAAGATTCGTTCTGTAATTTTATTTATCTTGGCCTTGTCAGGAAGGAGGTTTCTAAAAGACCTCTAAAGTGCTTAATACCGTTTAAAGCTACCTTATTTTTAATTATTATTTATTTCATCACAAAGGACACAATTTTGACAAAAAACTTTTGACCAATAACCATCTGTTATTAGTCAGTGATTGATTGTTAACCAACAAGTCTAAAATCATATGCACAGCCATCAAAAACAGCTCTATATAAGCAAGACTTAAAGCTTCATAGAATGAGTAACCATAGCTCCAAGATCTAACAGGAATGTAATGTGGTTTACTTATTTACATCCACCTGATAAATATTAGCCTATGTGAGGAAGCATATATGGTCCAACTAGACTACAGTACCTATGCATTCCTTAAACAACCACCAGCAAAGCCAGCAGCCATTAAGCTTTTATGTGCTAGGACATACCACAAAGGCTAACATTTAGCTAACAAACACATATGTACAGTTGAAACCAAAAGTTTACATACACTATATAAAAAGACACATATGCATTTTTTTCTCACTGTCTGACATGAAATCAGAATAAACTTTTCCCTTTTTAGGTCAGTTAGGATTACCACAATTATTTCTATTTGCTAAATGTTAGAATAATGAGAGAGGAATTTTTTAAGGCAATTTTTATTACTTTCTTCAAGCTCAAAAGTTTAAATACACTAAGATTACTATGCCTTTAAACAGTTTGGGACAGCCCATATGATGACGTCATGTCTTTGCAAGCTACTTATAGGTTTATTGGCAACATCTGAGTTAATTAAAGACACACCTGTGGATGTATTTTAAGGCACACCTGAAACACGCTGCTTCTTTGAGTAACATCATGGGAAAGTCGAAAGAAATCAGCCAAGATATCAGGAAGAGAATTGTGGACTTGCACAAGTCTGGTTCATCCTTGGGTGCAATTTCCAGATGCCTGAAGGTGCCTCGTTCATCTGTACAAACAATTATACGCAAGTACAAAACAGATGATAATGTCCAGCCATCATACCGCTCAGGAAGGAAAAAGGTTCTGTGTCCCAGAGATGAACGTGCTTTGGTTCAAAGTGTGCATATCAACCCAAGAGCAAAAGCAAAAGACCTTGTGAACATGATGGCTGAAGCTGGTAAGAGTGTATCATTATCCACAGTGAAACGAGTTCTGTATCGACATGGGCTGAAAGGCCACCCTGCCAGGAAGAAGCCATTACTCCAAACGAAACATAAAAAAGCCAGATTAATGTTTGCAAATGCACACAGGGAAAAAGACCTTAATTTTTGGAGACATGTCCTGTGGTCTGACGAAACCAAAATTGAACTGTTTGGCCATAATGACCATTGTTACGTTTGGAGGAAAAAGGGGGAAGCTTGCAAACCTAAGAACACCATCCCAACTGTGAAACACGGGGGTGGCAGCATCATGTTGTGGGGTTGTTTTGCTGCAGGAGGGACTGGTGCACTTCACAAAATAGATGGCATCATGAGGAAATAACATTATGTGGAAATACTGAAGCAACATCTCAAGACATCAGCCAGGAAGTTAAAGCTTGGGCGCAAATGGATCTTCCAAATGGACAATGACCCAAAGCATACTGCCAAACTGGTTACAAAGTGGCTTAAGGATAACAAAGTTAATGTTTTGGAGTGGCCATCACAAAGCCCTGATCTCAGTCCTATTGAAAATTTATGGGCGAAGCTGAAACGGCATGTGCGAGCAAGGCGGCCTACAAACATGGCTCAGTTACACCAGTTCTGTCAGGAGGAATGGGCCAAAATTCCTGCCAACTATTGTGAAAAGCTTGTGGAAGGATATCCAAAACGTTTGACCCAAGTCATACAGTTTAAGTGCAATAGTACCAAATACTAATGAAATGTATTTAAACTTTTGAGCTTGAAGAAAGTAATAAAAATTGCCTTAAAAAAATTCCTCTCTCATTATTCTAACATTTAGCAAATAGAAATAATTGTGGTAATCCTAACTGACCTAAAAAGGGAAAAGTTTTTTCTGATTTCATGTCAGACAGTGAGAAAAAAATGCATATGTGTCTTTTTATATAGTGTATGTAAACTTTTGGTTTCAACTGTATATATAGCCTAAGGCCACAGAATAAGCAACATGACATTTAAAAAATGAGTCAGTTGTGGCCTACCCTAACACCAGCATGTCAGGTGGTTAAAAAACCTACTCATTTCTTTTGAGAAATAGCAAGCATATCCATGTGAGTCAGTCTACTACGATATCTGCTAGCACCTGGCCAATGTTGCCAAGAGCTCTTAATGCCATGTATCACACTTTCTTCATGAGATTACAGACAAAATAGCAGGCTTGGTTAGTGCAGGCAGATGTTTGCTGCTGATACGGTGTATCATTGTGCTCATGCTACTGCCTAAACACACCTTTACATATCTCGCTTACATAAGCGTACCTACACAGCACTACATCCTTTTTCGTGTTTTACTGTCAGGGTCTACACTTTGCCATGACCCTGATAATGGAAAAGCAGTTTGTATCATATCACTGTCATCCGCCACTGCTTTACTATATTTAATGCCTGCAGGAATCTAAATTCAATTATTCAACTGAATTGTTAAAAAGCGAACACTTGACTGTGAAAACTAATAATAAGTTGTGAAAACAAGCAGCTTTACTGTGGCTGTCTGCCTGAACACACTGCCTAGTAGACAGGAGCCACACAATGCCACTTATATGATGGGAAAGAGTAATCTGCACTAAAAATCCCCATCTGAAAACACTTAGAGCTGTATTCAGTACACAGGAAGATTGTGAACCCTCAAGATAAGGCTGAATGTAAGCTATGTAAGCTACAGTTACGCATCTCAAAATATGCACCTGAATGCTTCTGAATCAGTTCCTCCACAAATCTGTATCCCCCCTGATAAATCGTGCCTGTGCGCAGCCACGCTGCACGGAAAACAGCGAAACCGAAATGGGTGAAAAAGTCTCATGCCTCAATTCAATAATCCAGTCAGTGGCAAAATGAAGATTTACATGGTTCTTTTTTACTTTCCGTACACGCCGTCAAAGTCCTTACAGGAAAGTCTGTTTACTCAGAATCCATCTCTGCAACACTGCCAGGTAGTTATTTTCAGCCATACAAGATCAGACTCCTATCTCTTAAACAGAGAGAGACCACTGAAGTCCAAATTACTGTTTTCAACACATTTGAAGTTACAAATAATATATGACACAAATCACACAAATACTTCCTAGTGTTTGGCTCCAAAATGCACAAACAAACGTGAATGCACACATTTCCACATTGGGGTAGAGGTTTTCCTTACCAAGAAAAGCATTGGCTGAACATGATAATCTATTAATCATTAACATCCCTCTCTTACATAAAAGCTTGTATATGAAATGGTGATTTCTAGGTGCCTGAGCAGAGGTGGTAAGCACTGGAGTAATTTGTGACTGTATATTAATATTATTTTAGGTATCTGTACTTTATTTGAGTATTTCTGTCACTTAATACTTTTATCTATTACTACATTTCAAAACATTCTTGTTACTTCAGTTCTAATTACGTTTTTATTATTTTAAAAATCTATCTCTATTTATTTATTATTATTATTTCCTACGAATGCTGAGAAAAAACAAACATCTGCTGTTACTTCAGTGCATCCACTCACTTCAGATTTATAGACCATGAACATATTTTATCCTTGCCATGGCAATATGATATGGTAATATGACAATACATTTTCCTTTTTTTCCTCATCTTTGTACATCAGAAGCTTGATTTAAGTACAAATTCAAATCTCATATCCTTCCTGTACAGGAAACTAAACATGCAAACATGGGTGTTAGCTCTAACGTTTTTCTGAAGTACATTTAGGACATTTGTACTTTTATACTTTTATTTGAGTAAAAAAAAATCTACTTGTGTATTGTGTTCTATATTACTAGCACTTTTACTTACATAAGGAGCTTGTGTACCTCTGATATCTCTGTGCCTGGGACTTGATTTAATCATAGTTTGGCATAAAGTGTATTCAGGACAGAGAAGTACATTCAGGATATTACATTCAAAAATAGTCCCTCAAAACTTGGGAATGTTGGAACCACATGTAGGTTCTTTCGGATAGTAAATGTAATGGCTGTATTTATTCTGCAGATTTCCCTGGTTCTTACACACCACCACTGTAAAGAGTTACACAGCAGGTAAACTGGCCCAAATCTGATTTTCTCATCAAATCTCATAAAAAGCTGTTTACACTTATAAGTGTGAGCTACATCTGACACTAATCCGAACAAATCGCTCTCGTAAACTGACCTGCATGGGCAAAAGAGTAACATTTCACAGGGCATGCTCATCCAGAGGTAAACAATCATGACTGCGGACGGATTCTGGTCTGCTCCTGGAGGTGAATTTTGAGTTGGACTGACTTAACAGTTGCATGAATTCTGATCAGTGTGTTCAGACTATTGAGTCACTTTGGTGCATATGGGATATGTATTAGATTTCAGCAACACATATGAAAGTGTCCTAAATTGGAAGTGAATAATATCAGATTCAGGGTGTTTTTGCTTTTCACGCTGTCACAGAGATAACACAGATTTGGGCCACTTTCCACCTGCATTTTCCATCAAACCACTCTGAATAACTATGCTTAAAATTTAACACTTGAATTATGCAGAAATGTAGAAAAATCTGTGGAAACTTCTTTAAGGCCAAGTTCAAGTTAAGTCACTAATAAATGCATTAAAAATAATTACGTTTATTTGCCTGAAAAGATTATATATAAAGACCATGATAAGTGTGATTTCCGTAAACTGCATGCGTGTCATCGGGCTGGGAAAAGGCAGGTGTGAACTGAGCCATTGTCATCGTCTTGATGTGAATAAGTGGGTGTTTGAGAGTGTCCAAGAGTTAAGAGTATGAAGTGGGAGCTGTATCTGGATTTAGGGGGACGGGGGGTCGCACTGGAATTTGGCCCCGGGTCAAATTTATCTGATGATCCTTGCTTTAGAAGCTGGGTCTGTTAGTGAGAGTGCTTTTTCAGAGAGGCACTTCATGTTTGTAGTGTCATCATCTTGTTAAATTGAAGGAGAAAAGATTTCACAAGGGCTGTCACGGCCTTCAACGATGGCAGTAAGTGTTGTAAAGGATTACACCTTTCAGTCAGCCGGTGTTTGCTAAAACACAGCTTGTGGACCAACCATGGGGTGCGAGGAACCGCAATACAGATGTTAAGGCTCCAAGATAAAAACTGCCACCACAGAATTTCCCAGTTTCATCTCCCTTGTTGATACAAAGCAGACTGTATCTCTATCAGACATCTGTACACTGAGCTCCTGCAAACCCTGCAAGATCGCTATCGCTCCAGCTGGGTGGAGCACAATCTCTCCTTTGTATTCTCCTTGAAATGTATTCAAACATCAAGACTGAACCATCAATCAGCACATCTACCTCCAGATATTTACAGAGTCAAACTCACTTTGCTGCTGCTTTACAGCTTTACATAGCTGCCCTTACTGCTGTAAAGCTGTATGTTAGGCTTTGCATGCTGTAGCTTACAGAATTAGCATGATATCTGCTACATACAGTACAGTGCAAAAAATTAGACACCACTCTCCATTTATTTCATTTCCAGTCAAAACATGGTCCTTCTGAGGACATGAGATGTGATGAGTAACTCACATAAGAAAAGAGAAAGTCAGCTTTAAAAACAACTACAAAGAATATGGGACTCCTAACAACCACCTGGAAGACCTGGTAAATCACAGAAGCTGTTAAGTTTGAAAGAAAGGAGAATTTCCAAGCTATGCTCTTGCTTAAGGTCCGAAAACATCTACAGGTGTTCTTGTCCATCCTTCTATCGTAAAAAGACAGACCACTAAACACTGAGTGTCTGAAAGGATGTGTAGCTGTCAAGAAAGCCCCACTGAAAAAAGACATAATCAAACACACACATAATCAAACACACACATCAAACAAAGAAGCTTTTGGTGCTTCAGAACATTGGACCGACCACCCCACAGTGCAGACCACAACATCATTGTTGCATTTAAGAGGGAAGACAAAGAGGCAGAAAGTAGGTGGGAGTTAAGTACAAGCAAAACCCATATGGGAAAGCACAAAAAAGCACTAAATAAATAAATAAATAAATATATATATATATATATATATATATATATATATATATATATATATATATATATTACACCAAACCAGACCCTGACGACCCCAGGACCAGACAAAGGAACCAAAATATCAAAGGTATTTACTGGAGAGACAAGACTAGGAGCACCTGGTAAAGGAGGAGTAGCAAATTATGCACAGATGGGACAAGCATGGAACAAAAACAATAACAAAGGCATATGGCAGGAGACACGAGGGGAGGTAAACAAGAAGGGAAAACAGACAAAGGCGGGGCAGGTAGAACTGTAACAGTTTTTGTTTGGTTTATGTACAGTAGCTTCAAACGCACAGTTCACTCCTCTGTCCATATAGGGAGACTATACTGCCCATTCTACAATAATAGTTTCTGTTATGTCAAAAAATCAAACACAGTTTTATTTATCCATCTGTCTAACTATCTATCTATATATATATATATATATATATGTATATCTATCAGAACACAGCTACACATATACATATCATCGCTGTCCAAAGAACAACATGTATGTCTATTTTTGTTGACTTTGACTTATATACATTTAAACACAGCAGCTGCTGTTTACAATTTCATGAAAATTTCATGATGAATGGACCAACAGAAACGTCCCAAAAAAAGTCTAGTTCCATTGACTTACATTAAATTAAATTAGGTTTTTGGCCTCTCCTGTAAAGTTGTTGTTTTGGAGAAGTTTGTTTTTCTTTGGACAGTGAAAATATATTATTAAAGGCACAATAATAAAAACAAGCCTGTTCCGCTCTAAGGGATAATGAGACCATGACCAGTGTTAGTATATATTAGTATATAAAATCACCCAATAAAATTCCAGAATAATGTGGGATTTGCGCCTGATTAAACAAAATGAATCAAATAACTGCTACAGTGCTACAGTGAAGGTAAAAGGTAACTGGCTATTTAGCACTATGAGTCACGTAGAATTATGCTGTGACATTTTGCATTTATCAGCTCATTAAAGTGATAGTTTTAAAAGTCAGGAATCCTTTAAAAGGATGTTCTTCATGGGTTCTATAATAGGTAAAAGGTGACGGTTATATACTGAACCACAGCATGGTAAAAAAGTGGTTGCAGTTTAGAAAATGGTTCAGCCATTCTGATTATGCTATTTTCCTGTATGACATTATGATGACCAATTCACATTGTGCATTGCATCAAATCAAACAAATGAATCAGTCACTTTGTTAAGTACACAAACCTTCTATCTACACTCACTGTCCATTTAATCAGCTCCACTTACCATATAGGAGCACTTTGTACTTCTACAAATACAGACTGTTTCCCGGCATATTTTGTTACCCTACTCTTTAGTGGTCACAACCCCCCAGGATACAGCATACTGTGAGCATCATCCAGTGACCACTACTGAAGGAGTAAATGAATTATCGTCTCTGACTTTACATCCACAAGATGGACCAGCAAGGTAGGACAGTTTCAGATCAGACTGAAAATCTCAGGGGGTCCTCAAGATAAACACTGGCTAAGCAGGGTCCACATTTTCGAAAACATCCATTTTGTCTCTTCATCTGATAATGCTGCAGATGTGTGAGGAACATGTGAAGCTTCAGAGGCATTAGGAGTTCTATTTGTTTGATAAGAGATCAGAGTGACAGAACCTACCCAACCGAACATCTCAAGGGATTCATCTCCAGCTGCGTTTGATATCCAGAAGTGTCTATATCTGATGACAATATATAAACTTTTTAGTGGAAATATATATTTAACAGTAATGTTCCAACAATATACTGTCTATGTAAAAATTAGTAGAAATACATAGCAGCAGCTATCAGAATTCCGCCTGTTTGTTTGCCCATGTTCAGAGATAACAGTGTATCATTCAGTGTCCCAAAGCACATTAGCAAGTCTACTAGAGATTACTAAACAATTCCACAAGGTTTGAGGCAGGCTTGTAGTGATTTATGCATGCAGATGTTCACTAATAAAGTACAAGAATCCCACTTTACAGATAAGGTTAATGAATGGCAAGAAATGGTATTAAATTACACTCATCTTCAAAATAATACATGCATAGTTGCACTCTGAATAAATCAACAGTCAGGAATGAAACTTGGTGGGCAGGTTTGACATTGTGAGACCTGCGAACAAACCAAGTTTATTTTTTGCCTACATGAGACGTAAACAGGGATGGGCTTTATCACTATACCTGCTTGACCCAACAGCTACGATTGCGGACATTCAGCGAACAGTGATGCACTCCATGAACCATCCTGTTTGGGCCAGCACCATTGGCAGATAGCTACACGACGCAGGACTACATGCATGCAGACCATTATGATGACTGCCCCTAACACCATGTCAACGTCACCAATGACTACAATTGTGTTGTGCCAGACTGTCATAGAGTCATCTCCAGTGACTAGTCCCGCTTTTGTCCTAGTAGAGATGACCAATCCGTGTTGTCATGCTAGTCCAGAAGGCCTGGTGTTACTTCACCACCAACCCTACTGCAACACCTGTAGGAACTGTGTGAGTATATTCAAGCTGTATGGGATGGATTATCACAGAACACCATCAGGAACCTCTACAGCATGCAGAGAATGTTGCCTGATGCCATACTGAGAGACGCTACTTCTGTATGTGTATCTAATAAATATTGCCCATATCAGACTAAATTTATCATCATTTATTGTTCCTGGTAACTTTCATCTTCCTTCCCAATAGCATTGCAATCTTTGAGTGCAGCTAATCTTCAGATGCTTAGAGTAGTTTATTAATTGCTATAATCCAGATACATATTAACATTATCAATAAGCACTTATAACACCTAAGTAAAAAATGTTTAATGCTGACTGATATAGAGAAGGATTCTAAACAGAGGTTTAACAGTATGGCTGACTATGGGCTCACTATTTTGGCAAGCGTCAGGTCACTACTGTTGTTTTTATTTATGCATCATTACCAGGAATGAAAACAGGCCAAAGGATGTGATGGAACATTGTTCTGGCTGAGCTGTTCTAAAAACTTAGATAACTGGTTTTTGGGAAACCACATACACTTGTTTTACTTTGTTCTAAGATGTGCGGCTTGAATATAAGTGTAATGACCCAGCCAGCTAGCCTGTGGAATGAGCCATTTATTGTGATCTAGGTATATGCCTCAAATATAAAATAACTGGACACTAGTGATGCCATGAATACCAGTTTCACGGTTAACCATGTGAAATTCCAGACAGCTAGTATTACTGTGTGAAATCTGAATTATTATCAAAACCATGGCTGATTATCACACTTTGCTTCAGTATGCAAGAGGGGGTGTGAAAATGCAAACACAAAGCTGGAGAATTGGACGCTGACTTCAGCCAAACTACGGCACATTTTAGCAATACTGTAAACAACTGATAACAAGTGCTGTAAGCTTTTCCAAGATGATTTTTTCCTTATGTTTAACCCTCCTGTCATCTTCAGATTTACTAGTGCTTTTTATCCTTGACACCAGCAATTTAAACTCCAGGAATTTATAAGGAGAATAAATTTCCCCTTCCCTAAGGCGTACGAAATATCAGTGGTCCTTGCACTACTATAGGTATGGTTAGGTATGTTAGATCAGGGCCTGAAAGCAGAGAGAGCTTTTTTTGACGATGTGATAATGGCCCTAAAACATTATCCAAAAAAGCAACAAGTGCCTGGAGTCAAATATCCCCCGCAAGACATGTACAAAATGTGTACCAGTCATTTAAAACATCATCATGTTTATTTCATGTTTACCAAGTTGTCCCTATTACATATGATGCAAAAAATCAAGTCAATCTTTTATTTAAACAGAAGCAGAACACTGAAAGGGGATAAACTGGCCTCAAAGATAATAAGAGCTGCTATTTTCAGAAAATGTCCAGATCTTAACTTTGAACATTTAAAGAGCATTTTCAAAGTGCTTTTAAAAATGTCCCTGGTCTCCATAAAACTGCTACTTTATATACATAAGAAATACAACATAAAAAAGTGATACGGTAAATTCCTGCTGGGTAATTAAAGTATTAAAGTCGGTAATGAAGATGCCCAGGCTGGATGGACATCTAGATTTGTTGGTGTTACTCAGTAAGAAGTACTACTGCTGGAATTTGAGTGTTTTTGTTCTTTCAGTAAAGGTTAGAGACCCCCGATGTAGGTAAAGCTTTACAGAAAATGAGTTTTGGTTGAGTTTTGCTTTCATTGTAATTACTGCAGGAAACACAGCAGACATAAATATTGTATGTGTATTTCAATGACTGCATGTATATACACCTAATGATGGAAGAAAATCAGATTTTGTCAGTAAATTATATGCACTTGAGTAATCAGATAATGGGATGCCCCAGGTCTACATGAGTCATCAGATTCTGCTTTGCAACCAGCCAATAAACTGATAGAATGAGATGTGACATAAACATGACATAAAAGCTTACTACAGCTATTTTTTTAACACTGAGGGAATTTTGTGAGTTATAGTGGGTATATTTAATGGGAATACTAACACACATCATCTAAAAGATGTTAAGCATGTAGTTTGTGCTGTGTTAAACACTGCTTACTAATTCTGGTACTGCAGCTTGTTTTTACACAGGTGCAGACTGAGAAAGTAAAATACTTCAAAAAGTTAATAAAGTTGTAAAAGTACATCACTGATTGCTGAGCTTACAATGCAACCTTTTATCAGCTTTCTCCATCAGATCTTTATCCAGCTTAATCCAAGATCTGAGAAATCAGAGTACACTGTTTACATGGGCGCTTAAAAAATTAGATTACTAAAGAAATCTGATAATGATCTGATTATTAGTGTATCAATGTGATCATGCACCAGAAACAAGCATTTTAGGATGCAAACTTGGGCTCCCCTAGTCAAACTTGGCAATGTCCCATTTCCATCCCTGGTAAGGGTAGTTCTATTGTAAACTGTTACCAGTATGAGCTTTAATTACATTGCTACAGCAAATCAGAAACTGACAGTGTGGAAAATGCAAAATAAAAAACGAAAGTGTTTCTTACATTTACTTTTATTTCATTTTAGACCGTATGAAATATATTTCATGTTTTGTCTAGTCCGCTTCATTTCATTTTGTTATATACATCCATTCTCATCCAAAGAAAGCTGGGACGTGGGCAATTTAGAGCTAGTAATAAGGTAAAAACAAAATAATGATGTGATCATTATCCATGTATCCATGAAAGGCTCTACAATCTGAAAGGCACTACAATACAAAGGTATATTCACAGGTGTATATTCACATATGCCATTGTGCAAAGCAGAAGCCTTATGTTAATCATGTCCAAAAGTGGCATCGACTTCTCTGAGCTTCTCATCTGGGATGGATCATTATACAGTGGAAACATTCATTGTGGTCAGACTGGTTTGTAGGACGAATGGTACCAAATAACAGCTGTAACTCTTCATCGCTTAGTGTCTTCCTTTGTCTTTTATGTGTGTGTAAGAAGGAACAGCAACTTTACAAAGAGTTAAATGTTTAACTGTCCCAGCATTCTTTATGGAATGAGTTCTAGGCCTGAAATGCAGGAATCAATTCATATTAACAAATGAGACAAACTTGACTAGACAAAACATGCCATATCTTGGGTTCATACTGTCTGCAATGAAATCAAAGTCAATGTAAATGTGCATTTTCCATACTGTCCCACCTTGTACATTAGCCTCATAGATCCAGTGCAAAACCATAGAAGCAAACTTTTGACAAAATATATCTTGGCTGCTCAACTACTGTTTGCCTAAGGGGAAAACTGTCCAAATTTGCTGTGCTATCGCTTTAAGTAGTGTGAATATATAGCCTAGGGCTTTGTGGGCCATTTTCCTGCCTCATTGACCTCCATATTAACACTTGTTGGCCAGAGACTGAAAGCCTACTTTAATAAGAAGAAAAGTGGGCTGACCTATGGAGACATCACCATGCCATTAATGTAGCGCTGATGCTGCCACATTCATCCCCACTACAATGTAAATGGTAAAGCGTAATATGTTTGGTGTGAGAGAAAGAGATAGTATGAGTGAGAGTGCACTTGTTTAAGAAAGAGAGTGCTCATTACCTCTGAATACAGCACACAGCAGCCTCAGTGTGGTGAGACACGGCTGGAGGGGGAAATAAGCTGTTCTGTATGGAAGCATGTCAGTTTCCTCTGTCTTTCTCTTTTTTTCCATCTCTTTCTCTCTCTCTCATCACAGCAGTTGATCAGATTCAAACTGTCTCAAATCTCTCTCAGTCTCCCCCACTACTTTCTCTTTTTCTTCCAAATCCCCCTGTGGAACGCGTGGTGTTTTCCTTATTTGGAGCTGGCGTGATCTCAGCTACAGCTATTAATACACAGCTTAATCAGAGCCAGTGCAGGAGACAGAGATAGAAGGATCACTCAGGGAGAGGACAGAGCTATTAAAGTCCTACTGACCGCTTATCCACTGGCCCAATATGTGGGTACATGCGGCTCTCCATTTACTAAGGCTGGGTGATGTGATTGTCAGATACAGCAGCTCATGATTTGTTGTTGTTTGTTTGTTGGTTCATACTATTTGAAAGCCTTTTGAAACCACCGACCTTGAAACCACATGTGAAATCCTCATAGTAAATCCACCTGTAGAAAAGCGTCAAAAATCTGACCGCTCTGCATTTACAAGGTCATATTTAGACAAAAGGAAAATGTAAAAAATGATACATGTACTTGCAGAAATGCATTATGCAAAGATTGAAACATTCTTGTCAACTTAAATTCCTATGTACTCTTGCTGAGTTTAATATATTGAAAAACAAAAGGCATACATTTTTGCACCTTTTATGATTTTATCCTCAACATGTTCAACAGGTTGAGCAAATAAATAATAATTGTGCACTGAAATATGCAGTTGTATGTGTTCTACTGAGGATGTAGAGGAGTGTACACTTAGAGGGGCACCCAAGCATCTCTGCATGACTATATAGTATATTTAACATTTACAGCGTTAGCTGACACTCTAATCCAGAGTGACTTACAAGGTTAATCATATTACAGGTAGGCCACATATAGGCCAATGTTGTGTTAGGAGTCTTGCCCAAAGACTCTTATTGGTGTAGCACACCATTTTCACCCAGACCGAGATTCGAAACCCAGTCTCCCACATGTGTTGGTGGCTTCCTGGCAGGTAGTGGTGTTATCCACTGAGCTATAACAACCACTACAGTATATAACCTTTATAGAAACTGAGCACTTTATTAGGAACACCTGTACACCTATTTATTCATGCAGTTAATCAGCCAATCATGTACAGTGCAGTGCATAAAATCATGCAGACACAAATCAGCAGCTTCAGGTAATGTTCATATCAACCATCAGAAAAAGGAATATGTTATCTCATTGAGTTTCTATTGTGGTATGATTGCTGGTGCCAGACGGGCTGGTTTGAGTGTTTCTATAACTGCTCATCTCCTGAGAGTCTAAGAGTTACTCAGAATGTCTTGTTGATTAGAGAGGTCAGTGGAGAATGGCCAGACTGGTTCAAGCTGACAAAAAAACTAGGTGAACTTAGCTATTAATACACAGCCTTTAGAGTGTTCCAACAACTTCCTGTAACTTCTATAACTTAAATAAAACGGTTGTGCCGATAGAAACTCCTTGTTGATTAGAGAAGCCGGGGGAGACAATGGTAGTGAGCAGAACAATGGTATGTACAATGGAAGTGAGCAGAAAAGCATCTCAGTATGCACAGCATGTCCAACCTTGAGGCAACAACGGCAGAAGACCATGTCAGGTTCCACTTCTGTCAGTCAAGAACACAAAGTTGAATGAATCTCAATTTCTGCTAGAGCACACTATTTCTACACTAATAGAATTATCACATGGACCTATCCTAGTGTGTGAACTGTCCAGGCCAGTGGACGTGGTATGATGGTGTAGGCAATGTTTTCTTTGGGCTGTTTATGTCATACAATCATTACATGAATGCCAAAGTCTGGTTGGGCATTCTTGTGATCATGTACAGCTCTTTATGACCACAACTTATCATCTTTTAATATCCACTCCCATTATGATAATGCACCATGTCACATAGCAGAACAGTCTCAAACTGGTTTCATGAACATGGCAGTGTTTTCAGTGCTCTGCATTGGCCTTCTCAGCCACCCGATCAGAATTAAATTGATTACCTATGGGATGTGGTAGTATGGGAAGCCGACAGCATGAAAGTGCTCCTAAAAATGCAGGACCAGCCTGGACCAGAATCTCAAAGGGCATCCATGAATTCAGAATCCTGTAAAATTCATGTCATGATGAACTGAGGCTGTTTGGAGAATAAAGGGAGGTTCTACACAGCATCAGTGTTCCTAATAAAGTGCTTGCTGAGTGTAAGCCTAAACATTTTGTCAGCCAACAGACATTATGTAAATAAAAGAACTGACGTTAGATTTTTCTGTTTGAAGCAGTTTGAGAGGGAATAAATGAATATTGAGCTATACAGTATCAACACACGTTTTCAAGTTCAATAATATTTTTCAATCTTCGATCAAAGTCCTGATGATGCTCAAGGCCTGTTTTTTTATTTTTACTGTGATTTCAAAGAAAGATGGTAAATGGAAAGATGGTAAAGAGATAGGAAATGATTAACCACTCATCAAAAGAATAGTTGCACAAATAGATGCACCCAGAAGAAATAAACCGACAGGTTTGACATTGTGAGATGTCCAGAAGGCCTGGTGTCACTCCATCTCCAACCCTACCGCAAAATTTGCAGGAACTGTGTCAGAATATTCAGGTTGCATGGGATAGATTTTGAAAGGACACCATTAGGAACAACTCCATGCCGAGACCGCGGCATGTTGAGTCAGCATGTTGTGTAGTTCAAAAAATATTGTCCATCTCAGTCTATATTTGCCATTATTCAAAGCTCATGGTAACCCCTATTTTCCTTCTATATAGCAGAATAGAACTGTAATCCCACACTTCCTTCTGGGTACAGCTATTTTTTTATATTATTACACTGTTTTGATCATTTTTTCAGCCCTTTAATGAAACTGTTGCAACCATATATTCTGTACTGCTGGAAGGTACCCATCAAATCACCCAGCTCTCCTGCTTACTCACTCCCAGCCTGAGTCCTGGAGAACCTCTGATCTGCACATTTTAGTGTTTCCCCTGCTCTAACAAACCCACTTCAGCTCAGGAGAGGCTTGTTAATGAGCTGATCTGTTGGAAAGCATGAAAATACAGAAAGCAGGGTTACTCCAGGACACAATTATACTGTTAAAAGATTCACACTTACTGTGGCTATTTATTTATAAATGTAAGTTTACTGTGGATCTGTGTAAATGGAAATTGATACATCTTCAGCTTTTCAGTTGTTTACTTGTTTGTTTTATTAAACCCTCCTACCCTATGAAACCACAGGGCCAATTCACTACTTGTAAAAGTGAATATACATGCTTACAACTAAATACACATTAGTTTAATAGTAGTTTAAGCATAATGCATAGTAGATGCTAAATAGTTCATAGTAGATACAGAATCATTCATTCAATTAAGTAAATATTGTTTGTTGTATTTACTAAAATAATAATAGTAAATATGGAAAAATCTACAGTTAATCCTTATTGTTTTGATTGTATTAACAAATACCCATCATTTCTTGAAAAGATAAAGACTTCCTTTTGTGCCTTCAGTGTTTTACCCTGCTTAGTAACTTCAATTTTAATCTCCACCAAAAGGTAAATCATGCATTTATCCAGGGAGGAATGATGACGTGCATTAAAACAGCAGTTTCTGGTTTAAAACACACAGCAGCTTTGAATATAAAACAGCAAAGCTGCATATTCATTATGATCTCCGCAGTGACATGCCGGATTTGAGTTTTTAATGACCATTTTAATTAACGGAAGGGAAGGGAAGCGGAAGAGTGAGTTGAGTCCATAGTTTAACTGGGGTGTTGGTACTAGGGAAATGAGGCATGAGAGTGGAGGGATGTGTGTCACACCCTTCAGTCAGTATGGGAGAAAATGTCTATCAGAGCTGCTAAACTAGGCGGGTCTTCCCTGCCGCTAGCTTCAATAAAAGAGTGTTTATTTGAAGCGCTAGGTTTTCCTTATTTCCTGCTTTGCCAAGGCATCACATTAGTGTCAGTAGTGGGATCACCCCTAGCAAGCAAAGGTGAGCATCAAGTAAAGTTTTACCACTTTACAGGTGGCTCATCGGTGGAGCCCAACTGGAGGACAGCCCAGTGTGGCTTGATGGTGAGGCTGAAGGCCTCGTGATGGGCCGGCATGAAGAGGTGTTTAACAGCATGGCTGTTGGTCAGGACTTTAGTAGGCTATGCGGAGTTGGGGTTGGTGCCTAGCGAAAAGCTTATGTCCACAGTGTTTACTGGGGCAGTGGCCACTGTGACCCCTGTTGCACTGGAACTGTGAGAGGCTATACTATGACTCTGTTTGGACCTTGTGGAGTTGCCTGCCAGCACTTTTGAAAGCAAGGAGAAATTCAGCATCCCGCTGCTGACTGAGCGAGGTCGTTGATGCACGTACACACGGCCCTGCAAATTGGCTCTTGGGAAGTGCTGCACCGTGTAAAGACAGACTTTAAAATGTGGTTGTTGTCGACATTAGTACAAACGTTAATAAACTGTAGTTTTCTACTACATTATGTCCTAAATACTTCTAGGGGCCCAATATTCAGTTCCTCACACTCATAACTATATAACTAATATATTGTTAGTAATGCACTGTAATTACTGGACATATGGGATTAAACACCCCAGCAATAAATAGTTTATGCTTTTGTAACTACGTTTAAAACAATAAAAATGATGGAGTTGTTGTCAAGTTATAGTAAAGCGAAATACAAGGCAGAATTCAGTAAACTTCACCACGTCACATGGTCTTTTACATATTTCCTGGGTTTCAGAAGCATTTTTGGCTATAAATTTGTAGCACAGAATCTTCTGGGACCAGGACACTGGAGCTGAGTGTTTTTGCCCACTGGCCATCCCATAAGTTTAATATGGTATGGTTCTGATTTTATGGTTTTCTAGACTGTTATCAATAGAACCTAAATGATGATTCAAACTTACATGAAACCAAAGTCCCTTTAGCAAAATAATGCATACTGCAGTCCAGGTGAGGGTAAAGTGGTTGCACTAGCAGTAAGTGCACCAGAACGTAGGCTAGAATGGCATGTTAATGTGCCGATTGGTATTTCTAGAAATATTGCTTTATAAAGAGTTCACTGCGGTGCCATAGACTAGTTAGGAAAGCGAAAATATCAGCATGTGTGCTTGCCTTTACAGAACTATGAGTGTGAGAGCCAAGAACAGCACTTTATATTACTTAATGTCAGCCCAGTTAATGGCAGATGGTTTAGATTTGCATGCATAAAATTAATCATTCATACTGTTGTGGTTCCAGCTGTTTCTCTAGAAGGTGGAAAATGAACTGAATCACATGTAAAACCATATGCTTGGGTGGTTTCTGTTCGGGTCAGCACCTAGATTGTATCTAGACCCATTGTCCTTTTACCATACAACTCCACTTACCATATAGGTGCATGTTGTACAATATGCATAGTTCGTTAGGCGCCCGTTCATATTGGTCTTTAAAGAACAGGGGCACCACAGAGCAGGTATTTTGTGGGTGGTGCATCATTCTCAGCACTGCAGTGACATGCTGGTGGTGTGTTAGTGTGCGTTGTGCTGGTGTGAGTGGATCAGACACAGGGCTGCTGGACTCCTTATTGTCACTGCTGAAATAAGAAAAGACCACCAACCCAGTTAACAGCAATCCTGTGGGCAGTGTCCTGTGACCACTGATGAAGAACTAGCGGATGAACAATGCAAATTCTGCAGCCACTGATGAGCTGACTTAACATCTACAAGGTGGACCAGCAAGGTATCAGTGTCTAATAGAATGGAGAGCGAGAGAACACAGTGTTTAGAAACTGTCTGATCCACTTGCACCAGTACAACACGCACCACCAACATGTCGGTGCCACCGCAGTGCCAAGAATAATCCACCACTCAAATAATATGTGCTCAGTGGTTAACATTCATTCAGAGAAACAGAGGGCCTACAGTCTGTAATTTTAGAACTACAGATTGCTCCTAAATGGTATGTGGAGCTGATAAAATGGACAATGAGTGCAGATACAAAGATGTGTTTCCAATAAAGTGCTCAGTGAGTGTACATTGTTACAGATACAACACACATACAAAGTAAAATACTATACATAGAAGCTTCAGGTTAATGACTGCAAATCCTACTGTTTTTGCCTTAGGCAGGCAGGTAGCTACACAGAACTTGTTTACCCCAATGCATTAACAACATTCCACGTATTACTGTTCTTGCAGTCGCTAGGCTGAAAGGTACAAACTGAAAATTTGTTGGCCAAACAAAATTAGTTGGCCATGATGCGATTTTGGACTGAATTATTTGTCTGCTATTGAGGCAGCAGAAGGAAAATGACCTTCTCCTCCAGACGCTCTACTACTTAAGAATACAGTAAAACCATGCAGAAGTACTGAGCCCACCACTTCTTTGTCAGCAGTTGGGTCAATCTTGGTACCAAGGTTCTCCACAATGACTCGACCGCACATGTGATATAAGCAAAGACGGCCCTTATCACTGTGACTGACTGTATTTTTGTGCATTTGTCTGGTGGAGACATCCAACAAAATCATTTGTGGGGGCACTATCACTCCACCTCCAGCAGTACCGCTAAATCTGAAGGAACTGTGTGAGAATATTCGAGCTGCATGGGATGGAAATATCACAGGACACCATCAGGAACCTTTACTCCATGCCGTGATGTATGCTGAATTAGCAAATGTGGCAGCCCGACACCATACTGCGAGACCCGACTTCTCTATGTGTAGTTCAATAAATATTGTCCATATCAATCTAAATTTACTATCATTTATTGTTAACCTTTATCTTCCTGTCCAGTAGCATTGCAATCCAACATCCCTCTTTCTAGTCATGAGTGTACAGTACTCAGAACAGTGAACAGTGAACAGTAAGTTCTTTTTCACAAGTCTTGTTGCACATTTAATGGCGCGGTACTGTCATTCTGAGTCTTGTTTCACCATTTAAGGTGGAACGGTAAAAGATCTTCATGCCATTGTGTGGAACAGCTTGTATTTTGCACAGTTTCACTGTGAGTGTGCACTGGGAAAATACTGAGTAGCCACAAGCAGCACCACAAAATGCAAATCACTGCTAACACTCCATTCAAACAAAAAGCTGGTAAACAGAAATCTGACTTCCGCTTTGTCCCAACCGCAGACGCTGTTTTGGGGTCGATGTCTTGTAGTTTTCCCCTCACCAACAACTGCTTTTTGCACTCTATAAAAGCTCCTCGTGAGCAACAGTAAACAGAGGAAACCACAGGCATTCTGACAGCTTGTGATGCTCCCTATGTGGACAATCACTTCCTGTCCTCCAGTGATGTGGCATCATTTTCAATCAACCTAATACACACTTTGAGCATGTTGTTCCCCTCCAAAGTGAATATGTGTGAAGCTAGCAAGCTAACATGATAACAAAAAAGATTGTCTAAACAACTGATCAACACTCTATATCTCCTGGCTGTTGTAAAGATAGCTTGCCGTTAGAAATCCAGAACTCTGTAGGTAATAAAAACAAAACACCATTGATTTAATAGTCATAAAAGAAACAATGCCAAACTTGATAAATAATTCAGATGATGTTATCCTTCAGCTCCTAAATCCACTATTGCCATTTGGGGCCTTTGTAAAGTGTACAGCTGGCTATGTTTTTGGACTATTTCCAACAAGTGCTATACAATTCATCAACATTTATCATAGTTGCAAGGGCATTTGCAAGAGTTTGACTGTTTCCTATTGCTATTTGTATGCATGCGTATTCTATGGCATTGTCACACACAATAGCCTTTCAAAATTCAAGGCTTACAAAATGCATTATTTCTTGCAGGTGTTAGTTATTGCACCATGGATTTAGCTGACAGAATCCTGAATTGCTAACCGTGAGCTATTTTCACCACGGTTATCTACCGCTGCCCTGTAACTGTTCCTGACAGACCCTGACAGCTGTCTCTCAGTCAAGTGGCACTGCTCCACCTGACCAAATGTGTAGTAAAGTTTTGTAAGTCTTCTAAATGTAGTTTTCATCACCTTTTAAGAAAATCACTGGAGTTGATAATGAGCACACATTTAGGGTGAGTGACAATGTGATTTATTTATTCAGATCCGAGGGGTCTGGAGGCAGCGAGTATTGAAAGCAGGTACCTGGAAACTTCCACAATCTTTTTACTTGTACACCAGAAAATAACCATTTTTGGTTGCATAAAGAACAACTTTTAGCTAAAAGAACCAAATACTTTAAATGTGCTGAACGAATTTAAGGAGTCTCTACATTGTGTAGGTTCTTCAAATTTTCAAGGGGATGTGTGAGAATAAAGAACCTTCAGGCTCTTTCATGTAAGGAGCCTTCAATGGCACCTCCATTTTTAAGAGTGTTCACTTGAAGCATTCGTAATGAATCTAATTATAATAGTTCTTACAGTACGGTGCCTTGTTTCACTCTGTTATGTAACATAAATCCAATTGATATGGTTTCGCAATACAGTGCAGATGGACGGATGACTAATAGCAGGAAAAATATGCCCGGAACCGGTGTACCATGTGACTTGCGAGCTTTGTAGTGGGGTTGTTTACTTGGCCCTTCCTCTGTTCCCTCAATGGAGCTCGCCAACAACATCGTAATAACGTTCAGGGCTCAGAAAAGGAATAAAAAACAAATCAATTCGCTCCGAGCAGAAGCAATATTTTAATGCTCTTATGTTCTTGCGTTCCTAAACCAGCTAAAAACTGTTAAACCTGGCCTTTGAAGCTGTAAGTTCTATAAAAGCAATGTCCATAATTATTTGAGTTTGTAATGTTACACTGTTAAAAATAAAAGTTCCCTAAATAGCTCTAGATATGGATGCATGCTAATAGACACATTTAAAGGCTCAGGGTATCTAATTCTCTGCAACAGATGACCAATCATCTCTGACTTCTACATTTACAAAGTGGACTAGCTAGTAATAGAGGGGACAGTGAGTGGACACAGTGTTTAAACACTCCAGCAGTACTGCTGTGTCTGATCCACTCACACCAGCACACACTAACACATCACAACCCCATCAGTGTCACTGCACTGCTGAGAACGATCACCCACATAATACCTGCTCTGTGGTAAATGCTTATGCAGAGAAACAGGTGGACTACAGTCTGTAACTGTAGAACTACAACGTGCTCCTAAATGGTAAGTGGAGCTGATAAAATGCACAATAAACGTATTAACTAAAAGGTGTTTCCAGTAAAGTGCTCAGTGAGTGTACATTATTACATTTCAGAAACACATGGAAACTGAAAGGTACAATACTGTACATAAATGCTTTAGGGTAATTACTACACATTCCACTGGTTTTGCTTTAGGCAGGCAGGTATCTACACAGAACGTGTTTTACCCCAATGCACTAAAAACAACAAACCTAAATCTGTGTTTTCCTTCCAATATCTTCTATCTTCTGATAATCTTGTTCTTTTGGGTCACAATGTACATGTACAAAGTCTGAAGTCTTAAAAATGTCTCCTGTGTTTCACCATATTTCTCTCCTCTACATATAAACAAGCCAGTTCTAATCTTGTCTTGGGTAACTAGTCTGTTAGCATTTCCAACCAACAAGGGTAGTACTTGGAAGTCTTGGTCATGCTCTTCCAGCCAGTGTCGGACATTCCTAGCAGCGTGACATGCTGCATTGTCTTGCTGGAATATGGATTCATACCCAAATTGGTTGAGAATGCCTTGGAATAATACTGTGACTTGACTGTGCATTTGTTTGCATTAACAAGTCTGCTGCACGGCACCAATCAGCTATCTATGCACTAATAGCAACAAACAAAGTCTGTTTACCTGTATAATTTAAGGCAGTGTGGTGTACATTGATATGCTGTATACTGAGAGATTGCTTGTATTTAACTTGGTATAACAGCGAGCTAGACTGTGACTAGACATGGGATAATAACTGATATTAAAAGAATGGAATTAAAAATCAGCCAGCACAGAGATTTCACTGGAAAGTTTCTGTTCGGGAACAGTTACATAACAATGATTATGTTTTTGGCTTCTTTTTTGTTTTTAGCAAAATGACATTTCCATTTTTAATTTTCGCTTTTTGTCTCTAATAATGCCGAGACGATGTCTGAACTGTTACATGTGCTGAATGAATGTGTGGAAAACGTTCCCTCTCTTTTTTTTTTTCCTTCAGAATAACTTTAGTTAAAAGGCTAGCTTTAGATCAAGGCATCTCATTCCACCTGCCTCTTCCTCAGACCCATGATACAAACTCTTAATGAGGCATCATCTTTTGTAACATGAGGAATACTCAAGAAGAATTTTTTTGTTCGGAACGAGTGGCACTGCAGAAGTCAACAGACTCACAAAATATAAATCATGGAATCTCTGAGGCTTGTGGGAGAAGTGCGGGGGAGAGCACGAGGCTGTACCTGCGCACACTCGCTCCGCCGAGGCGGGTAAAGCCCTTTTCACAGCAGCCAAGCAAATGCTGTCAAACTCTGCCAAATTCAGATGGGTTGGCGTAAACAGGCTGTTTGTGATCATTGGGAAGTCTTTCGAATAATCTGCCCCATTCACATCGCTTCATTTGACTTATGAGCCCATTAAATGGTCAGTCTAGTGCTCACTGCCTGTTTTCAGTGTTGTGCTTGCTGATAGAGGGGTCATTAAAATGAGTGTATGCTTTAAAAATAAAGGTTCCCAGTGTAATTGTTAATAACCAGGCTGTTCCGTAGGTGGTGATGGCAATTGAAAGTGGGGGGTTGCGGGTAAGGATGGAAGACCTGTATTTCTAGTTGTGTAATTTTGTGTTTTGTAGTATGTGGTTTTCTGAATATAAAGTGTTAATCAGACAAAAAATAAAGGCTCCCAAGTCGTTCATGGTTTAGATGTACACCTGTAATTGGAATAGAACCCTTACATTATGTGGCGGTTTCCTGAACCAGACCCAGCTAATCAATGTCTTTTAAAGCATTTTAGGTTCAGAACCAAATGTTGCAGTTTCTCATAGTTTAGAGATGCACTATTAAACCCAAAAGTCATTTCTTAGGGAACAAAAATAAACGTCCTATCGAACCTGACCAAAAATATGATTTATAGAACATTTATAAGAAATTATTTCTTATTTATTGTTTATTTCTTTAGTTTGCATTTTCAAGTCAATATGCACTGAGAAACATCTGGTTTAAAGAATGTATCTCTAAATCATAAGAACTAAGATTTTACAGACAAGTAGCAACCATGGGGCTTCCTTAGGACCAACATTATTAAACAACTCTCAAAAGGAAGGTTATAGAAAATTCTGAGTGTAAATATATAAAACGCTGAAAACCGAGAATGTTATTGTTATTTTTTTTTTAATATGACCATTTTGAATTTGACACCAACAACACAATTACCACCCCACCACTATTTAGGATTACTGGCCACAGGTCAGTAGCATTATTGGGAATAAAGGAGGCTCCAAGAGAGCTGGAGTCTTTTAGAAGTGAAGATGGGGATCACCACTCTGTAAAAGGCCGGCAAATAGTGGAACAATTAAAGAACAACATTTCTCAATTTAGAATAGCAAAGAACCTGGAGATTTCATCATCTACACTGCATAACTAAAACTTTCAGAGAATCCAGAGAAATCAATGTAGGGACAAGACTTAAAACCAGTACTGGATGGTCATGATCTTCAGGCCCTCAGACACCAGAACGGTCTGGAGTTCAGAAAGGTCACCCACTGGAAACCTTTGGAGAGCCCAAACTGTTGAGCAGCTGAAATCCAATAGGGAAAACCTATCACTTACGTACAGCAGTAATCTCCTCAGTTAAAAGAAGAGGTGATGAACACAGTGGTTGTATATCAACTTACATCAACATTTTTTAAATGTGTTGAGGCCAATGAATTCTAAATGAGCATGCCTTTTAAGTCTTTGTACTTTTTTCTTTTTAATAAAGGGTTTAAATGCTCTGTACATCATTGTATGCACAGCATTAACATTCTTGGAACTAGGACTGTATATCAAATATCTGAATACTGGTTTCCCATCACTGTAACTAATCAACTGGCCAAAGACTGAGACCAACTGAATTAACAAATGATAACAGGTGTGTTTGACTACAATGAAAGCTTGCAGCCACTCCAGCCCTTTATGGATAAGCTGGACAGCTTTACATGTTTGAGAGTAGCTACTTCATGAAGCATTTCAAAGCAAGAATGCATATATAAGATCTATTATTTTGTCGTTGCAAGATCATCATAACCAGATCTCCTCAGCTACTTTAGAATTCATACTGAGTTCAGGCGTCACGCTCTACTGTAGCCTTTGTTATGATGTGCTGAATGGGTGTAATTTAATTTTCACAACCTCTGCTCAGCTGTGGTTTGAGGCCAAGCTCATGTTGCCTATATTTTCTTTAATGCGGAGAACAGTAAAAAAAAAAAAACAGTGCAGAGACCATCATCATAGCGCACGCTCCCCAACACGCGTGAAGATAACACAAAGGGACGATAATGGATTGTAGGATATGGCTAAGTAGGCTAGCCTTTAACAGCATGCGTTAATGTACTGCAGCAGAGAAGTCCGTTCAGTGTCTCTTATCTGTCAGTTCTGCGCTCTTGTTCTCCTTTTCAGCAGTTGTGAATAGTGTAGGTTAAAGTAATCCAAAAATAACGTAAGTACCGCAAAGCTAGCCGCTCCCGCTCTATTGTGCTACCGAGCACTCTGTATGTAGAGAGCTCTTGAAGGTAACATTAGTTAAAGGGAGTAGGTTTCAAACACTCTACATATTTATTTTATTTAAACATTAATATCTTTCACAACTGCTTTTATTCTGCCACCGTATTGCTCTGTAATGCAAATTCCATTTCAAAGTGAGTCGGTATCCGTCTAACACAGATTGACTGGGACAAATAAGGTCATTCCGGCACGGGTACCCCCTCCACCTCTGCACTATTTCCTTTCCCAGCACACAGAGGCGTACACGGATCTACCTGGCTTCCAGCGTGTTTGACCAGTGTCCGCAGGGATGGCTGCCACCCTGCAGAGCAGAAATGAAAGGCGCAGCACTGGGCACAGCAAAGCTGCAGTTTCATCAGCCTAACCAGAACGGACTCTCGCTCCTCCATTATTAAAAACTCCCTTCACTTAGAAACTACCAGAGGAGGGGGACAGAGAAAGAAGTGATATGTGATATTATGAATTTTGTGAGCTTTGTCATATAGGACTGGAAGGTAATTGGATTCCTCTCTTGTACTGCGGTTACTTCACATCAAATAAATAGACCCTTTTTTGTACAGAGACTATTAGCAGATTTTATTTTTTTTTGCGGTTATGCCTACGGCCTTATTAAAATACGCAGGTCCATAAGGTAAAGGTAATTATATTTCTTGCGCTATAGGGCCTCTAAGCATAGGCGATCTCTCTGGATTAGAGGCGTGAGGCGATGACACCGTGCAAGTGAATTAGTCATGCAACAGTTCCTTCCGTCGTAGGAATTTTGGCGGTCAAAGCAATTTAATGAATAGCTCTGAGCCAATATGTGTTTTATGGATAACATTTAAAACAACCTCAGTAAAGGTTAAACCTGACAGTAAAAGAATAAGTTAAGCAGCAAAAAGGCTCAACAAGTATGCATTTTAGGAACAATATTTGTTTTGCAATTATCCATGCACTTAATGCCAACGTGCACAGGCTGAAAGGACATTTCTCTGTGCTCTTTGTCATAGTTTATTCTCCTTTCATTACTTTATGAAGTGGCCAGGAACCTTCGGCGGGTCCAGATGTCCAATCCTTACCCTTATAACATTGTAAAAACTGAGCCTGATTGCGTTAATGTCTATGTAATTACTGATTAATAAGCCTGGAAATTAAAGAGCCAGTCAATCAAGCCAGTGATCTTCATTATCCAAACCAAATATTGATCGAGTTTTAACAGCTTTTCTTTCCCTCTGATGTTTGCTTTCCTTCAGTTAAATAAACCGAGCACCGAGCACATATCTTCTTCACCATGAAAAATGCCTCTTTCAAGCGTAAATAATCTCTTCTTTCCACAAAATCACACCAGGTGTGAATCCAAGGCAGACGGCGTATCTCGGTGCAGAGCGTACTTCACCATATCAAAAACACGAGTCAAACCATTACTCAAGATTTTCTGGATGAGGCTGACGGCAATTACTACTGATATGTTATATAAATAGACTCCCTTTCCTGGCGGGGAAATTGCACTCAGCCATGTCATGAGATTTAGCGTAACCACTTTAAAACCGGCAACTTTCAAAATATTCATCTGAGACCATTGCAAGAGGAGTTTAGTTTGATTGACAGCCTCTCTGTAGGCCAAACCTTTATGATCTCTTTACCTAGCAAAACACATCGTCTTCAACAAAGTCACGACTTCGAAAACTGGCACAAGGGTTATGGTGCAGCAGCCTGTAAAAGAAATTAAAGAGCTGGACAAACCAGTCATGGGCTGAGGCAGAGGGACACAGTTCATCTCCTCCGTTAAACACCACACATCATGGGTAAAGAGCAGGAGGCCATTTTCCTTCCTCTCTAATGGATCTTGGCGATCAATACGTCATTAGTATGGTCTGTGATTTTAAAAATGAGCAGGCTTTGACGTTATTTTTGCTAAAGCTCAGACCAGCTAAATAAAGTTAATGCCTAATATATGACACAGTGCCAGTCCGGATTTAAACACAGCAAGACTGTATTTGGTATAGAAAGTGGCAATATCAGGCACAGTGGTTATTACTAATGATGGCAGCCATAACAAAATAATGTACAGTCGTGAAAGATAAAATGTTTAATGTGCTTCGGTGCTCTGGATTTTGCGAGTGAAAACTATGGTAGCAATTCAAAGGCTGTTAAGTGACTCAGTGCGGCAGAACAAACAGAATAAAATAATGAGGTGCATTACTTCACGAGGCCAAAGAAAAGTGAATGAATGTACACTGCAGTCTAATGAATTTGGTAAAAGGAACCATTGACTCCTAGATCTGAGTCTAATGCATCTTATTTTCAAATGCCTTACACTATTACAAGGCAAAAGGAGCTTAAGCCATCGATACCCAACTAAGACACTACCTAAAGGAGTCAAGGGTGCTTTTCCTCCTATCAAGCGAGAATGAATGGCATGCACAATGAAGAATTTTACCTCTGTAGTCCAGAGTCGATTCATTTGTTTTGATTTGATTTTGATTTTAGGCTGCCTTTGACATTGTCATACCTCGCATTCCCTGGAGCCGGATATGGTACAGGTGCAAGTACCAGTCCCATTGGCCAGCACATCCATGGCTTCCGGTGTGGCGGCAGGATTGTAGCTCATGTAATATTCCTGCAGTTGGGAGCTCAGGTTCTGCTCTGGCTCAGGACTCTTTTTCCGACGCTTTCGGCCCATGACTGAACGCTGCTGCAACAACCTGGTGACACCAGGATACCGTCTGCAGGACACGTAGATCACTGTCAAGACGAGTGACGTCGAGAAGAAAAGCACCACAGCCCCCACCACGACCTTGTGGAATGCCAAGTTCTCTTGCTCCGGGGATTGAGTGACGAGCAGGCTGTTGGAGGGTGGGGGTGTCTGTGGAGGGGTGTTTCTGGGACGAGTCTCAGCGACTCTGTGGATAGTAGGATGTGGAAGGGGTTGAGCCAGGGGTGGTGGGATAGGTACTTCAGAGGCAGGCGGAGGCAGGGGTGGTGGGGAAGTAGTAGGAGGCAAGGGTGGTGCATAAGTAGTTTCCGTAGTCAGCTCCAGAGTGTGGTCAGGGAATGGTGTGTGTGGAATGAGTTCTAAATCTTCACAATCTATGTAATTTCTTGTTGCCTCCATAACTTTTTCCCCTTGAAGGTGTTTGGGGCTGCTGCAAATGATGCTTGTGTCTTTAGTTCCGCGGAAATTCCTTAGCCAGGCAACAAGAGGACAAATGCCCGGCCCGCAGTCCCACATGTTTCCCGCAAGGCTGATTGTGGTCAGGGAAATCCAGGCTACCACAGTCTCATGAGACACATTAGCTAACTTGTTAGACTCCAAGTTAAGAACCTGAAGGTTTGGTAGGCATTGAAAAACCACAGGATCCAGACTCTGGATCTCATTGCCAGAGAGGTCCAGCTTCTGAAGGGTATACCATATCCATGGGAGACCTTGGTTTACTGCCCGAATACGATTCCACTGGAGATACAAGCCACGGAGGTTTGCAAGGCGTGGAAAGAGAAAGAAGTTGATCCGAGAGAACTGATTGTGTTCCAGATGAAGTTCCATCAGCCTGGACAATCCCAGGAATGCGGTCCGTGTGAGGACACGTAAACGGTTATACCCCAGGTCGAGAAACTCCAAGCTACGGCACTCAATAAATGCCCGGACAGGAATCGTAGTGAGCCCATTGGAGCGCAGGTGTAGATTCTGGAGCTTGCGAAGACCATGGAACTGACCTGGTTGCAGTTCCTGTAGCTTGTTGTAGGAGAGGTCCAGGCTGCGGAGGTTGGGCACGCCATGAAAGGTGGAATTATGCAGTTGTGAAATCCTGTTGGTGCTCAAGATCAACTCCTTAAGCCGGCGTATGCCCTGAAAAGCACGGCTGTCCACAAACGAAATCTGATTGTGGTCCAGGTACAGCCAGAGGAGCTGGTTAAGGTGGGCAAACTGGTAGGGGAGCATTGTGTGCAGGTCATTGTTGCGCAGGGATAAACCTTGGCAAGTCACCGAAATGTTCTCTGGCACATCCATGAAAGAAGCTGAATCGCAGTGGACGATTTTACCCTCACAGCGGCAGTTGTAGGGACATGTTTTCTCCCCAGAGCAGAGCAACAGGAGAGTGGAGGCAAGGAGAGGGAGGAGGCATGCTAATCTCCTAGCACAAACCATAGCACCTGTGGAGAGAAAACAGCATGATATTAGAGCACCATACGTCATGCCTTAACATGCTAAGATGCTACCATTGCTACTGATGCATGAAAGATAGCAAGGGGTCTATGACATTGTTCACACAGTGGACCAGATGCTAGCAAAGAGTTTCTCTTTGTTCATTTCTTTTTCAGTGCTCACAAGCAGTCTTAAATGAAAGAGATTGCATTTTCAGTCTCCATGGGACATACCAAAAGTAAGGTCAGGTAAACAAGGTTTAGATGAGACTCATCAGTCCTAACTTGATCACAGCCTCAAACTGTACCCCTGGTACCCCGTCAGCTACGATCCCAACCAAAATCATTCACAGTTCATTAACAAAGTCAACATTCTAAGGTATCATTCTATGAAAAAAAAATCACTACATCCTTACTCGGCTCCTATAGCACAATATTCCAACAAGATAACTTCCTTCTCATGATGCCTTCTGCGGAAGTTATAAGGAGTCTTCTCTCTTCAGACCGGACTTGCTTTTGTCAAAGCAGTGTTTTGTTGAAGTGTATTTTTGGAACAAACTTACACAATTGCTTTGGGGTGGCAGCTGCATTAGCTAGGGTCCAGCACAGCTTGGTGATTTCCCTCTTCTAGCTCATCATCTAAACCTAGTAATTAGCTGATGAGTTGAATCAGGTGCTTGACCAGGAAAATCACCAAACTGTACAGGAATCTGGCCATCCATGACTGGAGTTCCTGTAGTCTAGGACGCTGCATGTCTTATAACTGTAGTACCCTTTTCATCTTTTCATCATCATTACAATAGAGAGAGTGTTTCAAACAAACAATAGAAATGACTCAGCGGATTGGGAGGACAATAAGCTAAACGCTGCACTTAGCAAGGTACCTGCCTGTCCAGATTCTTTGCTTTAGTTAGTTTAGCTCTTTGCTCTGACTGCGAGTAAAATCTTGCCTCTAGTGTCTCTAGAGTAAAGCTAGAATTGCTGCTTTTTTCACAAGGAGGTAACTGTAAAGCTATCATGACAGGATCTATTAGCCTACAAATAAGGGGCTAGGCTAACAGTCAGGACTGGTGGTCACTACAGAGACTCCCAAAAGTGGCATGATGTATTTGAGTAATGAACATGGAATACTGTAGTGAAAGCACACTGATCTATAAAACTATCAACTCTGTCATACCAATGAATCTGCGCTATAGAATAGCACATAGCATCACAAATTACTCTTTAAACGCTAGGCCAGAATGCCCCTTTAGGTAACCCTAAATCTTACCTTGTCTTGCATGCATACAATCAAATCCTTTTAACATAAAGCATGCATACATTGTACAGGATGACAACATGGTCTTTGGGCTGGCTTTAATTCACTAATACAAGCAGTAAATATGGCTTGTCACAGTGAAGTGGAAAGCCTGCAAGCTCAGAGTTAATGGCACAGGATGGAGGACAATTCCACTTCTTTTCTTCTTCCGATAGCAAGGCTTTTGATCTATAGCCTTCATGCGTTCACTCTTTGGGAGCTACAAAGGCATCATATTTCTCGGTGGCTTAAAAAAAGTGATACTGCCATATTCGGTTAGTGGATGTTATATAATAAGGGTGTCATGCCTATGTCGCGGCACAGAGACAGAAACTTAAGATCTAGTTGCTCGCAATGACAGCATGAATAAGCACAGAACCGTAGCACTGTAACAGCTCTGTGACCTACGCGTCAGGTAATGTTGTGTTGTGGCATTGACAGTACTCTGACACTTCTTTAGTGTGTTTCTTGTATCTTGGACAATCTACGAAAAAGCCATAGAAATGTTTTTTACTCGTTTTTACTGGTCTTGTGTGGTTCCAACATATGACTCAGTGTCTCAGGCAGGCAAGAGTCCAGAGTCTCCTGCACTCTAAAATAACTCATTCATCTCAAATGCATGGTGATTAGTATAAGAATCCATCAACACGTATAATTTGTACAAGGTTTAAATAGCTATATCGTGATAGGACATAACATGCTAATCAAACTAATGTGTGAGTGCTAAGTGGCTTAAAAGGCACCTTAATATTCTAGTGAATTAATTAGCAGAGATGCCTTAAAATGCTCTCATTCTGTCAATACGACGTTGCCAATCTATGCTGCAAATGTTGAGTGCGATGGCAGTGACAATGCATTATGTTCAAACGATAGTGTGTCTTATTTCAAGGCTAAATTACATCAACCTAATAGCTACTAACATGTGTTGCCTCATTGCGTGGTGCAGTTCAGAGCCGGCTAAAAAAAAAGTGAATGTCTGAGGGAAAGTCGTTACATTTGTTTTATTGGGGGCCGACATCCAGCACCACTGAAAAGGTAACTAGTAAACATATAAGACCTCATTAAATACATGGGGTATACCACTCCAGGGCAAAACCCTGCACTTTAAGACCCATGCGAGTTGCACTGTGGCTCTGCAGCCCTAGCAGACGCTAAGAGAGAGGGGCAGGAGTCATCCAAGCATACGTTGCAAATTACACAGTCATCAGTTTTGCCTAAACTGGTCCCAGTGGTGCTGTTAGCAAATTTCTGTAAGAGGCGGAGTGAGGGACTGCCGTCGTCCTTATAATCTCATAATGACACCCGCCCGCCTACCCGCTTAATTGCGATGTTCATAACTGGCTCACCGAGTTATGGGAGACAATTTCCTTATGCCGCGTCTCATCAGGACATCATCCCCGGCCCCTTGGCACTTAGCATGTAGCTACTCAATATATATTTCTGTTAGAACATGTGGCGATAAAAACCATTACAGCAGCTATTACGTGTCCTCTGAGAGCGGTTGGAATAAAAACAAATGGCTAGTAGACGTCAATTCAAGTTAAAAACTGCATCACGGACTGTTAACGCTTGTGAACCCTGACTGCTAATATGTTGGGAACGTGATCTTCCTCTCCAATCAAAAACCAGAGTGACGTCACTGAAATAAAAGGGCCATGGCCGCACTCTGGCAAACCCAAACAAGCAGGCCGACAGATTTCACGGAGGCTTGAATGAATCAATGCAGCGATCAGCAACACAGCAAAACAAATCTGTTCAAGCTCCATCAGTGCACAAATGGAAATATAAATCTGGACAGCAGACACACACAAATAATATATGTTCTCTGGCTGTACCTGCAAAGTAAACCACACCGTCTGCTGGAGCCTTGTGCAGAAGCTGTGTGCCCAGCGGAGCTTTTCGTATTGGGAAAGAAAAGAAACATAAAATGAAGCCCTATATGTTGGACTATGTGGTTGCCTACAAACGACACGCATGCACCTCCACAGAAAAGCTTTCTTCATGACATTCTAATGTACTTAACAGTCAGCAGATAAGCAATCACCTAGTGAAAAAAAAAGCTGGATTAGAATGGCTAAATGTATTGTGGGAGCACAGGGCCAAGAGGCATTGATTGCCTGCTGACCTTGACGCCCCCAAACGGCTTCTTGTTAAACTTAATGATGGAGGCAATTCAGGCTGAATAGTCAAAATAAATTTAGAAAGTTCCTTATAGACAAAGGCTCTGGCTCCATGGCTCCTGTATGACTCAGAGGCTGAGCGAATAAATAACATCCTACTTTACTATGGCAGCACACAACTGCTTCACTGCAGATTTCCTTTACGCCTGGACAGAACCAATAAAGGATGGACGTTGGAGTTCTGGGTGGGCGATATGCAAATATTCAACATTAGTCCATAAATGATTTGGAATGGAAAACATGTACAAGCAAAAGGATAATGTCTAGAATTACCACAATCATGAATTTATAACGGACAATTAATTGATATCTAAATTATTACAATTAAACCTTTAAGGTGGTCAAATTGGCAGGTTAACTAGCTTAATTCCTAGCTGTTGATAACACTTAATACAAGTCAAGCTCAAATAAACAAACATTATTCACTGTTTTCTTGTCAAAATGTAAAAAAATTTGTAAGACATTTTTTTTTTTGCTTCAGTAAAGCCACAATAACAAATGCGGAAAAAGTGCTCTCGTTAGCAATTGTGCTTTTGAAAAAATTGGAAAAGTGATTCTGGAAATTTGTTTACTTGCATTGTCCAAACATGCAGATCAGCCAATGTATATTATGGTGGTAGATTTGCGTAGCTAGTAAGGACAATCCTTTTGATGAGCTAATCCTAAAGCTCATAGTAAAGCCTACCCTGGAGCTAAGACAACTCATCTTCTGTAGTATTATTAAGCTTTAGACATAAGGATAAAATGAATGCCAGAAATTACAGTAATACAGTTATGGCAATCAGCTGCAAGCATGATTTTGGAAACATTTTCAGAAGGGAAAAAATAAAAACAGCTCCAATCTCCAGATGATCAGGATAGCCTGTGTCAGGCGTTATACATCCCTAAGTAACACCATTCTACAACTTCTTAGCTCATTAATTCTGTCTAATTTACTAACTTAGTTATTTACACTTGACAGTTGTGATGGGCTGAGAGGTGTCCATTATACTTTTGCAAACAGTTAATTAGCATGTAGAAATAAGCATAGGCTGATGTCCAAACAGCTACAATGCAGTTTGTGTAGTTACTGTACGCTGGTTATCGGTGTGTACAGACTCTAGAATTGGTCTAAATCTGTATTCTATTATATATGCAGTTGTTTAGCATTCCAGACATACTGATAATACTCTGAAAAGAGTATGCTGACGATCTGTCGCAATAACAGTAGCACGTCATCATAATGTCCACACTTAGATCAGTGCCATCTGCTGGGAGGTTGCGGCCCACATGCATCTAATAACTGTCCACCACCGACGAAAAAGCATGAAGCACATCTCATCCAAGGTTAGTTCATTTTAAAGCCACTCATTTGAAACCCTCTAAGACTATGGCAGCCCCCTTTCAGAAAACTGCAAGCGTTCTGGCAGCCTCAACCAACTCAGCTGTCGTCTCCCCTGGCGTCCTGACAAGTTGATATTTCATTTGAATGCTATGGTGCTTTTGCTGAAGCGGAGGCCAGAGAGCGGCAGAGCTGGAAGGGATGCAAATAGAACTTGCAGGAACGTATTTAGCAAAATTAGATTCTCTTAGGGTTTCATAAACAATCGTCCACAAGGATTTTGTACAAGACCTGAAATGCATTCATCTGCACAAAATGTGCTATATGGAAAGCTCTCTGTTCACGATTAAATTTTCCTTCCTATTTGCGCAGTTAATTTGCCTACAAGCTGGATACATGTTTAATGAAGGATGCCCCATATTTTCTAATACAAATAAGTGCTTCTCCATGCTGGATCTTTCAGACCTGCCAGGTCCCACTAGCATTCCCTTTGGTCTATGAGGAAGGCAAGCAGATTATTCAACATTAAAGTAAATTTAAAAGCATGTAAGCTCCTCGTTGCAAGTATGCTGACATGTACATCTGAACACTGTAATGTAACAAAGTGCTTTAATGTTCAGTTCCAAAGCTGTGGTCTCTATGTTACTGAAGAGCATGCAGCTTCATGCTGCCTTCTTTAAAAATGCTTTTTTTTTTTTTTTGACTAACTCTTACATAACTATGCACTGAATTTCTAAGCAGTGGTGGAAGGTTACCAATCACTTTTGCTTGTTTTTACCACTCTCATGGCATTTATTTGTCAGTCAAACCTTTCACAAGCATCTTTAGCCAAAGGCAGCTGAGGGTAGATGGATTATGTCCTGGTTTAAAAGTAGCTGTTGCTGTTCTGTAGCCATTAAATGTACGGAGTCCTTGAAAATACTTTCTATGGTCCTTCAGTAGGTTTAAAGCACTTGCTAGCCTTGTCAGGGACTTCTTTTTAGAGCACTACACGATTCCAGTTATTTTGCCAATGTGATTTTATAGACTCAAGGCCAGAAGTGGAAAGAGGAGAGGCGAGCGGTTTATTTGACACCACATTCTGTTTCTACACTGTTAATACTGGATCGGGCAGAGATTGCCATTGCGATATATGATAACAGCTTCATAATGTTCTCCTTTTTTGTTCCTGGTGGCTTGTAGAAAGGGGTGATAGGCAGCAGTGACTTTATTGACCAGCCCAGGTTGTTGGTGAAACGCCCACACATACATGGAGCATCAGACTTGCAAAACCCCTTTTTAAATTGAGTTATTCCACACCTGAACAACCAAACAAACACATTTATATTGTAGTGTTGGCACAGCAGTAGACCCAGAGTCAGCCATTTTCTGCTGATGGAAATGCTCTTAATGAGACATCCAGCAAGGGAACTACCAACACAGGGGGAAACTGCTCTGCACTTTTCCATGCTCTCAACACAAAAGATTCAACTAATCAGCTTGTTAACAGACCATTATTGTGTTAAAGTGGGTATGATAAGGCGGGGAAAGCACTAAAATGTGCAGATCAGTGGGCCTCCAAGAGCAGGGATGAGAAACAATACTCTACGTGCTCCTCTCTGCTCTCCTAATAGGCCCAAAGCGCAAGTTAGTTGCATTTCAGCCTCTCTGCACTGCTCCGGACTGTCCACCATGGTCTGGGGTAACCGCTCCCCAAGTCGCCTGTTGGGGCTGCCATCTTGGTTCAACACCCCTGGTCACAGCAATGCAATGCACATGCCCAGCAGGTAGAACTTCTGCCACAACTGCTCCAATGTGCTCTATGCTAACTGCTCCATACACCATGTCCAAGCTCCATCTTATTTAGGGTGCATGAAGCCAGAGGTTGCCACACACACTCAGCAATGGCTCCAGCCTCTTGTAATGACGAGATTCAGCTAAGTGCTTCTTAGTGGGCTCATGTGGCATCATTTCTGTCCAACCAGGCTTCCAACCAAACTGGACGGACACTTGTTCGATATAGTCATTTTTTGACACAAGTAAATGTGATGTCGGCTTCCAAACAAACAGAGCTGTCGTCTTCAAAGAGAGTCTGTTGTTGTTATCTTACAAACTTTCCTTAATTAACTGCGTTTCACCCGTTCCGCTAAAAATCGCTTCGAAGCACAATTCTGAGCAAACTGGCTTTAGTATGATATCAGGGCCTGTAAGCTGGCGCACTTACAGTGAAATATGCCGCTGAGCTCCGTGATGCATGGCCATAATACTCATGCACGGCTGCCATCACAGCTCATAAATTATGTGGCTGAAATGAAATAGCAATATTGAATCCAAGAGCCTCCTGCACACCTAAAAGCCATCATTCCGCACACATTTGTACTGGAACAGAGTGTTGTAATTGCCGCTGAAAAGAGTGGGAGGGGGATGAAGAGCAAGGCGGAATGAGGAATTCGTGTTAAAAGTGTAATTTATGACAGAACGGCAGTGCTAAAAAAACGGGATGTGTACAGGTATGGATATAGTAGGCGCATTAAATATTCAAAGGAAAAAGGTGGTCGGAGGTGAGGAATAAATTGGTGGAGTAGCACCGGAACAGGTTTTTATAATACTCCCTGGAATCGGAGAGAAAAAAGGTTAATTTGGAAGTGCTGCAAAGTTCAATTAGGATTGCACTTAAGGTAGCAGGCAAATATGGCCAATCTTAATTATTCAACATTAATGCCACACCATAATAAAAGCTTTGATTTCTCACAGTTGTTTTAGCTGTGTATATCCGGTAAAGGACCCTCTCAAGTGAGGAAAAAAGGGGAAAAACATCAATTAAAGAAAATGTGAGTGTGTATGAAAAGCAGAGCTGAGAGCTGTCTTGTCTTGGCGAGTACAGAGAGGTAGTTTGCATCCCGCACCTCGCCTGCGGAGCTTTTGTGCTATGCCGCTTGGCAGTCATGCTCAGTGACTCTGTTAGAGCAGAAAGCTCTGACAGCCGAGCTCAAACGATCATAGCGTTGGCATTGTATCATTCAGCTTAGCTCAAGTGATCAGTATACTGGTGCTTTATAATTCGCCTTAGCTTTATTTATCTGTATACTGGTACTGTGTTATTTGGCTTAGCTCAAATGATCATACTGGTACTCGTAATCAGCGCAATATTGGTACTGCATCCTCACAAATGATCACATTATGCATAAGTGGATCATTCAGACTACTGCCAATTATCACACAGCTATTTAGAGAAGAAACTTTAATGACATTTAAATATTAAATAATGAATATTGAATACCCTGACCAAAATGATCATGGTTATTAGTTTTGTGGTGGTATTGTTAAAATGTGCTGAAAACCACAAATAAAATTAGAAGCATGATTTTTTGTTTGCATACACTGTATAGTAATAGCATTCTTTAAGCACATGAATACCACATCAAATGTGTATTAGCATTAAAGGTGGCAGCACAAGGCCCTGAGAGGTTCACCCATGAGAATGTTTTATAGTGGTTTTAATATATAAAATTTATGTATATATAAAATTTTGTTCAGACACAGCTCAACATCACTACTTCTCTCATGATAAGCTGATATAAACTATCAAAAATCTGAATTATTTATTAAAGGCTGGTTTTAGGATATTAGATTATTAAGTAGGCGTCTTTCTCACCAAATTAGTTTTCAGATTTTATTATTAACGGCTGAGTTGATCAGACTGTTACAGCATCACAATAACTGCGACACCATTCCAAGGTGGAACAGGAAAATATGAACAAGAAGCCGGCAAATAAGAAGCTGATTTCAATTCTATAATTGAATAGAATTGCTGCTATAATTCTTTGATTAGGGTGATTTAAGCTGTTAAATTATTTACGCATTGACCTACCTGTAAATATGTGTTACGGTAGGACAAGGTAGCACAAATTATCAGAACAACTTTGCTGTAAAGTGGTGGGTGATGGTCACAGAGATACACAACACATTTTCCCTCTACTGTAGAGTTTCCTACTGCACTTATAGAAACCAAAACACCAGCACTTTTAGATATACTTTTCCTAAAGTCTCCTAAAAATCTCTGGAACACCATCACTGCCCTCTACCATGTTTCCCTGGACACAAAACAAACCCACGTAATCCGCTGTGGCTTTAATGACTAACTAGCTTTTGGGAATTTTACCACTGCTTATCATGACACCAGTAATGAATTCATCATCAACACTACTACTGTATCATCCAGCTTAACTCAATTTATCACAGCGTTGGTGCTGCTATCCTTATCTTTTAGCTTTGTTTGATTGATCAGAAGATTAGAACGCTCAAATAATCAGAATACTATTACTGCACCATTTAGCTCAGCTGAAATGATCACAGTGTTAGCCTTTAAACCATTCACCCCAGCTCAAATTATTGCATTGTTGTGCCATATCATTTAACCTTATCTTGCCACAGTCCTGCTTCAAACTGACTCCTATTATTACAATGTCAGTCCGGTATTATTTGCTTTAACTCAATTTATCACAGTTTTAGTTTTGCATAATTAATTTTAGCTCAGATTATGAAAACAAATTCTATTGTTTGTTGCAGCCTACATCAAGTGATCAGAATATAGCTATCATTGTGTTGTGTCTGTATGAATCAAATGGAGATTTCAGTGTAATAAACAGTCACAATGACTTCTAGGGCCAGAGACAGACCCACCCTGCTGCTGCCTACTCATATCAAGAGACGAGTAGGGCCTTAGAATGAGACTCGTCTGATATGCAGGACATGACAATGTTCAGCGATCCATTAACTGTTATCGCTCAAGCAACTCACACTTCAAGACTGCCTGCATGACAGCCTTGATGTTGTATGAAGATATCCAGGTTGTGGCACTGTACTGTGAAAAATTAAACAGATTTAGAAATCAAGTGACAATTGCAGCATCAGTGGGCAGGCATCTTGAGCAGAAACCAAGCCTTGGCGATAAAATCTACATAATAGAAAACCTTGATCTGGATATTTTTTAGAACATGCTTTAAGCAAATTCAAAGATAAGCTAGAGTTTGAACTTCAAGCTTAGTGCAAGGGAGGTTTCGCTTCAGATCACAGCTTCTCTGAAGCGCTCGGGTCTTTTAAATTATACTAATGACTCTCAGCCTCAACCTATGAGGGAAAGATAGAAGGAATTGTAAAAAGAACAACATAGAGCTGATAAAATATGTCCTTTTGATGATTTTCATATGAAAAAACCAATTACATATGTATCATCTGGATTGCAAAAGGCAAACGTACATGGTACTCCTGTGAAGTCTCAGAAAGTGGAGGTCTATCTGCATGTGGCCAACACTAATAACACTCTAATTCACCCTTTCATTTTCTCCTTACTTGTTCCTTGATCTTTTCATAATGGGCCAGTGCGACTTTTTTTGAGTCTAAACCTGGTACAGAAGTACGAAACAGGAGAACGGTGAAACAGCAATGAAGTTGGTTGCAGATCTAGAAAAATAACATTTCAGTTCAATTAGCATAAGTGGTTATCATACAAAACAGTGGAATGCAGAAATAACTCATGCTGTGTTCTAAACTAAAAATCAGTAAGTGAAATGCATTTGGCTAAACTGATGCAACAGTTGACATCTCTTATTCTTTTAAGAGGGAATTCTGTGAGTTTAGAAAAGATATCCATGCAGGAATGCAGTAAGATGGGAAATTCCGGCTATTAGTATCACAATACTAGACCTTTCAGGGTCATTTCTGGCGGTAGTCGTTGAGCTACAAGAAGCCCTGTGGATACTAATTCATTTATTTATTTATGTCAAGGCGCCCATATTCTAGGTTTCTCTTGGATTTGTACTAATGTTAGTGTGATTTCAGACAGTTCATTTTTAGCATTGTGAGTGTGCTATGTAAATGAGCTCTATAAGAATCACACCTTATTCAAAAACAGTCCAGGCTGAAAGACTCCTTATAACTTCAGCAGGAATGAGTGGAGCTAAAACTGCTATAGGCTGAACAGGTGATTATAGGCAGTCCACTAAGGAGTGAGCAATTTGTTTTAAAATGTTTAATTTATACAATTAATTACATGCAATATTAAACACTTTATTTGTAAAAGCGTTTGGTTTACCTTTGTATAAGCCCTTTGTAATGTAGCTTTTGGCTATTTTTCATGGTACTGGCCCAAATAGACTTCTAAATAGATTTTTATTTGCAATTGTATTAATTAAATTAATAATTAAAAAGTAATAAACTTATATTATATTAATTAATAAAATTAAATTATAAATAAGTGGCCTTAAAATCTTCTCCTCTCACATGCAAACCATTACATGTGAAGTAAAATAGTCCCTGTTTGGATTCAAAATAAGCAAATAATTAAGAGGCTTTGATTATATCTGCAGTGATTAATGTGTTTAAGCTGGCAACAATTCCTTTAACCCTAAATGCTATAAGCAGCTTCGTATGTCTTAAACAACCATGTCAGAAGGTTGTTCCTTCCTGTGCTCATACAAAGTATGTTACTGTGTTATAGGAGGGATAAATTACTGGCCTGCATCAAGCAAAGAAAACAACTAAGGAGAGGCTGAAATACCTGGAATTGAGTTAAGAACTGTCCAGCGAATTACTGAAACCTGGAAGCAGAGTGAAGAACCATCATCTTCCCAGAAGAAATGTCGTCAGAAAAAATCTTGAATGGTCCTGAACAGAGATCCCTTAAACACTGAAGTGGACTGGACAGTACAACTCACAACTATGTTTAATAGTGAAAGTAAGAGCTTTTCAACATGATGGGAACTCACAGGATTGGGATTTGGGAACAGCTGTGTGCATATAAGAACATGTGAGTGAGACTATTTAGTCTAGAAGGAGCACTGGCCTACAAAAGCTTAGTACAATAATTGGACAACAGAAAAGGTCATGTGGTCTGAGGAGCCCAGATCTACTCTAGTAGGCACATTGTTGTAAGACAACAGGTTAAAGAAAGGGCACCCTATGCATTACATCATGCATAGGGCCCACTGTACAAGCCTCCATAGGCAGGGTCATGATCTGGAGCTGCTTCGGTTGGTCAGATCAAAGCTGAGCAATGTTATGTAGCAATAAAAAGAGATCACCTAAATGTACTGAATAACCAGGTTATTTCATCAATAAACTGTCTTCATTTTAGGCACGACCACATTCCAGGATGCCAAGATTCCTTGCGCTCAAAATAAGAGTGGATCTGGGAGCATGAGGAATCTCATTTCACACATGAACTAGTCGACTTCCAGTGTCCTGAGGACGGCATATGCTGGAAAAGACTTTACAGAGTGGTCATGGTTATGACTTACAATACAGTTGTCGAAACAATTTAAAGCTAAAGATGGTCCAACTGAATATTAGCTTGTACTTTTTTCTGGCCAGGCAGTAAACTTATTGGTGAACTTTTTCCTTTCGGTCACTGGAAACTCTATTCCAATTAATATGACTATGCTAAAGCTGGGTCAATTTAATGCAATAATGAAGTATCCAGTTGCACAAAGTTGCATAAGAAGAAATAAAGATTTTGCATTAGTGATAATGATAGTACTTCACTGGTAGCGCAACACTAGCTTCCTAAGGCTGTCACTTCACCAGTGGATTTAGAGAAGGAGACAGCACCTAATTACTCTAAATCAGCGTCTGTATCTCCAATCCAGCTCCAGGAGAAATACTGCAGCAGTCTGTTTGCAACTCTAATCTGCCACATCTGATCCTGAGCTAATCAACGTCTTCAAGAGCATTTACATTAGAGCCCCATGCTAGATTAGATAGAAATCTAAATGTTGCTGTTTCATAAAGTGGAGATACATTATTAAAAACAAATCTCGCCAAAGAGTTCTCGAGTTGGTCTCTACCCTTTTAGTAAAAAGGTTTATATAGTAGGGTTGTAACAAGGCTTTGCGAAATCAGGATAGTGATGTGCATTGTAGAGCTGTGACAATGCGTTGTGCAAAATGGACATTCTATAATTATGCCATCTAATGCAACTGCCTTGTGTAATCACCAGCGTTCTTTTTTTTACAATCAGCACCAATCAACACCTCGCACCAGCAGCTTTCAAGCTCTGGTGTCATTACAAGCTGTGCAACAACAAGATTACACTCATAATCTTTGTTTTCTTATTCAAATTTAGTCTAAAATATCATAGGACTACTCTAGCAATGGACCCAGTATTGTAAATCCAAACATGGACTGGGTGTTACATCCCTACTTTCTAGGTTCTATGACTTATAACATCTGTAGAATCTCATTCTGGTGTTATTTATGATGTTACCTTATTGCTAAAAGTACAAAACTGCATAAGTAAATATATTATTTTGGAAAATTTCATATTAAAAAAGTTCCTCTATGGTTCATTAAACCCGTGTGTGGAAGAGTTTCCACAAACCATATACCATGCAAATAATAATATGTATTTAAATTGTTCTTTGTCACAGTTCCATCTATAAGCGTTGCATGTTACTGCTCACTGAATATCCAAAATAAAAAAAAAGGCTTGAACAATCTAGTTTTAGATGTGCAGTAATAAAGTTTGGTGTAGAACTAAGCTTTTCATGAGGTCATTGATTATTTAATTCTATTTATTTTACTTTTTTGTGAGTCAAAAATATACTTTTTCCAGTCATCAAGGTGACTTATATTAGGCAGCATCTAACCAAAAAGGACTTCAGCATGCAGCAATCCAAGGCATTGACCATTGGTATTGACCTTTACAGATGTGGAGGTCCTTCAAACCATTTCAACTGGTTCATCACATTTATGCACCTTGCTTTCAACCACCAGCCCAACAAATTTATCTGCACAGGCTCACTGCTGTGAGAATTTTTCTATGGCATCAGTCCCACTTAGAAACGGGTTCTTCTAAGAGAAAACCAGGAGGAAAAGTAGGTCTTTTATGGTATGGCTCTAAAGAACCCTTTTTTGGCACCTTCATATATAAGAGCATATCCTCTAACTCTCAGTTCTTGTATCCTGATTATTGCAATAAGAAAACATAGGAATAAAACTCTCTCTGCATACAATCCTTCAGCCTCCTGAAATACAGTTTACATTATGTGGAGGTTCTTAAGGTTCTTCACGCTCAATTATTCTTTAAAGATCCATTCATTTTTAAGAGCGTATTCCCTCTAAGACTCTATGGTGCATCAGCTTCAGCCCACTTGATTTCTCCTAAAAGGCTCAGTGCTGAACAAAGCATGAATCCACAACTGTCAGGACCTATGATTCACCAGCCTGCCACCATACAAAGCTAAAGTAAAGGCATTGACCCTTACATTATATTGAGGTTCCTAAAGTTTAAAATAAGTTTAAGTTTAAAATGGTTCTTCACATTTACACATCTCACTTACAAAACAGTTCTAAAGAGAACCATTAGCCCACCAAATTTCTGCTGATATGCTCACTGCTGTTAGAATGTTTTTTTCTATGGGATTGCTCCCAAAAAGCCTTAAGACCATATCCTCTCCAAGTCTCTAATGTGCTACAGCTTTAGCCCAAGAGATTTCTACTGATATGCTCATAGTTATATACAGTGAGGAAAATGAGTATTTGAACACCCTGCGACTTTGCAAGTTCTCTCACTTAGAAATCATGGAGGGGTCTGAAATTTTCATCTTAGGTGCATGTCCACTGTGAGAGACATAATCTAAAAAAGAAAAACCTGGAAATCACAATGTATGATTTTTTAATAATTTATTTGTGTGTTACTGCTGCAAATAAGAAATTGAAAATCAGTGTTAATGTTTGGTACAGTAGCCTTTGTTTGCAATTACAGAGGTCCTGTAGTTTTTCACCAGGTTTGCACACACTGCAGCAGGGATTTTGGCCCATTCCTCCACACAGATCTCCTCCAGATCAGCCAGGTTTCTGGGCTGTCGCTGAGAAACATGGAGTTTGAGCTCCCTCCAAAGATTTTCTATAGGGTTTAGGTCTGGAGACTGGCTAGGCCACTCCAGAACCTTGATATGCTTCTTATGGAGCCACTCCTTGCTTATCCTGGCTGTGTGCTTTGGGTCATTGTCATGTTGGAAGACTCAGCCATGACCCATCTTCAATGCTCTAACTGAGGGAAGGAGGTTGTTCCCCAAAATCTCGCAAAACATGGCCCCGGTCATCCTCTCCTCAATACAGTGCAGTTGTCCTGTCCCATGTGCAGAAAAATACCCCCAAAGCATGATGCCTCCACCCCCATGCTTCACAGTAGGGATGGTGTTTTTGGGATGGTACTCATCATTCTTCGTCCTCCAAACACGGCGAGTGGAATTAAGACCATCTGACCACAGAACTTTCTCCCATGACTCCTCTGGATCATCCAAATGGTCATGGGCAAACTTAAGACGGGCCTGGACGTGTGCTGATTTAAGCAGGGAACCTTCCGTGCCATGCATGACTTTAAACTATGACGTCTTAGTGTATTACCCAAAGTAACCTTGGAAACAGTGGACCAGCTCCTCCCGTGTAGTTCTGGGCTGATTCCTCACCTTTCTTAGGATCATTGATACGCCACGAGGTGAGATCTTGCGTGGAGCCCCAGTCCGAGGGAGATTGACAGTCATGTTTAGCTTCTTCCATTTTCTAATAATTACTCCAACAGTTGATCTTTTTTCACCAAGCTGCTTGGCAATAGCCTTGTGGAGGTCAACAATTTTGTCTCTGGTGTCTTTGGACAGCTCTTTGGTCTTAGCCATGTTAGTAGTTGGAGTCTTACTGATTGTGTGGAGTGGACAGGTGTCTTTATGCAGCTAACGACCTCAAACAGGTGCTTCTAATTTAGAATAATAAGTGGAGTGGAGGTGGAGTTTTTAGAGGCGGACTAACAGGTCTTTGAGGGCCAGAATTGTTGCTGATTGGCAGGTGTTCAAATACTTATTTGCAGCAGTAACACACAAATAAATGATTAAAAAATCATACATTGTGATTTCCAGGGTTTTTTTTTTAGATTATGTCTCTCACAGTGGACATGCACCTAAGAAGAAAAATTCAGACCCCTCTATGATTTCTAAGTTGGAGAACTTGCAAAGTCACAGGGTGTTTAAATACTTATTTTCCTCACTGTACATATACATATATATATTTATATATATATATTAGAAAACATGGGCTCACATTCGGCCCAAAGCTATTAGTGCACACAGTCCTCCAACATGCTACAGTACAAGGCTGAAGAGTGCTGGTTTATACATTATGTTGATGTTCTTTAAAGTTTAAAACAGTTCCTTTCATTTACAGATCCCATTTACAAAACAGGTTACCTTGAACAACTGTGGTTCTTCTGAGGTATTGCTCCGAAGAACCCTTTTTGGCACCTTGATTTTTACTTATAGCTCAATAGTGATTTCCCAATATCCTCAGCCTACTGACATACAATTTGCATTATGTGGAGGTACCCAAAATGTTCTTCACACTGGCTTATTCACTAAAATAAAGATCCATGTCTTGAATAGGATTCTAGGGTATTGCTCCAATGATCCCCTTTTTGGCACCTTGATTTTTAGGAGCATATCTCCTCTTTAACTCGAATAGCATTATCCTAAGATGATCATTGTTACTAGAAAACATAGGTCCAAAACTATCCATGCATGCCGTCCCTCAGCCTACTCTCGAGGTTCTTAGAATTTTAAAAAGGTTCTTCACTTTGGCTTATTGCCTGAAATGGTTTAAAGATCCATCCATTGAAATGAACCTGCCAAATTAATCTTCTAAAAAGGGGTTCATTGGAGTCACTTTTGGTTCCTTCAAAAGCCCCTTTTTGGCAAAGTTCATTTTCAAGACCGTATCTCTTCTAAGGCACATCAGCTTCAGCCCAACAGATTTCTTCTGATAGGCTCATTGCTAAAAGCACATGTATCCCAAACGATCGGCACACACAATCCACCAACCTGCCACCATACAAGGCTAAAGCGGTATTGATGGGGCAAGGGGACTGGGCAGCGACAGCCAGGGAGCGAGACTTCACACTGACACACATTTATCTTTGGCAGCATGATAGAAAGTGCTTGGCCAGCAAAAGCTTGCATGAAATTTAGAACTGGCCCTTTGTCTACCTGCCAATAATTGGCACGGCCAACGTGCAATTACCCGAGGTTGCAGAGGCCCATGTGGTAGACGAACCATGGGGAAGCCTGCCTGACCATCAACAGCCTGCCTGCTGGGGCGAAGCCTCCACGTAGACTACCTTGTGCAGCTCAGCTAGATGAGTAGATTAGAGCCTGAAGCTCTGTAGGTAGGCACCACCACAGATGGACTGGAACAGTAGAGTGAGCAGTAATTGGGTGCAGCTTGCCAGGGCGCCTAGCTGCCTCAGTGACAGGCCAGTTGATCACACGGAACTGTGATTATGAACTCTTTCCCGTGCTTTCTCACATTGTGTGGGAGTGCATGGGCCATATTATTCCAACATATGGACTAGAATAGAATGTGACGCACTGCATGTTGCAATATTGGAGCAAATGCTGCAAACGAGGGCAAAATGTAAAGCCACAGCTTTTTATTTATTTATTTATTTATTTTGCACATCTTGTATACTAGGAAGATTTAGCATCTACATTAAATTAGGCTTCCTGCCACAAATCCCAGAACACAGCAGTTACAAAACCTTAAAAATCTTGCCACCCACACCTGAGCCTCAGAGCAGCTGTCGTTCTCCAAGGGTTTGGGACAGTAATGCAATGATTGCACCATGCACCAGGACGCAGTGCCTCGTTTACCACTCTTGTTTTTGTGTGTTTGTTTGTTTCTACGTGCAAATGCATAACCAAGCACTTTCTGCTTATCTTTTTTCTTCCCCAACTTACACGCTCATGCAGACTGAAGCTGGTCAACTCACCCATTCTCCAAGATGCTCGGTCCCTCGCTGGTCCGGTCAATGCTGGTCACTGCGCGGAGCGTTTGGTAACGGTCTCTCCCGGTTTTGCTGCTTTTACCCTGCTTTGCCTTTACGTGTGCAGCTCGCCTCTTTCCGCGCGCTCCCACCGCCGAGCTGCTGCTGCTGCTGACCCCTCGCTACCCGGTCCAGTCCCACACGCACCGCGGACCATGGCGATCAGCCGGCACGAGCTCCAGAAAAAGAACAAAAATGAAAATTCAGGATACTGAAAAAGTTGCGGCGGCCAGTAAAACGGGCTAAACGTTTTTTACTGGCATCAGTTATTAGTGTTATTAGGTATTATAGTTCAGCCAGAGCGTCAGGCTGGGAGCTGCTACCGCGCGGTCCTGACTCCAGGCTGCATCCTCGCGCGTATGTGCGTGCGCGCGCGTGAGTGTGCGAGAGAGAGAGAGAGAGAGAGAGAGAGAGAGAGAGAGAGAGAGAGAGAGAGAGAGAGAGAGAGAGAGAGAGAGAGAGAGAGAGAGAGGCTCCAGGAGTGGGTATGAAACTCCTCCTCCTCCCCCGCCAAAACCCCAGCACGCCACACCACACACGCTCCTCCGGTACGAACTGAACTGCTGGAGGGAAAAGAGCTGTGAGCTCCTCGCGCAGTGAAACTACAGGCACGCCATCAATCACCCCTCATCAATCAGTGCACGCGACTCTGCTCCTACTGATGCTTTATAGGCCAGTCATTCACGACCAGCAGGAGGACCCTTTGCTCACAGTCCTGAAGACCAATAGAGGAACAGCACGAGCCCTCTGTCTGCTTAGAAGCACGGACTGCCTCTGTTTACACTCTATAGGCGCGAGCTGTCGATTGATTGGTTGATTGATTGATGACTAAAACACAAACTTAATATCACTGAGCAATAAAACACAAGAAAAGCTTATTTTCATTGCTGCCCTAATCACATACAAAATGAGACAACAGCTACTTAAAAAACAAACAAAAACAAATAAAACAATAGACACGTACGTCAGCAGGACGACTTGGAGGATTTCCTGTTATGTTGGTTTCTGGTCATTTGTATTTGATGCTAGTGGTGCGGTTATCCGATAATCAGTATCAGTCCATTATTAAACAAAATCAGTGGATCGGATATCCGAAGGGGAATAATCTGATCTGATCAAACGTGCGCCTGAACTATGGGGTAAATGCTTAACTAAACTTTTGCACAAAATTCCACTTTAAAATTGATATTTAGTATGCAGTATTTGATGGTGCTGACCAATCAGAAACTCTGCTAGAAGTTCAGCATGTGAGAAAGGTTGATTAATAAGAAACAGCAGTATTGTTGTTGCTCATATTGTGTTCTGGGAATTTCTTGTTTTGGGGGAGGAGAATATTTGTTTCAGCAGATAGTCAATGCTGAAGTATCAGTTTCACTATCAGACTTGAAAAAGTGGTGTTGTGTCACTGATGTCTGATGCTCTACATAAAAACAACCATGATGTGGTACATTACGCTCATAAAACAATACATTTCTATAAAAAATGATTTATGTTCTAGCATGGAAGAATCCCATTCCCACGTTTTTTTCTGTACTAGTGTGAATTGGATTTTAAGAAATGGAAACTCAATTTTCTTGTGTAAAAATGAATTTTCAACTTGTTAGAACTGATCGTTTACAAGCTAAAACTTGAATTGTTTGCAAATGGAATTCTTACATGTACAAAGCTGGGCAGAATACTTTGAAAATACAGTGATGGCTGAATACAGAATGCACCTGTGCCAAATGCATTCCATTCCAAAAACACATAATACATTAATGAGACGTTTAGAGTACATGAGAAAAGTTGTTGTACTACTGTTTTTGGTATTATTGCATTTTTATTTAATTCACACTGTTCCTCTATGACTAGCTGGCTGTCTTTGAACATGTAAATTTTCTCTTAATGTTTATTGAAAGAATGTATCTGAATGAGCTTTTCTTGAACTGCTGCAACCCCTCTGAGCAGGACAGTTGTTGGTCTCAGTAAACAATTTGCCATATCTAAAAGTATGTGATATGCTGATGAACATGAACATTATCAGTTAAATGATAATGATAACTGATCACCACACTGATTTATCAGTCTACTCAGACTTTAGCAGAGCTCAGTAATGCTGAGATTAATAACTGATCACCACACTGATTTATCAGTCTACTCAGACTTTAGCAGAGCTCAGTAACACTGAGATTAATAACTGATCATCACACTGATTTATCAGTCTACTCAGACTTTAGCAGAGCTCAGTAACACTGAGATTAATAACTGATCACTTTGATTTATCAGTCTACTCAGACTTTAGCAGAGCTCAGTAACACTGAGATTAATAACTGATCATCACACTGATTTATCAGTCTACTCAGACTTTAGCAGAGCTCAGTACTGCTGAGATTAATAACTGATCATCACACTGATTTATCAGTCTACTCAGACTTTAGCAGAGCTCAGTAACACTGAGATTAATAACTGATCACTTTGATTTATCAGTCTACTCAGACTTTAGCAGAGCTCAGTAACACTGAGATTAATAACTGACCATCACACTGATTTATCAGTCTACTCAGGCTTTAGCAGAGCTCAGTACTGCTGAGATTAATAACTGATCAGCACACTGATTGATCAGTCTACTCAGGCTTTAGGAGAGCTCAGTAACACTGAGATTAATAACTGATCACCACACTGATTTATCAGTCTACTCAGGCTTTAGGAGAGCTCAGTAACACTGAGATTAATAACTGATCACCACATTGATTTATCAGTCTACTCAGACTTTAGCAGAGCTCAGTAACACTGAGATTAATAACTGACCATCACATTGATTTATCAGTCCACTTAGCTTTAGGAGAGCTCAGTAACAATGAGATTAATAACTGATCACTTTGATTTATCAGTCTACTCAGACTTTAGCAGAGCTCAGCCACACTGAATGCTGGGCTAGGTTCCAGCACCCCTTGTGATCCAAGAAGATAAGTGGCGTAGATAGTAAATAATAAATACACAAATGAATGTTTGTATGTTTATTACTTAGTTATTTACATTGTGTATAGGTTCCTTTTATAGGATCATACACTGGTTGTATAGCAAATAATTTTTTTGACACTTTTCTGGCATCTCTTTGTGTAGAGTGTAGTTGCAAGTCTCACCTGCTCTTCTCACACTCCCTGCAGCACACATGTTTGCAGAGTGGGAGTACTTTGCTAGAGTGGCTTGTGGATAAAAAAGTTTGTCAGCATCTGTCAGAAGTTCAGCTGATGTTATATAGAGTGTATTAAATGGATGTTCTATTGAGATTTATGCTGAGGAAGGCTGCTAGCTGGCATTTTGCAGTCTGAGCAGCAATGTTGGCTGATGTGGGATTAGACTGGCCTATATGCCGCTCAATCTGTTCTGGAGAGCCAGATTAGAGGATGATATTTAGTCAGAGGTTGAACTGCAGGTTTTTGAGAATGAGCAGTGGGGAAGTAATTTGTGGTGGTGGTTGTGGGGGTTTTATGAACTGTATCTATACTTCCTCTTTTTTTAAACACATGTAAACAAGCTTTGCCAGATGCAGTTAATCTTAGTATACTGATTAGACTGCATATTCATCCTACCACAGTAAACATAATGAATGTAATTCTATTTATATGGACCTTTTTCCAGTGAAAAACATGGATTTTCATATTCAGTGTATCTAGTAGAGTTCGAATAGGATTTTGTCACCAACAATGATACTCTCACTAAGAAAAACAGTTCTGCCAGAAAAACACGAAAGGCAAAAGAGATGGAAAAAGATTTCTAATCTTCTATAAGGTGTACAGTTTGAAGGATGAGAACAGGGTCTGGGCCAAACTGGTGGTGGTGGTGGAGGGGTAGGAAGGAGGAGAATGTAGAAGCATTGCACCTGAAAGCAGCAGAACAGGAGCATAAGAGGAACCCTAAAGACAGGTGGCCGATTGCGATTGGACAGAGTAGTGAATGAATGAGTGATGTAGCATTGGAGACTTCCTGGCAGAACTCAAATGAACCAATTACTTAAAGGTTCTTTAGGGAGACCAGGCTGGTTCGTGTGCAAAGAGCTCTCTTTTGGCAGCATTCTTACTAGGAGTGTGTATAAAAAACCAGTATCAATTAACCTCAGTCACCATTTTCTTTTCCTTCATTTGTTCCTAAGGTAAAGCCTTACCCAAATTCATGATGCACTCATAGACCTCATTCTGTTCTCACCCAAGGACAAATTCCAAATAAGAAAACATCGGGTGAATGTCAGAACCTTCATAAAACTGCATAAGTGGATTTTAAGAAGAAACCTCTTCTTAAGAAGGGCTGGTGAATGACGCCCAATATTTTCAAGTGTGGATCGATTTTCAAACAACAAGCCCATAGAGACATTTTAGAGGGTAGGAGATCAAGGAGGAAACAGGACAGCATCAATTCAACTTCATTTAATTTACGGCATATTGCAGTCGCGGTTATCAGGTGAGACCCTGAAATCCTGTTTCAGACCAAACCAAAAAGAGAGATAGGAACTATTTTTTCAAAGGCAGCTAAAAGCAGTAACATTACTATATCTGCAGGGATTTAAACCCTGGGCATGTAAAGCCATGGGATGGCGTAAGTAGTGACAGTACTTTTGGCAACATTATACAGTCATCATCAAAAGAATAGTTGCAACCAGAAGGAAGTTATGGGGAAGGAAGATAAAGGGCACCAGGAACAATAAATGATGATAAATTTAGCCTGGTGTGGATATTACTTTTTGGGTTACACATACAGAAGTGTCTCTCAGTATGGCGCTGGGCCACTATGTTTGCTAACCCAACATGCATATGTCTTGGCATTGAGTTGTAGAGGTTCCTAATGGTGTCCTGTGATAATCCATTCCAACGCAGCTTGAATATTCTCTAACACGTGCCTGCAGATTTCGCGTTCTGGATGTGTACAACAAACCATTCATCTTGGTACTGACCACAGTGCTGCCACACACAGATTGGTCAGTCTGAAGATGACTCGCTGCCATTCTGAGTCACTCCATGACAGACTGGCATGACACCAATGCAGTCGTGGTGTTAAGTGCAGTCATTGTAATGGTTTGCATACATGTAATGCTGTGGCGTATAGCCATCTGCCAGTAGTGCTGGCACTAACAGGTTGGAGGGCATCACTGCTTATTGGATGTCTGTACTTGTGGCTGTTGGGACAGTCAGGTACATGGATAAGTTTCTTATGGTCATCCCAGAATGTTCTCATTAAGCTGAGCTCTGGGGTAATAACCCTGAAACTGATCTGGAGTCGTTTACCAATCAGAAAAGCACTTGCAGAGTTTCAGGGCAAAACAGGGCAAAGGGTCCATGCCCATCCCCTTGCGTCTCGCTTCATATCAACCCATACAAAAGGAAAAGTATGTTTATGAAATACACAGACAGATTTGGTGCAATATTTCAGCTTTCATTATTAACTAGGCCCTCAGATCACAACAGCTGGCATGTTGTAGGGCATGGTGGGCTTGGGTAGCAAAGCAAGCTACATCAGAAAAAATGATCTTACAAAAGCGGTCAGCCCTCGAGTTATTACCTCCTCTATTCTGTTGCCTTTCTTTTTCATATAGCATGCTGCAAATAACACTAGTGAAACATGAATAGCTCTGACTTTCAAGATGACTGACAAGACATTTATCATAACAGCATCCCAAAAGGGGATGGAGTAAAACCAGAATATCTCTGATCACAACAAGCAAATGCCTCAGAAAACGATACAGACGTATACACACATACATACCTACACACATGTTCAGGATGAAACGAAGTGCACATGGACTGATCCCACGAGAGGCAGTTATTTCATTCATCTCTTGGTCTCCTGCGATCTCACAGCTGCAGTTGATCTTGCACACCGCTGATGAACCTTCCTGAACCATGGACTATTCGTACATGTCAGATGTTGAATTATGTTCCTTCTCACAGGCATGTAAGTGTAGCTTTTAATGAGCACGAGGCATATATGCCTACTCCTGAACATGAAGCTTATACAGGTTGTTATTAATTCAGCATGATGAGGCACTCAACCTGTAATCGTGCAGATGAAAGCGGTTAATTTTGTGGTCAGTTGATCAAACAATGTTTGTCATAGGTTCCCTTTGGGAATGAGGGGGCAATCAGGTTTTCAGTAAATGAGAAGAAAAGAGGGGGATTTTACCACACATCCTACAGTTATCGCTGCTGAATATAAAAAGCGTGCTGTAATTTGATTTATACACAATGTGGACAAAAGTATCAGGACACATTAACATTAACTTATTGAATTCAGGTGTTCCCTTCAGTCCCATTGCCACAGGTGCATTAAATCGAACACCTAGCCATGCAGTCTGCCTTCGCAAACATTTGTGATAGAAGGGCTCATTTTAAAGAACTCACTAAATTTGAGCATGGTACTGTATTAGGATGCCACCAATGCAAGAAACCATTTTGTTAAATTTCCTCCCTCCCAGATAAATCATGACCAGCTGTGAGTGGGATTACGGAAAGGAGACTCAGGCACAACATGGCAGACCATGTAAAGTGAGTGAGGTTGCTGATGCACTTAATGTGTAAACGTCACCAATGCTCTGTTGACTCAATAAATCAGTTGCAAACCTCCTCTGGCATTAACATCAGCACAACACATGTGTACTGGGAGCTTCATGGGTTGGACTATAATGCCCTAGCAGCCTGTCTGGCTTTGGCGAATGCCAGGAGAACATTTCCTGTCTTACTGTACTGGCCTTGTCCCCTTAGTTCCAGTGAAGGGAATTCTTAATGCTTCAGCATAGCAAGGTACTATGCACAATTGTATGCTTCCAACTTTGTGAGAACAGGTTGGGGTTAGCCCCTTTTTGTACTAGCATGATTGTGCCCCCCAGTGAACCAAGCAAGGCATGGGTGGGTGAATCTGGTGTGGGAGAACTTGATTCCCCCACACAGAACCCCATTGAACACCTTTGGGATGAACTGGAATGGAGATTGTGAGTCAGGACTTTAATCCAACATCATGGTCTGACCTCACAAATGCTCTTCTTGATGAATGAGTAAAAATTCCCACAGGCACACTTCAAAATATTGTAGAAAGCCTTCCCTGGACAGTGGAAGCTGTTATAGCTGCAAAGCGGGGACCAGCTCCATAAAACTCTCTGTTACAGGAGTGTCTTGGCCAAGATAGGCAGTAATACGTACATTATTCACACAAAAAAATCAGTAATAAACAATCGCAATTTATAATATACTGTATATATAATTTAAACTAACTTTAACAAACTTCAGTCTTTGGAAGACCGTTTTTACCACTTAAAGACACAACAAGATCTCATAATTATGAATTAGCATCCCATAATTCTGACTTACTATCTGATAATTCTGATTTACTAGATAGCCTTTTGTTTTCTTTTGGCCTTTTTGTGATCTGTTTGTACCCTGGGAATTTTGTTCAGATACACACAATGAAAATGTAGACTATAGTTCTGATTCCTTTTTAGATATATATAAAATTACATAGACAAGAAGATAATAAACTAAGTGCAGATTTATACATTTAAGTATACTAATGAATCAGCCTGCATGATGTCAGTGAAGACAAAGCTGTTCTTACCTAAAGAACACAGTGCTGGGTAATAGACCGGCAATTAGTCATAAATCTTAAAGCATCATTATAAACAGTGTCTAAAGAGCGTAAACAGTACAACGGTGCGTGCATGTAAATGATGTCTCCAAAATCAATTGCTAATAAAATGGTGGCAGAAACTAGTTTCTTTTTAGCTAGGATAAACAAAGCTTGCTCCTAAAGAGGTCAATATCATCTTTAGTGTCCTCACAACATGCGCAATATGTGGCCTAAATATACAAAACTTATTTAATACTAACGCATCTAGACTGGTGGCAGGAGTGGTATCGACTATACCATTCCAACCCCAGTTCAGGAGCAATGTCTATACTGCCAAATCTCTGACATGCACAAAAAGTGTATATATAAATCTACTAAATCTAATATTCCTGTGGTGTGCTATTCATTCAGCCCATCAGACGTAAGAAAACAGAGCCGCTCTCTATCTCTGAACGCTCATCATGCCGCACAGCATAGCTGCTGCTGAAGGAGAAATTGGGTACAAACAAAAATGACAGCCTTTTCAGGTAGCTGTAAAAGAAGAATGCATTGCATGCATACTGGATTAAATCCCATATCAGCACCACAGTACTACCACATAGAGTGCTGCCGGAACGTAACCTACGGCTACATAAATGTGGCCTAACATATGGACAGATCTTCATTTAACTAACAACTACAGACAAGGAGAACCCAGTTAAACAACACAAACAGGTCCAACGCTTGAAATGATTTTGTTGGCAAACGTATATGAGCCTTTGTTTGCAGGAACTGGTGTGACCCTCTTGAGCGTCAATGCTTTCAAACCAAACAGTTCCTGTACCTGTTGATCAGCCCTAAAATTGATTTGGTGGAATCTTGGTCCATTTCTTCTTACAGAGCTGCTTCAACTGTTTTACTGGAGAGGTTTAGTGAATGAATTCTTTGTGATCTCTCATATTCCTGGGTTAATTTGGTTGGATGACCACTCCAGGAAAGAGTTTAATTTAGCCAATTTCCTCACTGTATCTTCCTGACAGTGAAGTCTAGACTTGTCAGAAATACCTCTGGAAACTCTTCCAGCTTAATCAGCATTGAATTTTTTTTCTGAAGTTCTCAGATTTTTTTTTTGACCCTGGTGTGGTGTACTTTGATAGTGAAATCTCATGCTGATGTTTTTAAACAGGGTAGGGTCAGCCACACATACTTAGATTTATCATCCAATCGATTGTATGTCTTGACCCAAAGTATTGCCTATATTGATGATTCTAGAGACTTTCACCAACAAGGTATTTAATATTGAATCTCTTTGTTTAATGAATGGCTGAAATACTTTATAATTGTTTATCCATGTCTTTATTTTTATGCTTTATCTATTTATTTTATTTTTATTAATAAAATCTAATCATATTTTAGGTTATTTATGTAGAATTTTTGTAGAATATCACAAAATGATAAAGACTTCACAAACTTCCAATCACCATTGTCAGCTTGTCATTCAAAATATGTTAAAGGACAAGCTAGGTCAGCATGGCCCATAAATGTCTAAATTTAACATTGTGCCTGTATAGATTCTACTGAGACGTTTGCTTGTAGGTGACAAATGTGTGGTTTACATTTTTGGTCGTTCTAGATTAAACATGGCCATTTAATGGTTGTGTAAGACATTCCATGTTTATCTTAAGCTTGCAACAGACATTAACATTTATTTTACCTCACAGCAGTTTTTCATGAATCTTAAAGCTGCTCTTTTCTGTTCCTGACTGAAAAGAAAACATTATCAGGCTATCGCTGATATTCACAGTCAGCTGATATTCACTTTCAGAAGGCAGGTTATTTTCCACCCATTGGAAATCAAAACCTGAATGGTTAATTCAGTCAAATCTATCTATCTATCTATCTATCTATCTATCTATCTATCTATCTATCTATCTATCTATCTATCTATCTATCTATCTATCTGTCTGTCTGTCTGTCTGTCTCTCTGTCTCTCTAAATACCCATTTAAACAGCAGATTTCAGCTGCTTTAAAGCTTGCCACTGGCCCAAACAACGATGGTTGGAATATAGCTTATGTCATATGTAATCATGTAATGAAAACGACTTTTCTTTCCAAACACTACTGATCCTATCAGATAAGCTATGATGAACTTTTTATGTTATAATGCTGCTGGTAGTTTGTTCAGCGGTCAGAGGGTTGCTCACAATGCAAATCTGTACTAAATAGGCTTGTACTATATAAATAGATAATCCTCTGCCCATGAAATTACAGATATTCAGCTGCTGGCACAAACATACCATGATGACAAAAGCAGAAATCCACATAGCGAAATCCCCTCCACCATCCTCACATTATGAGAGGCAGAGACCGTTCAAGGCTTGAAATATGAATTGAATAGTTTGTAGCTCTGAATGTGGTTGCTGTGTTACAAGAGGTCCTGCCCTTCAATAAATAGAGTCAGTCACCTCATTTATCAAGGCACACATGGGAAAAAAGCCCCCATCGCTGGGGAACAACATGAAAAATGCCTGAGCTAAACAACACAAACTACCTTCCCTATGTTTTGTCTGATTTAACCAGATGATTACAAATCTATATTTAGAATTTTAGCCTGGCTGTCAGTTTCAGGTTTATCATTTTCCTTGTATTGAAGGTTGGTCTTGAATGAGTAGAAATAACTGCTGGCAGGGATTGTGAAGCTGAGCTGCTGAGTGGACAGACTTTCCCCTAAAGATTCTGGCATAGAGTCTTGCTTTGCCTCCAAACAAAATAGACAGTGCAGACTGGAATACAGTGTATTCGCATAGTTGATCATCTGATCACCACCCCCAGACCCCACAGACAAGTAAGTCTACCTGTGCACTTTTTTTAAAAGGAATAATAGAATAAATAGTAGTATTTAATATTTCCTATAATTTCTCTGTTTTTTTAAACCTCTGATATGGGCAAGCGTCTTGGCAAGGTCAACTAGGGTTCAAATTTGTGTGATTCTGAAATCCGCATCTCCGGTTTCCTAATAACCAGCAATGTGATTCAAGAAGGGGCACAACATGCTCTACTGAAGTTTCGTGCTGCTCACGATTCCATGGTCCTATAGTATTATTTATTACGTCATCATTAATTAGTCAGCCTTGACTCAAATATTATTACTTAACTGTAGACCTGATATCTTTTATATCTTACCTCAGAGCACTTCATGTGCAGACATAGACAGTCTGTAGACTACTGACGAGGATGATGAAACTTTTATATTTTATATTTGGCTTTGGAAATGGGAATGATCTTGCTTTTACTGAGCTGCAGGAACATTTTTTGAAAATCTGGGAATTCAAAGTACATCCAAGGGAACACTGGCTCACTGCAAAAATAAAAAATAAAAGAAAACCTTGAAAGCTTGACTGAAGTAGATTGCTGTGAGTCAAAACATTTTGTCACGTTTACCCACAAGGCCCCACTTGTGGCTTCGGCCTTTGGTCAGCCATAGGATGATGTAGGACTGACTTACAGTTGTGATCAAATTTATTCAACCCCCAATGCTGCGAAGGGTTTTATGGAATTCAGTGCACATTTGTAATTGTGTTCATAATGAAATCTTACAAGGACTTGTTAAAGAACTAAATGCAACTAAGATAGCATCAATTGTTTTTGTCATAAAGTATTAAATGGCCTTTTTGTGATTTCTTCATTGACACAATTATTCAACCCCTTTACGACTACCACTCCTAAGAACAGAGGTTCATTCCAGTGTTTTCAATCAGGTATTGAAAACACCTGTGGATGTCAACGAGCAGCAATCAAGCATGATAAGCACCAATTAGGCAGATTTAAAAGGACTGTGATACTCAGCTCCTTCTAGACATCTACTGGTGTGTTTACAAGCATGGTGAAGGCAAGAGAATGGTCCCAGAAGACAAGAGAAGAGGTTATTGCTCTTCACAAGAATGGCAATGGATATAAAAAGATTGCAAAGTTGTTAAATATTCCAAGAGACACTATCGGAAGTATCATTCGCAAGTTCAAGTTAAAGGGCACAGTGGAAACGTTACCTGGTCGTGGCAGAAAGAAGATCCTGACCGCGACTGCTGTGCGCTACCTGAAGCGTAATGTGGAGAAAAATCCCCGCGTGACTGCTAAGGAACTGAAAAAAGACCTGTCAGATGTGGGCACTGAAGTTTCAGCTCAGACAATAAGGCGCGCACTGCATAACGAAGACCTCCATGCCAGAACTCCCAGGCACACCCCCTTGCTGACTCCAAAGAACAAGAAAAGTCGACTGCAGTATGCCAAAAGTCATGTGGACAAGCCACAAAGGTTTGGGACAGTGTACTGTGGTCAGATGAAACTAAATTAGAACTGTTTGGGACAATGGACCAGCGCTATGTTTGGAGGAGGAAGAACCAGGCTTATGAACAAAAGAACACCTTGCCTACTGTGAAGCATGGCGGGGGGTCAATTATGCTTTGGGGCTGTTTTGCTTCTAATGGTACAGGAAAGCTTCAACGTGTGCAGGGGTACCATGAATTCCCTTCAGTACCAGGAGATCTTGGAGGAAAATGTGATGGAGTCAGTCACAAAACCTGCGGCTTGGGAGACGTTGGACCTTCCAACAGGAACAATGATCCGAAGCACACATCCAAGTCCACTAGAGCAGCATGTTTGAAACATGAAAGGCTGGAAAATTCTAGAGTGGCCATCGCAATCACCAGACTTAAATCCAATTGAGAACCTCTGGTGGGACCTAAAGAAGGCAGTTGCAGTGCGCAAGCCTAAGAATGTGACTGAACTGGAGGCTTTTGCCCATGAAGAATGGGCTAAGATACCCATAGGTCGCTGCAAGACACTTGTGTCAAGCTATGCTTCACGCTTGAAAGCTGTCATAACTGGAAAAGGATGTTGTACTAAGTACTAAAAAATAATGTCACTAGGGGGTTGAATAAAAAATAATGATATGATGTGAGCACAGTAAAGACATTTGTGGTTATTCCATCATAAATATTATGTTATATTTGTCTAATTTATAAGTGCCTCTTTGATATAATTGTAAATAAGATGACTGAAATGATCAAAATCAATGTCAAACTGGCCAAAACACTTTATTTCAGTGGGGGTTGAATAAATTTGATCACAACTGTAAAATGTAATGTAAACTGTATAGCAAAGCAGTAACTCCAATACAAATGACTCCACACCTGTAAGAGTTAAGCCGACATAGTCATCAGAAATAGTCGTTACTCATCATCACAAGCTACATAATGATTTCTGTAAACTTTAACTGTTTGCATTGACTAAAATGTCAAGAATTCCTCATATATTCCCTGGTCTATTGATATACTTTCAAGTCTGTAGTGCTATAAGATTCACTGGTAAAGATTGACACGTTGCTATTTGAAAAATTCTTGTCTCTTTCTCAGAGAAGATGACTAGCAGGAACTTGGCGGTCGGTGCTGAAATTCGAAGGCTAATAATCAGTGGCGTAGCAGGAGGCGCCCTCCGTCGGGTTAATTGTTGGTTGCTGATTCCCACCTGCACATTGAAAGACACTGAGATGGAAGAGATTTGTGTGAGATTCCACTCAGCCAGAAAGGGAACTGTCAAGTAGCTCACCTGTACTGAGAACTGCAAGGCCTGGAAATGCTTCAGTGGCAAGAACAAAATAACCATAATGATGTTTTTGCAGAAAAGCCATACCAAAATAACTATAGTCATTCAATAAGAAGCCCTATAGTGCTGCATTGTGTGCCTGTAGTAATTAGTATTATGGCATTATATTTTTTTATTTTTTCCAATATGTTCAGTAAACAAGCTCACTGGACAAAATTGAATGACCTTGCATGTTGAAAGTGGTAGTGACTTCAGACCCCTGCAGATGGCTTTACACAAGGACCATAGGGCTATAAATATCTGTAGGGTGGGTGCCAGGATTCACAGATTGAGAAGAGATGGAGGTGCAGTGAATGTTTCATTTGATGTGTGAATAAATGGGTCCAAAGCAGATGTTAATGATTGGCTAAAAAGAGTGATTGCATTTGGATGTGCCAAAGGCCGTAACGTGAAGGAAGTAACTGAATTTGCAGGTTTATGGAAGCGTATGGTCATATGGGTGCACCAGAAGTGGCTAAAATCCCAGTCTACAGGAAATTCTCCTCAGAACTGTGCCAGGGAAGGCATTTACTAACTTTGGCCCAAGAGTGGCAAACACTGATGTTGCCTATATCCAGAAACTTGTCCAGTCCATGACAAATCACAGCTGTTATTCATGCTTGTAGAGGTGCTGGGTACATTACAGTCACAGGTGAGTAATTGTTTTTCTCCACTGAGTTATTAGTCATTCATTAATGTGCGGACGAGCGCGCTGGAAGCCTATAATACTAAGCTTTTAAACCTAGTGTAATATGGCAAACGCCGGTTCATTCACAAATAATGTCAACACAACATTTAATTTTCTTATGTGGTTTCTATGCTCACATAAATTAGTGCTAAATTGTATGCTAAGGATCACGAGCTTCGTGCGTGTTTGCTTTGGTGCTTTATGTGCTTGTTTTATGTGCTCTGTAATTACATCCTTTTATTGCTGCCTTGTGGCTTTTGTTGTGCTTGTGTTTAATGTATGCTCAAAAATGTGATTCCTGAGTTTAATTCCTTCACATATAAGCATCTTGTTCAACATTAATGATATTCCTTTTGGAAAATGTTGTTTATGAATCCTGGTTAAAAGCATTAGGTGGCAAACCATGTATTCTTGTCCATTTGCTGACCGGTGCTTGTTTTTATTGGTTCATGGTAAGTGGTCTGTTTTGCATGTGATTCAGAGCCTATATTCCCATATCACATCTGGTACATGGGGGCTTGCATTTCAGTGAGCTCTTATACAGCTTGCAGTGGACTTGGCTTTATTTTCTGTAGTACCACACAAATAAAGTACTCTGGGCTCCACAATTAGAAAAATGGAATCTGTTCTTTCCTCTTGCCTCTTCACTGCAGTTTTTACTAAGTCTGTTCCTCAGGCACTGGGTCAATGTGACCCTTAGTAGACAAAAGGCTAAAGCATTAAAAACACACAACAATGTAGGTATTTACTGATGTAGCCATGCTGACATTTTTTATATAAGACTCATAAGGGTTGAAACAAAGTGTTACCAATACATTACTTCAATGGAATAATGTAGTGCTACTTCCCCAAGAGTGGAATAAGGGGTGTGTCCCAATTGTGCACTTAATACTAAAACTAACTAGTTTTGAATATGTAGCATATAGTACACATCTGAGTGTCAAAGTTAGATATACCCAAAATCTGCATTGCACACTTAGAAGCAGTGGATATTTGGGTATGGTAATGATGGACACTATTGTCCCACAACAGTGTCCATCATTATGATGCCGTGGTGGCAGGTCCAGAAATGATGTATAAAAGTGAATTTAACCCAAATCTGCCAAAACAGCCTGTAAAAATAAATATATTCTAGCAAATAAAGCATTTATTTGTTTGTTAATAATGCATCCACTATCCAGCTTGGTATGACGTGAGCTTCATCACGTCCTGTAATGAAGTAATGATGCAGTATGCTAATATTTAATTTACTAGCCTGCCAAACTCATACTGCTAAGATTAGTACATAGTATATGCTCTGTAGTATTAATGTGTAGTACACATTGAGATGCAGCCTCTTTCTTTAACCATGCATTATACAGAAGAGAGCTGGAGATAATGTCTAATGATCTCACCTATAATTATCCTTGATAGAGTAGGAAAGACTGTTCAGTCAGAATGCTAGATGCAAAAGCTCAGCAGTTTGTGAAAGACTTTGCTTCGTGCACACACACTCACTCAATTTACAATGCGCCATGGGGGGCAACAAAGCTTGGCAGAGGAAAAAGGAGTATATTTACAGCCCCTCTACGCAGCTCGTGGAGAAAGCGGAGGAGACGTTAATTGCATTCCGCTGTCGCTGTCTTGTATGTATTGATCAACCAAACACTACACTCTCCTTCCTCACAGCACGGCGCGCGCAATAACTCTGATGCTAATCGAGTGATGGAGGGGAGAATAGAGGAAGGGGAAATCAAAGCTGAGACCAAAGTGAAGCCTCAGCCATCACATACCTCATCATTAACGCTGCTCTGCCGAGTCCCGCCAGACCCTATCTGCCAACGTGGGGATCCACGTGAATAAAGACATACATCTGCTGTATTAGTGCTCTGGATTAATGCACCAGGCAACCCAACAAGTGACCTTTTAGATGGGGAGTCGAGGGGGCCCCGATCGCTGCGGATCTGTGTCAGGCGCGAGTAAACGTCGAACGAACATGAAAAGCCACTTTGCTGCCATGCTTACCAAGCTACTGATTAAGATTGCTCTCTGAAGATGATGGAGGAATCGTATGAGAGTGAAGGATGGAGGAAGTCAGACAATGTTCTAATAAGGGGAGTTCTATTCTACATAATTCAATTCTCGAGATTGTAAACAAAGCTCATTCAAAGTGGGTCACTGTAGAGAATCTTATTGAGTCTGATTCTTTTTTGATTGGAACCAGTGATCTTGATTTCTGCAACACAAATACAGCCATTCTATTTACTATCGAAACCACCAGTGACCCCGCACGTCCTCTGAGTTTATTTGGAATGTTGATGATGAATAAATACTGGTAAAGTACAAGACATATGTTTTGCTGTTTTGCCATAAGTACTTCTTGGTACTACTTTGCTTCCTTCTACGTACCTCACCACCATGAAAGGATTTTGCAAACTACTATAAGGAATCTGTGGGACATCAGGCGGTGTATTCAACTTTCTGTGAGGGAGTTTTAAGACACAATAAATTGTTTGGGTGTCTAGTTGCCTTCTCCACCATTCCGACACTTTCCGACATTTACATCTAATTACATCTATCTATCTATCTATCTATCTATCTATCTATCTATCTATCTATCTATCTATCTATCTATCTATCTATCTATCTGTCTATCTGTCTGTCTGTCTGTCTGTATGTCTGTCTGTCTATCTATTTGTATGTCTATCTATTTGTATGTCTGTCTATTAATCATTCACCTATCTATCTATCTATCTATCTATCTATCTATCTATCTATCTATCTATCTATCTATCTATCTATCTATCTATCTATCTATCTATCTATCTATCTATCTGTCTGTCTGTCTGTCTGTCTGTCTGTCTGTCTGTCTGTCTGTCTATCTATTTGTATGTCTATCTATTTGTGTCTGTCTATTAATCATTCACCTATCTATCTATCTATCTATCTATCTATCTATCTATCTATCTATCTATCTATCTATCTATCTATCTATCTATCTATCTATCTATCTATCTATCTATCTATCTGATCTGTAAAAGGATGATAAATGTTAATAATGTAAAGGCAATCTTGTGAGTTTTCTACAACGTGTAAACAAAATGCCTAACTCTGAAAGTACTTTGCAACATGAGTTATAAAAAAGAAGGAAAGAAAAAAACCTTTCACAAGTAACAACAAACAGGACATCCACAGAGCGTTTCGAAATTAGTCTCGCTTTGTAGTTCCAATTTATTTTGGATGCAGAATTACACTCTGTTATAGCCTGACATGACGTTTTTGCAAAGCGGTTGTTTTTCTGCTGCTTTCCGGGTGCTAAAAACTATGTTCTGGAGAATAATGTAAAGTTGATGAATAATCATGATGCTAAATAATGTATCATAAAACATCTAACGAAACCCTACAACCTAACGAGTGCACTGTGGTGCTTGAAAGTTTGTGAACCTTTAGAATTTATTACATTTCTGCATAAATTAGGCCCAAAGTTTTAATAGATTATCACGCAAGTCCTAAAGAAAGTTTTTGATTGCACGCGTAGGTCTGCACGTTTGCACGTTTTGTACTCTTTTGTACTGTTTTGGAATTGTTCTTGCACAGCAGCTTGGAGAATTTTGTAGCTCATTGCTCTTTACAAAACAGCTTCAACTCTGCTATGCTGGTGGAGTTCCTCCCATGAACTGCTTGCTTCAGGTCCTTCCACAACATGTCTATTGGATTAAGGTCAGGACTTTGACTTTATTTACCTGTAACCATCCTTTAGTAAAACAACTTGTATGCATAAGGTGAATGTCTTGCTGCATGACCCACATTCTGAGATTCAGATCACAGATGTACAAAAGAGTGTTCCAACAGCCTTCTGGCTTGTCCATGTGATCTTCAGAAAACCGCAGATGGGCAGCGATGTATTTTTTTGTAGAGCAGTGGCTGTCTCTTTGCAACACTGCCATGCACATTGTTGCTGTTCAATGATCTCCTGGTGGTGGACTCATGAACATTGACATTAGCCAATGTGAGAAAGGCCTTCAGTTGCTTAGAAGTTATTTTGGGTTCCTTGATGACCTCACAGACTGCACCCTTGCTCCTGGTGGGTTATTTGTTATAATAACAGTTAGTTTTTGCACATTCCCTGCATAGCTTATAGAGTTATACAATTATTGCACATCTGAAGAATTTAGATCAGATTACACAGAAATATAGAAAATTACAAGACCAAATTCAAACTTTCAAGCACCGCTGTATGCTTCTATGCTCTGCTGCTCTATTCAGCGGGATGATGCCTGATTTCTGCTGTTTTTTTAATATATGTAATGAAATAACATCTGGAATTTGTCTCCACATTAATAACAGGCATTGTTGGACTGATCTAATCTCTCATAATAAATCTGCAGCTTCATCCATCAAGTGGTATTCTCAAGCTTCCGAGTTCAGATCCCATACTGATATTTTGATTATGGTTTTCTGTTTGGTCATTAAGATCCTTTATGACTGAGTCCAGTTCTTCAGCATTAAGCTGCTTTTCCCTTCCTTAAGCTGTTTTCCACTTCAGATAATCCGCACCGCAGACATGCACAGTTGTAATTTTTTTAAATGATGCAGCCTATTCTAATTCCAAATAATGCCTTTCAATTTACAATTAATGTTTAGCCCCAGTTTCGCTGTGGCAACCCCTGGGGAACAAAACAGTGACACGATCATTAAATGGTGGCGCTTTCAGAAGCAGCAGCTTGCTTTAGTCTTTATTATGGATTTCCCTAGTGCAGGATGTAGTTTGAGTGGGAATCGGTCCCTGATTTGACAGTTTTTCTCCATTGATCCATTTCTCGAATCATATTGAACAGTTGCACTAAAGTATTACTCAAACACACCACCAGGGGCACCGGCATAAAAAGGGCCCGGCCTTGATTGGGGGTCCTCTAAACAGCTCAGTAATAAATTGGTACTGGTTTCTAATTTTTGTTAATTTGATAATAATATTCCTTTTTTAAATCATTATAATTTATTATAGCAAGTATCAAGCTCATGATATATATATATATATATTTTAAGTAACTGCTTTTCGGCCTGTTTTTGCCTTTATCTGATTTTCTTGCCACTTCCTGCCTCCACCTGCCCTCTCCTCTGATTCTAAAGAAAGTGGTTTGGTCCTTTTTCATGGTTATAACATGGCTAAAGAGAGTGGTTAGTGGTAGTCGCCAATTCTAAAACCAATATGACACTAAAACCAAAATCATGTTATTAGAAGGGCTGACAGTGGGAGAAAGTGAAATAAATAAGGGAAACCAGCTGCTGACGAATATCTGTCAGGAGACAGGTGAGCCTGAAGTAACTGTTGGAATAAAGTAATCTAGCTTGCTAACTAGTGATTAGCTAAAAAGCAGCTGTTCAAATACGATAATAAATAAAGTTAATAAAGAAGCAAGATTTGATTCAGTGCAGCTCATAAGCATTTCCCCAACACTGAATGTAACACAGTGAGACAGTGTTTTTTTTTTTTTTAAACCCAGCAAACATGCACACATTTAGTTTTTTTATTGAATTTCCCTGTAGTTACAATGATTGCCTTCAGGTTAAAGTCTACTCATTTTTAACTATAGTGACCTATATATATTTGATGATCCACTGCTGCAAAATATGTTATTTTGGCAAGTGCAATTATCTTAAACCATTAACATATAAAATCATTAACATATTAAATATTTCTTATTTTTTAACCTAATTTTGAGATTATTTCACTCTGTTCTAGGTAAGGTAACTTTGGTAAGTCATATTTCTCACTATGGTGGCAGATATTTTTGCTTGTTTTAAACATGCTTGAAACCAGCAAAATCATCTGCCAGTACAGTGAGATATTGTTACTGAAGTGCATAAAGCAAGCAAAAAAGGGAAATCATCCTACAGGAATCTTACAACATTCTCACAATGAGAAATATTCAATATATTAAATAGATGTAAGATCATTGCACTTGCTAAGATACCACTTTCTTTGCAGTGAAAGAACCTTATTAGTTGTTTCATCCTTAAATGCATACCACCCGCTTCATAATGCATTTAATAATTAAACTAATTTATTTATTAACTCATTTATTTATTTATGATTGTTCCAGTGAGGGCACCAGGGCTACTGCTCAGGGCCCAAAATTTGCCCCTGCATTCCACACAGTGGTTTACGGGCGAGCCTATCTCCAAATTCGTAGTTCATGTCCCAAAAGTACATATTTATGTCAATGAACATGTCGGTTTCATCACAATGACAAGTTCTTTTGTCCCTGAATACGAACAAGACTAATAATCTGAAAATGCTTGTCAGTATATCAGTAATTCTATAGCTTTTTCTTGATGGCTGAAGTTTTGATGACAGTGATTGAACATGCACAAGGCTACACTTTTTCTGTGAGGCACATATCAATTTACTGTACTGTATAGGGAACTAAAGCAGAGTCTTTCTACACCTGTCTGCTGAACCACAGATTCTTATCCACATCAGAACAGCAATGCAGCATGGAAGGAATATTTCGGAATTTCTCCGCAGGTGTCTGCACTACATTCATGTCATTCAGCAGGGTCATTTGAGTATGTCTGAATAACGACACAGTCGTTCTCTCAGCATTCGGCTGCACCACTCAACCAGCCTTGGTTATTGCAGGGCTATGATTCATTACATGGTCTAGAGTTGTGGCCCTTATTTCATTTGGGATAGGCCCACGTCTTTGGCCTCTTCTAGCTCCTTAATCCTGTTCTTCTTTGTTGTATTCTGTCTGTATATGCTTGCCAATTGAAGGTTCATAAGATACACCTCTGAGCTATTTTAGAGAACCGGTTGATCATCAGTTGATCGAAAGTCGTGATTCACCTGAGAGCTTTTTTTCAGTTTAGGACAAATTTACCACAAACAGTCCAAAAGGAATCTATAAAATATGATTCACAGCTTATGACATATGGTTTATTGACTCATGCAATGAACTAATGTGTAGATGTTTCGGGGAGTAGACTATAAAATAGAGAAGAAGTATAATACACTTTGATCAACATGACAAGTGTAGCTAATAATTGTGAGGAACATTTGCTATTTCTTTACAGTTAATAAGAAATATTTTTATGATGTGCTTAATTAACTAGATGATGTGAGTAATGCTGTAAAACGACTGAAAAAAACTTTAATAAGGTTCTGAACTGCATTGCTCTTAAAGGTCTAACAGAAGACAAGGAATAATAATCTCTTTGAAATGATAGTTTCTTAATGATTCTCATCTCAGATACGACTGTAAAAAACCTTTACTTGTTACAGTCCCTTTTGGGGGTATGGGGGGTTGGACACGGGTTGGAACACTGCAAAATAATAGAACGAAGATGAACCACAAAAGAACCACATTTGGTTTCCAAAGAATCATGTTTAAAAAAACTTTGTCATAATGATCAACACCATTTCCAATGTTTATCCTAGAATATTTACATTAACCTTTACACGTTTTAAGCTGAACCAAAAAAAAAAGCTCTTCGCATTTGCCTGTCCATTAATAAACTGTTATCCAAAATTCTTTACTGCATTGCAACAAAGAAATCTTTCTGTTTCCATTTTGCACCTTTATTTTCTAAAACGTCAGGAACAAACTCAAGCTGATACTCATCCATGGCAGACGGATTTCTACACGTCTCATTTTCCAAAAACAGTTCTTGAAAGCAGCATCCAATGGTAGGCATGATGTAGAATCAGAAGTGCTTCCCCTGGTTATCATTCCATAACCCTATCTGTCTCCTTCCTGCACCAGTAATTTTAGGAGCACTTAGGAGTCATTTCGAGAGCTAAGAGGAGCTTAAATGCAAAAAACGAGCACTAAATGTGAGGAGAAAATGACTTAACACAAGTGAAATGATCTGGCCATACAGCAATATTATTTTACTTGACAGGAAATCTTAACTTTTAAGACGCTTAAACTGGATTCCATTTTAGGAATACGTAGCTAATATTAACATTTAATAGATTATTTATTCATTTATTTATTTTGCATTATTAATTTTGGCACATTAAAAAAAGGAAACAAAAGGAAGAAAAAAAAAACACTGGAATTTGAGGAAATTACTTTGTACTATTTGAAATAAGTAGGTCTATACCCATAACTGAGCCATAGAAGAACAATAAAGGTTATACTGTTACAGCATCAGAGAGAAACATATTTCTGAGTAAAACTATATACTTAAACTTCAGCTGAGGAATGAAACCTCAGCAGCAGAATCTAAAAACAAGCTATCTGCCTATTCAACTAAGACAACAAATGATTTTTGTTAAATATGCCTTACATGTGATTCTTACGTCAAACTATTCAACTTGTGTCAACCACAACGATTTTCCATTCACTTTTTTAAATGCTGCCTGAAAAGTCTAAAATGGGGAAAAAAAACTTGAATATTGCAAGTTTATATGAAGCTTTTTAAACTAGGACGAGGTGAAAAACTTTAAATATTGCTAGAGCGTAAATGAAGAAAGAGGTGGAATGAAGGAAAGGGTTTTTCCGAATAAACAATGCAGCTTCAAGCTGTAGGTCACATAGTTTTGTAGGACTTACATTGACTTCTTATTAGATTTTCCCGTTTCACCTTATATTGTACAAATGTCACATTCGGATAAAAACTGTAGCTAAGTCATGGTGGATGTCACTAAGGTGGCACTGAGATTTTAGCCCTGATTAGGTGGGCCACTGCTCGTTTTCCCCAGCAGCTCTGAGCTTCCAGCAGCACTGCCATAAAAAGATGCTAAATGGCTGTAAAGAGTTTAACTTCTCCATCTTGATTAATTTGATGCAGCTCCTAATCATGGTAGCCATCTACGTCATCCAGAGTTTCTTTGCATAATGGATGGAAACCTTACGTAATTAGGCTTTATTGTCGAGTTAATTTTTTTCTTTCATCATTTTGTGAAAGTGCGTAACATTTGTGGAACACGGCTACTTAATGATAAAGCAAGTTTTGCTTGGTAAGCAGAGAGTGTGTTGCGTGGGATGTGGGGACAGGTTGCAACTGCAAGTCTTTTAATAAACCAAAAATAAAACAAAACCAAAGAGACTAAACAACAGAACAGGGCTACACAACAACAGACATGGAGAAACTTACATGGATACTTAATCAAACCACAGACCGGCCGGGAGACGAAACACCCAACAAGAACAAAGGGCACGACATTGGGTATAACACAACAAGGGCTGACAAGAGACACCTGGGAAGGGGCGGAGCTAGAAACAAGAGACATGACAGGACACGGCAGGGTGTGACAGAGTGCAATACATTGGTACGTCAACGTTAATCTACTCAATTTTAAGATTTCCTGACTAATTCATGATCAGTTTACGACAATTGAATGAAAGCATCTAATCTAATAAGTAGCTATTAAACCATATTCCCTTACCAAAAAGTTTTAATCTTGGTAAGCACAGAACAGCTTGCAGTGAATGCTGGATATTCTCAGTGACACTTCTAAAAAAAAAAGGCTCTTTGAAGAATCATCCACTGCGAGGTTCTTTGGGGAAGCGAGAGTTGTTTTCAACAGCATTGCTCTACAGGTGCTACACTTGCTTCTCTGCTACAACAAGACTCTCTGTTTTGGTTTGGTTCCCTTTGGCCCAAATCACTTTTAGATTACCCTTTTCTAAGCCCTCTTTATTTTTTATAATGAAACGGACTGTTTCTGTTATTGTGCTCTCAAGCTATACGTAAATGAGCTCTTTTCAGAAAGCAGCATGGCCCTAGACACTCCTTATAACAGTGTAAAAGGGGTGCGGCTAAACTCCTATAGGCTGAACCAGTGATTATATTTAGTTCTGTGACATCAGTGAATTTAGAACAGGCATATTTCGTTTACCTACAAAAAACTACATGTGATATAAACTCATTTTTCATTATTTGGGCCCTTTAAGAGTGCAAGCTTTAGTCCAAAAGTAAATTAATTATTCCAAGTTGAACTCATGCTAAATTAAGTTCTGAAGGAAGCAAACTCTCCTATAACATTCAAGACAAGAGGGAATAAATATGAACACTGCTCAAACAATGCAAGCCCCCATGCTGCACCTCCGCATAGATATCTTCAAACCTCTCCTTGAAAAGCAAGCACAGGCACTGAATAAAATCAGTACAGAGCCTCAGTGCGATGGTACAAGGGTCTCGGAGAGTATGTTCCTGGTGCTTTTCTCGCCACCTCTGGGATAAGCTCGTTGTTGTTCCCAGACATGAGTTGAATAGGTTTAGAGTGTTCTGAAGTTATCAGAAGGCCTCTCGCTCTCGCTCCACAACCCTGTGACGCACGACACACCTCTTACTTAAACAAGACACTGCAGCAAGGAAGGTCATAAATTAATCAGGAGAGAAAAGAGAGATGTCAGAGTTGTTCCTTTGTTTGAGGGCGCGACGCTTGATGACTTGCGGGGAATGTACAACAAAGTGAATCCATCTGTTCTTCACGTTTGACTCAAAAAAAAGATGCCCCAGGTCTTTTAGCAGAGAGGAGAAGGAAGACATGGGAGTAGAAGAGCAATAAAAAAGAAAAAAAAAAAAAACAGCCATCCAGATACACTGCGATTCTCGATTATTATTCAGAAAGACTCTGAAAGGCCTGCACTGCCTCCACTCAGCATGATTGCACTGGCTCCTCAGGGGCCTGGCTGGAAAATGGCCCACTCTACATGAAGGCTACCACTATCGGCATGACATTTGTGACTTGTATATTGGTTAGAACAGGGGTGGAGCCGAGGTGGGGTGTGTGGGGGGGTGTAGAGCAGTAGTTACAGAAAATCAGAGGACATGGAAAGTACATGCAGGACCTTCACATCTTAACTTCCTGGAACAGAAATGCAGACTAAAAGTAACTTACACAAATACTAGTTTTGCGTGTCACTAAAACACATCACAAATTTTCACATGGGTACAATAATATTTTTCCTCAATGCAAAATCATATTATTATTATTATTATTATTATTATTATTATTATTATTATTATTATTATTATTTATAAACATTAGTAAACTCAAAGACGAAGTTATGTTGATGTAATTCATGTGGAATTGGATATTTGTATATACACTCAATATCAAAAGAATAGTAGCAAAAATACTTGCACCCATAAGGAAACAAAGAATCCATGTATTGAGGCACCCTAGTTAGTACCCAGATGAATGGTTTGTTGTTACCTATCATTTACATTTACATTTATGGCATTTAGCTGACACTCTTATCCAGAGCGACTTACAGGGTGAATCATACTACAGGCAGGCCAATGTAGTGTTAGGAGTCTTGCCCAAGGACTCTTATTGGTGTAGCACAGAGTAATCACCCAGACCCGGATTCGAACACCAGTCTCCCACACGTGGTGGTGTTGGCTCCCTTACAGGTACTGGTGTTATCCGCTGAGCTACACCAACCACAAGTCCATAAGTGAAGATGAGTGTAGAATAAACCTTGGTGCAGTTAGCAATTCTGGAGAATGGTTGTGGACATGTAAACTCAACAGCAAAACAAATGCACTCCTCCGTTCTGTGCTTCTTCAGAAGCGCTGCCCTCCAAACGGGCATGCATAGCCAAGGTGAATGACACTGGGCTTGCAAACTTGCTACAAAACCTTTTATAAAACTCTTTAGGGCTGTATGGACCAGAACCATGATATAATGTTAGAGCAAACAACAACACAGCAAGCAATGTGTCTCATTTTAACTGGACTGTGGGTTAGCAAACCGTCAACTGCTACTGCAATGCTAACCGCAACAACACAAACATTAGCAAATGGAACAAAACAGTACTGACCTGCTGGTTCTGTGCAGTTACAAAAATAAGTCTAGAGAAGAAACAGAGCAACCTCCTCATTACATTTATGCCCTCCAACACTACATGAAGCTAAAGACATACAGCCTCTTTTTTACCAGATTCTTCGTCATATTTCCAAATTCCACCTTAAATGCTGCGGCAGTTTTATGTTGGCATCTCAGTCTACCTGTCCAATTTCCTGTCTGAATTTTCTAATTCCACCTTAAATGCTGCACCAGTTCTATCTTGACATCTCAGTCTACCTGTCCAATTTCCTGTCTGAATTTTCTAATTCCACCTTAAATGCTGCAGCAGTTCTATCCTGGCATCTCAGTCTACCTGTCCAATTTCTTGTCTGAACTTTCCTGGTCTAGCTTAAATGGTGTAGCAGTTCCATTCAGAATGTTGTTATGCCCCTCAGGTGGCAGGGTGTAATTGCAGAACCATTTAAGATAGAACAAGAAAATTGGAATATGAACTTCAGAGGTCTGCACACTCTTTAAACCCTTCACTGATTTACACCAATGACTGCACCTCTAAGGATCCACCTGTTAACCTCTAAAGATTGCAGACCACACTACTGTCATCAGACTCATCTACAATGAATACAAACTGGTGCAGTCAGAATGACCTAGAGCTGAACACTCTCAGCTGATGGCTGTGGACTCATTGAGACTCCCTTTAACACTGCTCTCCCTCACATTATCCAACAGCCATGTGTGAATTGTGGATACTTTAATGTTTCTGAGAATTAGCATTTCCTAAGGCCTGAAGTGGGAGCCCAACATTAGCTCCATTGTCCGTCTACGGCAATTGAGAAAGTTGGGTCTGCCACAGGAGCTGCTGAACCAGTTCTATACTGCAGTTACTGAACCTGTCTTGTGTATTTCCTCACAGTCTAGTTTGGGGCAGGCATAAAAACGCAGGATCAGACTGCAGGCACCCAGAAACGGGCAGGCAAACTCATCACAGGTTCCTCACACCATGGACAAAAGCTCTTTCAACTTCTCCTCTCTGGCCTGCACTGCAGAACCCTGTATACCATGTAAGACTACCAGACACAGGAGCAGCTTCTTTTTCCATGCCATTGCCTTCATAAATATCTGATCAGTAATATTATGTGGTAGGCTATAGCTGCTCTTGCTTTCTCCAGATAGTAATTTCACCCTGTTTCACTCACATATCATATTATACACAACAATTTCTTCCTCATACATGTACATTAGTGCTTTTTGCACCACCACACACATCTGGGTGTGTTGCTTGTATAATGTGTGCTGTCTATGAATAATATGTACATCTGTATATTACTTAAATAGTCTCCCTATTGCTTATATACTGCAGATATTGTTTATCTTCTGTATGTATTGTGTATTGTCTGTAAATTATACATGCATTGTTCGTATATTGGATATAATATCACAGAAATTCCTTCTGTGTGTCAATATACTTGGCCAATAAATCTGATTCTGAAGTTAACACTGCTCTTCACCCAGCCTGATTTAAGAACTTCTATGTTAATCTCTGTTCTTTACATGTCCTCTATGTCCTTGCATTGCGTGTCAAGTTCAGCATATAGTCTCTCCTCTACCTGTCCTGTGCATGAGCACATATGCCCCCTCCTACTGATTGGTTGGAAGAGTGTTGGAGTGGTTTGACCTGAGCAACTTCATTTGTTTCCCATGTACAGTCAGGTCTGTGTACCAATGCCAGATTTTTCCAGCAAGCACACAGAACAGACAGTTAGCAGGCCATAAGGGGAATTTCACTCACTTTAACAAAAAGTGTATTGCATGACCATCACATACTGCACCTTCAAGTAAGCTCTGCATGCCCTCTCTAAACTCTTACCTGTGTGGAGGCCCTGTGAGGGCCCTTGTAAGTGTTTAGAACAGAGGTCACCTCCCACGTCATATACACTCATCATCAAAAGAATAGTTGCACCCAGAAGGAAGTGTCGGTTTGTAATACTGCTAGTAAGGAAGATAAAGATTACCAGGAACAATTAATGATGATAAATGTAAACTGATATGGGCAATATTATAACACTGCATGCCAATAATCCATCCCCATGCAGCTTGAATATTCTCTCACAGTTCCTGCAGATTTTGCAGTAGGGGTGGCAATGGAGTAAAAGCAAGTCTTCTGGACGTGTGACACGTGACAACAAATCCGTTTATCATGGTACTGACCATGGTGCCTCCACATTGAAGTCTCTTCCATCAGCTTGAATTGCTTTCAATCTTTTCTCTGTGGTATACTTAGCTTACAAAGGATGCTACCAACACAACAGCACAAGTCAGAATGGAAAGCACATACACCAGGACAACCTTACAAAGTCAGTCAGGTACAGCGTTAAAACCCGTTCTTGCCAATGTTACAAACACGGCTGAGCTTGAAACTTGAATCCTTCACATGTCTCAAGATGTCAAACCTACCCACCAAGTTTCATTCTTGTCTGTTAATTCCTTCTGGGGGCAACTATTGTTTTTGATTATAAGTGTATGCAAAACATAATATACAGTATATATATATATATATATATATATATATATACAGGTGTTGGACAATGAAACTGAAACACCTGGTTTTAGACCACAATCATTTATTAGTATGGTGTAGGGCCTCCTTTTGCGGCCAAAACAGCGCCAGTTCGTCTTGGGAATGACATATACAAGTCCTGCACAGTGGTCAGAGGGATTTTAAGCCATTCTTCTTGCAGGATAGTGGCCAGGTCACTACGTGATGCTGGTGGAGGTTCGTCCTTCTTGGTGGTATGCTGACATTACCCTGGATACCGTGGCTCTTGATACATCACAAAGACTTGCTGTCTTGGTCACAGTTGCGCCAGCAAGACGTGCACCAACAATTTGTCCTCTTTTGAACTCTGGTATGTCACCCATAATGTTGTCTGCATTGCAGTATTTTGAACTAATTGAACCTTCACACTCTGCTCTTACTGGTGCAATGTGCAATTAATGAAGATTGGCCACCAGGCTGGTCCAATTTAGCCACGAGACCTCCCACACTAAAATGACAGGTGTTTCAGTTTTATTGTCCAACCCCTGTATATATATATATATATAATATACAGTATGCAATGCTATAAAATACAAACCTTAATTCCATAATGGTGTGTGACTTACATGTGAAAATATATTTTCTGTGTATCTGAATAACTGTGAACAAACCTATGTCCAACCACGATACATCACAAGTCAGATCTCCAGCAGGAAGGTTAGTGACTGCTGCTTTAGAAGTTAAGCATGAAGTAACAGTCTCTGTGACTGGGTGGGATGATACTCCCTCCCCGCATCACTCCTAGCAAAGCTCGCTAATATGAGTGTCTGTTAGTTCACATAACAGAACTGGCCGTTTTTCTCAAAGCATGTCCAATGAAGTTGCGTAAGCAGCAGTTTGAAAAGGTGGCACTTCACATGTCTGTTCTCGGAAGCACGTGTTAGTGTTCACCCACTCAGCTTGAGAGCATTACATGATAGAGGGAGACCTAGCTGGCAGCTGGAACTGGCTATAACTAAACTGAGGAGAAAATGATTTAAAAAAGCAAACAAAACACAAAAGATCATTTCCTTGGGTTAGAGATTCGAGGTGGTCCATTTGGGTTCAGTATTAGGTTAAGTACAAAATACAGCAAGAAAGTATTTATATTCTTAGAAACTATAAACATGTTCTGATGGATGATGTATTCTTGGGGTAACTGGAGGTTAAGCACCTCATCCTAGTAAACAACCAATAGAGGTCTTACTGGTGAACATTTCATGAGGAATGGACCCCTAAAAATGGAAGGACTTTCAAAACTCATGTAGTCTGTACTGTCCATATATGAAAACGAATTTGCAAATATTGCCTTGTTTGTTTTTGTGATGTCACTAAAATACAATCCACCTAACACATAAACATTGACAACAGCAGATTAGCTCCACCCATTAATTCTGAAGTCGTTATTTAGATGAGTAAAGGATCAGCTCTAATATAATTATAATCTTAAATACATTGTAAAAACCATCCTGTTTGATTGCAAGGTCACAAAGTGTTCACACAGAAATGAATCATCCATTGACTATTTTTGATACATAACCCTTAATAAACTTTATTAGAAGTGGATCTCAGGGCCTTTTTACTCCCACAATATGATAATTAGCCTTGTGATGGACTGCCGGCCTGTGGAGGGTGTTTCAGCTGCCCCCACCCACAACCCAAAAAGATAAATGGCTTAACAGATGAATGAATGTATGAATAAATGAAAGACTTTGGTAATTATGGAAACCTCATTGTTGTTCAGCAGGCTTAACTACGGAGCCAACTACTGGACTGATGCTCACGAAAGTTTTCGGCTCAAAGGTTCTGGTCAGGACTTTTCAGACACGACTTTCTTGAAAGTCAAAACAACACTTCAGTAAAAACATCCACATTGCCAAGTGCATCGCATGAGGTGGTGAGATTGCTTGAGATCTCACAGGATTCTTGGAGTGCCAGCACAGACCTGGCCGTGACCCTAACGCTGCCTACTGTATGCTCACACCTGAGTTCTTCAAGGACAAGCGCTGTCCCTGAGCGAGGCTCAGCGCATCAACTGGAGATGCTGTGCTAGTGAGAAAACAAAGCAGGGTGTTGGGCTGGTCCCCTGATAGCACTGTGCTGGACTTTTTGTGGAATAATGCATGCGGCATGAATGCACTCTCACAGACGGTGAGTAAGTGGCACATGGACTGTTAACTAAAGCAGCTAAGAGTTTACAGTAAGTGATTGGAGAAAGATAAATAGATATGTTCCTTGACTTAGCTCTTCACAAAAGGATGGACTCCCGGCAGTGGGCACATTGTACCCATGGCAACACAGACAGAGTGGCGGACATTCAGCTTCCGAGGCTTGTGTAGGTAGGCTTGGTGAGCTGGGATAATTTATGCTCATGCACAGCCGTGGGGAAATTCTTCATAGTCTATCGCTATCCTCTGCTGTATCCCTTGGAGAGAAGCTTATTGTTTTGTTCTTTTAATGTATGGCTTATATAATGGTCCAGGAGCTGTAACATGAGTGACACATCAGGAACTTCCTGGCCTCATCTGGTAAGTAATTCACCAGTAGTTGCCGACTGGTCTTCAACCGTCCTCCAACCACTCATGCACGCTCAAGTGAACTTGACATTATGATATCATGGCCAAGCTTTGTTTTTCTTGTCGCAGCTACCCTCAGAATGGCCCCGCCACGGAACGGGACCCTGGTGCAATTGGGAAATGACTTTCTGTGTGATGTCTGAGTAATAACAATACCTTGCCTGGGGGTAGTTTGGTAAAAACAGCTCCAGCTCGGCCAACCGAGGATTAGCGCCAAGGCGCTGACCTCTTGTTAAATGCAATGTGTTCCATCTGTCCACCTTCCTCCAGAGTACAGTGGCCATACCTATTAGCACGGCACGGTTTCCAGACAAGGGCCTAGTGCAGAACTAAGGGAGAAGATGTGCAGGGTTAAATTATTAATCCTTTCCGCCTGAGGGAGGCAAGTATGCACACTTGTTTTGTCTGGCATTGCAAGACCTCCTTTGAAATTCTCAACAGGATTTGCTTACTGATAGCATTGCCCCTAATATGCCACTGTAGTTTCCAGAGGACTGTTGAGTAATTTGCTGAATCAGTGTCTGCAGTCGGCCCACAAGTGAATGTGCCAGGATGAACATGTCCACTACCATTCCAAAGTTTGGAATCACCATTTTCAGCAACAATAAAGGTAAGTTTGTTGACTATTTGTTGGAAAATGGCACATAAGCCTCAAAAGCTATAAGAGCTGTTGTATAGTTCTACTTAAAAAAGTCTAAATATCCAATAATGCCTGTTCCAGCTAGCATAAATATATCGGATATTATCAAATAAAATAATAGCATTTTATATAACAAGTGGTTCCAAACCTTTAAGCACAAGTGTAGGGCAAGACTGCTTTATCTGAGTCTAAGTCAAAGCCGAGACTTTTAGTGGTCATGTCCGAGACAAGACCGACAAGACTGATACCACTATAAGAAATAATATGTATTAGTTGATATTGCTAATACTTATATTATTAATAAATATTATTAAGTCACAAGTGCAAAAGTTTGGAAACCCTAATAAAGGACTGTCTTATTCTGGTACCTTTATATTTGTACTGGTCTTAACAACAATTAACTTTACAAACTTAACAAATTTCTGGGTCTACCTTACTCTCTAAGATAAGTCCAAATGAAGTCTAGACTAAGACTACTAGTTTATGATTGGACCTAAGCACTACAACATGCACTTATTCATTATCTAAACCACTTTTCATTCTAAGTCATGGGTGGAGTACTGAAGCCTACCCTCACTGGGCAGAAGGCATGAAACTCCTTTGTAGAGGTGGGCAGAATACTCAGAAGTCTGCATAGGGGACCCTAATCACCTGACTAGGGAACTGATCCCAGACCCTTCCTGCTGTGAGGCAAAAGCGACCAAGCCAAGCCAGAACCCTTACAACACTGTTCTCTTTCAAGGTCACACAGATAGCATTATATTGTGAATATTTTGAAGCTTATTGGCTGACGCTCCCTGCAACGTGACGGATGTCTCAGTACTTCACAGTGACGTGACATCATGTAAGCAAAACATTTGCAATCATTGCAGTCAGCTATACAAGTTTTAGCTGCATTCATTTTCCACTGAAGTGAAACGCCCTGTGAATGTATTAAAGACTACACATCACAACCTGTGCCTGAGTCTTTGTTGCAGGTCATCAAACTCCTGGCTGCATGCAGGTTTTTAGAGAACCTGCACTAACAACTGTAATCTAGCTCATCACTTTAGAAAAAGCTCCCGTGAGTTGAATCAGGTGTGCTGGAGCTGGGCTAGCCCTGAAGTCTGCCATGCTGTGGTCTTCTGGGTCTTCAGTTCAAAGTCTTTTCTCTAAAGGCATGAAGTGTTTTACGCTTACAAATGTGTTTGTATGATTCTAGGTCATGTCTGTGCAGTCATGTGTTGGGAGAATCAGGGTGATTTAGACCTCGCAAACAAGCTTTTATGATGGAATTGTTGCAACAGTTCAACAAATTTTATCCCCAGATATCATCCCTTAATCTTTCAGTCTGCCCGTAAAACTAAATAAAGGCATTCAGGATCAACTCTAAGATATACAGTCCGTATCCTTCCATTCAGGACACAATCTAAAATCTACAATCTTTTTTTTTTATTTTTTTTTTTTATTATTATTTATTTAAGCAGTTAAATTAGTAACACTGACAATGCTTCAAAAGCTATAATCGCTGGGTTGGAAACAAGAACTGAAAGAACCAAATGACTCTGCCTCGTCTTTGCCTCAACATCATTTAGACTTTTTTTCCTCGTCTTGTTCAGACTCTGATCATCACTGTCCAATAAAAAACATGTATCTCCATTTTTGTTCATTTTGACTTGTAGCATCCTTTGAACACCACACTTCCCATTTACACTGTTTAACAATTTCCTGATGAATGGACCAAAAGAAATGACAGACAATGCTGGGCAAAGTCTGGTTCCATTGACTTACATTAAAAATAAATGACGTTACAAATAAATACAATGACATGAAAAATGAAAATAAAAAGTTTTTTGGTTCCCAGGAATTCCAGAGCTCCTCCACAGTAACGAAGGAAAACATGTGTGACGCATGTGGACATGGCTAGGCTAGTAGCCTGAGGTTTCTACAGTACAGGGTGCTAATGTTAACTAAGCCAGTGGTCACCAGAGTTTAGAGCCAGCCTGTGTCTAACATGCTGCCCACATTTATGCCCCAGCTAAGACAGTTAGCTAAGCCTCGTTTCTATCTCAACATCATTTGGACTCTTTGTTTTTGTCTCAGGGTAAGGTCGACTTGGAAATTGTCTCGAGACTAGACTATGCCGTCCTCTGAAGTAACTGGAAACTGAAGCTTTCTTCTGTGATTACTGAATATCGTCACACGTTTCAAATAGATTAAAACAGGGATTTCTCGGGATATCTCTAGACCTGTTTGCTGCTAGTTGGGGATCATTCTATGTCATGGGTGGAGTGCTAAAGCCTATCCCAGTGCTTATTGGGTGGAAAGCAGGAAACCCCCTGGACAGGCTGTCAGAGGTGGGCGGAACACACAAAGTCCACACAAATGGCTGTAATTACCTGACCAGGGAATTGATATCAGACCCTTCCTGGTGTGAGGCACCAGTGCTACCTGGGACATGACCCTTACAACACTAGTAGATCCTGTAAGTGAACTACCCTAATCAAGCTGTTGAGCCCTTGTGTGTTCTCATTCACACAGATAGCATTCCATTGTGGAGAGAAAATTATACTACCCATTTTAAAGCTTACTGGCACAAGTATCTGGATCAAGACGGAGCTCCCAGTACTGCACAGTGACAGGACACCATGGAAGCAAAACATACAGTCAGCTATACAAGTTTCATTTGCATTCAGAAGCATCTGGACACTTTTCTTTCATAATTACAGTTTTCAAATAGAAGAATAACAGTGCTTTTTCTAGATGTCTCGAGACCTGCTTGCTGCTAGTAAGGGGATCTAAAGACCCCTTCTGTGATCTCAGCAGGGTATTGTGGGTGTCCATTGCTTCCAAAATTCAAACATCCACTGAGGATAGATTTAAATGTTTTGCAATGAGAGATGTCTGAGGTCATTTAATTTGCCTATTATTATTTAGTATATTTCACAGACTTATTTATTAAATGTTTATGAACAGACTTTATAGAACAGCTAAACAACAGCAAACAACAAACATGTTTATCTGCTCTGAATCATGTTATGTTTATAAAGTAATAGCATTGCACAACTCGGTAGATTTTACTCCACTGAACTGACTACTTAGTCTTATTTCAGTTCTGCTGTAATAAGACAGAAGACATTACATGTTAACCAAAACAAATTTTCTAGGCTGGAAAAGCGAGGCTGCATCTGAAATTAAGACTCACAAATTAAACAGCAGAGATTTTTTCTAATCATGTCTGGAGATGAATTTAACTGTAGGGGAACACTAACTGAAGGCTAAATGCAGCTCTAATATAGCTCCCACTGTTCATTTTATTTATTAGTTCCTGCACTTGTGTGCGCATTCATCATCTACTCCTGAACAATATGTCTGATTGTTATGGGGTTATCATGGGATTAAATAATCCCATAATAGCTGGATGAAATCCAGTAAACTGCAGTAAAATCCTGAGGTGCCTAGATCAAGGAAATATCTCAACATGGTTCCACATTAACACTGTAGCTTCTTGATGGAGAGAGAGGTCTCTGTTCCCACCAGTTCCTTTTGTTTCCTCTTTCTACTGATTATTTATTCTGTCCATCATATTAACCCATATCTTGTTTTACATGTTCTGGCTGGAATGAGGTGGATTGCTAATGCAACATGCAGACGTCTCAGCATGGAGTTCTAGAGGTTCCTAAGGTGGAGTAACACCAGGTCTATTGACATGTCATACGTGACAACAAATCGTTCATCTTGCCGCTGATCATGTAGCCTCCACACACAGATTCATTGTTCGTCTCCACCAGGACAAAAGCAGGACTTGTCACTGAAGATGACCCACGGCCATTCTACAGACAGCTTTTCCAAAAAGGATGTGCTTTTTAACACACCAAATTTACCCATTTTTGTTGCTTTAAGAGAGCAGAGAGGAGAAAAATGTGTTCAAAGAACTGTGAATAATTTAAGATAACAGCTCTGAGCTTTAAAAACAGGATAATAAACTGCAGCGGTTAGCATGACAACTCGACTCTGATCGGTCCGCCTGCATATTAATGCAGCCACCAAACCCTGTACACAGCACCAGAGTTAGTCAGTCGATCGGTCAGCTTCAGACTTCATGTGAAAGAGTTTTAATAAGTGTTTGGACGTTTTCAAACCCTGACTGGTGTTTCTTTTCCATCTGTAAAAAAACGACTCTGTGTGGGAAGGCCTTTAAACTCAACACATTTCACACTCGGGTAAACGCTCTGACACGCATTCCCCATCATGTGGCAATTCAGCACAAACATGAGGAAAAATCGGCCACTACTCACAGTTTAAAGATCACTGCTATAAATATTAGTTTAAACTGCTGAACACAGATAGGCTGTTCCTATAAGTCCTCATTTTTGCAGGGTGCCAGTGTTTGAAAGCAGCTCCAACACATCGGCGGCATGTCCCATGATTTTTCACAACTGACTGGCCGGTTATTCAAGTAAATGATAGATTCTCCCTGTGTTATGATTTTGCATAAACACACTGTATATAATGTAATGCAGAATTGGGACGGCAGCTGCCACCTCGTCACCCTGTAGATTGCTTCTGTCAATGATATGAAAGCTTTAACACAAGCTCTTCCAGGAAGACTCCAATGCTATGCTGTGCATTCATTCATTACTCTGGCCAATTACAGTCTGCCACCTGGCTGTAATGACATATAGATGATTCATTAAAAAAGCAGTCTACAACTTCAGCTTCAACCTGCTGGCACTAAACTGCAGTGGACTAAACTGGTGGATATGTGTTATTGTATGTTTTTTGGTGGGGGGTTATCACATCCCAATGGGCTGTTAGCCCCTTTAATGCATTACAGCTTAGCCTCCATGCATGGACTGTAGGAATTGTGAAGTGAATGTCACATTTTGAAACTTATGACATTAAACTTTTATTAAACAAAGCGAGGGCAGTTCCCTTATAATAAAAGAAAGTGCAGCCACAGATAACAGATTTGTGGAGTTAAAGCTACCATGTAGTTAATATAAGGAAGATAGATAATTGGTGGCCTTTTATCACTCGCTTTTGGTCCATTTCACACAGTGCCTTGTTTTCAAACCATGCTAAAAACACTGCACGTCCATCATTTTAATCACTTAATAGCTATTAAATTAGACCCACGGTTCGTCCTTTTAAAAACAGTTCTGAAACAGACTTTCACTAACAGCCAATTGGCCTGAAATAGAAGATAAACACCTTTAGTGTCTTATATGTCTTTACTACTATGAAAGCCTCCTGCTGCAGCCCCCCCAAGTGGATGTTCCACCAGTGGAATTGAAACTATTATACTACTATAGATATGTTGTGCAAATTTAAGAAAATACAATTAGATGAACTAGCACCTATTACTCTCCTGTTAGTGAAACGCTGTGACTCTGGGTTGAAATGCCAGTGAGCAATAGGAAGTGAAAGAGGAAGGGGGACCCCCCAAAAAAACAATTCACACCTCTCCGCTATGATGGCTCATGCCGAGTTAAAACAGACAACAGCAGCTTTCATCATATGAAACTGTTAGACAAAAGACTTCGAAACCGACGTCTGCAGAATTAAAAAAACAGGAAGGGTTTATTCATAAACAGAGGGAGAAGCTAAATCGGAGTCAGAGACAGGCGGAGGTCAGAACCAGGTAGAACAAGCAGCGAGGGCAAACAAGTTTACAGTGGAAGACCGAAGGGGAAAACCAAAGAGAGAAAGCACAGGTACAAACCGTAGAGTCAGAGCACAAGCAAAAGGGATAAAGCGAAAGAGTAGTAGAGGAACGAAGGGAGTCGGAAACCAGAATGAGACAATACGAGAAAGGAACGCTCAGGATTGCTAAACTACGTTTGGCAAAGCTTCGCAAAGTGGGAGTGTTTGTGTGTGGCTTAAATACAGGAAGTAAGTGATTGATAACAGCAGTGGCTAAAACTCAGGTGACCTAGAGCGTATCACGGAGTCCGAACGGGGGCGCATAGACATGACGTCATCGAGCGTGGCCCTCTGGGAAGTGGAGTCTCGAAGAGCGGGGAAGCCGGGGAGACTTAGAGGCGTGACAGAAACAATCCTGATAAAACTGCATTTAGACAGTAAAAACACCTGCATAAATGATGAATCGTTGGCTCATCTACAAAGATTAATCTGTACATTTAATCAGCCAACAAGCAGAGATTTATTTATTTATTTAAATTATTTTTACGTTACTCTGTATTGTTATGCTCTGTGCTATTTTTAGCCAAACTTGATTACTGCATGTGTAGAAGGAGAGGGCTATTTTAGACCCTAAATGCTTGGACATGCTTACTGTGACAACAGCACTAGTAAACTGTTTTACTCTGTTTTACTATATTTTGAAAGTCATTATAAGTCGTGCTGCTGGCCCACACTCAAAACTCTAACCAGCGGTGGCTCAGCCCGTGTGCTCTCTCAAGGCCTTTTCACTCAGTGTGATCTGCAGATGCATTGTCTCATCTACCTCTGTCTCCAGCATATTCCCCAGACATTTGCTGCCTGAATCAGTAGCAAAACATGTATGCTAGACTGAGTTTGTTAGTGTTCTTTTCCTATAGGCTGTATATTGTATTCTCCTCGCCAGGGAATGAACTAACGCAGGCTGTGACAGATCCAAAGACTGCTGACTCACCATCTTTGTGCATAACGTGACAAACAAACTCAAAAAATTCTAAACTGACCAACAGCCTTAGTATTAGGCATTATAATATATATTAGGCATAATGCATTATTTTTAGTGTCTGATGGATGCACATGCAAAATGGATTTGGGCACTTCCTAGCAAAAACGTTTTGTTGGCTTTTAAGGTGTGAAGGCTGTGATGGTACGGCACCAACGGTGTCCGAACATTACATTAACTCATCATCTATCTAAGCCGCTTATTTATCTGGGTCATGGAAAGTGTTGGCAGTAAACACCCTGGACAGGCCACCAGTCCATCGCAGGACAGACACACATACACATTCACAGCTTGGGGCAATTTTGCATCTCTAATTCACCTGACTTTGCATGTCTTTGGGAGAAAACCAGAGCAGACACAGAGAGAACACGCATACTCCACACAGGTCCGTCTTGCCGTGAGTGAAAGTGCTACCACTGTGCCACCCTCCAAACATTACTCTGGTGCTAAATATAGATATTTAGTCATGGGGTATGATGAAAAACATGGTAAACATCAACATTTCTATGTTGATTTGATGTGACTTTCTAAAATAGCTAGAGGTTGATGCTGTAGTGGATTAAAATCACTGTGTTTAAACTGCTTGGATATCCATACACAGTAGTATTATTTACTTTGGAATAGATCCTGTTGGATCCAGTGTGTTCATTGTATCAAGAACAAGCTCTTCACTAGGATTTTGAAATGGCTTTAATGTGGAAGCTCTAACTTCAGACAAATTTGAAATCAATGTCAGTTGTGTTCCCTGGCAACTTAACTAATTTCCTCCAATCTGATGTCTTACAGTGGAAAGATATTGGAGTAAAGTGCCTTTCTGACACCTGTAACTAGTACATTGACAGTTACTTACTTTTTTGTCTGACTCTGGAATTACCTGTCATGGATGGTGACCCTGAGCAGTGGGTGAAAAAAAAATGGTAACAAGATAATGTTAGTGTATTCATTTTATTTTTCAATGTGATGTACTGGCATTTTCAGGTAGGCTAGTATTGCCTTTTGTTGTCAGCAATAGGTATTTGTAAAGTGTCTTTTTCCATCTAGCATGTATCCATATATTTTTGAAATCTTTGTACACACCAGGAAACATCTGTTTTAAGTCACCCACATCATTATGTTTGTTTGGACAGGATGTCCAAACAGAGAAAAATACTATGTACCTTGCTTTAGTTTTAGCTTTTTGAAATTGGGCAGGCTCAGCAGGGTGGTGTTGTTTCAAGTGTCTTGATTGTTCCTCCATGACTTACTTACAACCGAGCCATTAAGTTGTCGTGGTTCAGCTGGTACACCGGGCATCCTGGCTGCCCTGTCCTCCTATGTAAGGTTTTGGCTTAATATCAGCTGAACATAATTTTTTTATGGAGGTCCACTTTTGATTTCCAACCAAACCTTAACGTCTGTACAACATTTTCCCCCATTTTCATTTCCAAACGAAATTCACTATCTAGCATTAAGCTACCCAAAGTCAACCCAAAGCTGTTATGTCTTATGACAATACCTTATCACAGTAAATTCTCTGGCTCTTCAATCCATAAGACTAAACACTCCATGGGATCATCTAAGCAGCTAGCTGAGGATCTGAAAATGAAACAGATGCCTACAAAGCAGGGGAAAGCTAGAAAGGATATTAAAGCTCCTCCACATTGTCATTGTCTGAAATGACCAAAAAAAACCTTATATATAGAGCAGATCTACAGATCAGATACTGGGAAGACTCAAACACCTGTATGTGATTAAAAGATTTAATGGAATATTCAGCCGGCACAGGAGTAGTGGTGCATCATTCTACTGTGCGGCACTGCTTGCACAAACATAATGCGTTAAAGAGTTATCAGAAGGAAATCTTAGATGTGTTATTATCACAAAAGTCAATATGTTGCAAAACAACATCAAGATAAGCCAGAGGCATTTAGGAAACAAGTGCTGTACAGATAAATCAAAAATATAATTATTTGGTTATGAAGACTTAATACATGGAGATGCAAATTGGACTTGCACCCCAGAAATTTCATTTGAATTAGCACCTTAGTGACTAAGTTCTAACCTCCACTCGCAGCCCAAAGGCTGTAGACTTTAGACTTGGCTTTGGACTTATACCTTAACTGAAATGCTTTCTTGAAGTACATTCCAATGAAAACAACAGATCTGTTATCTGGGAAGTCCAAAAACCCAATTTAATCCTTTCTTTCAGACACAAAAACAAATAATTGGATGGCCTATCTGCCTATCTACCTACATCACAAGCCACGGCTTCAAACAGCCTTCCAGCTGTTTAGGATTAAGCAGATCCATCCATGTGTTAGAAATTCAGCATTAAGGAATCAGGAGACTGGAACTTTAGAGTCATCAGTCTGTCACCACGTCTATTACAATCTTAGGCAGGTGAAGCTTAAATATAAAGGTGAAGGAAGAGGAGGTTAAGGAGGGTGCAAGTGGGAAAAAGATAGGAACATGAAAGGAGAGAGTGTAGAGATACCATTTGTTTCTCTCAGTGTGCTCTGGATGTGCACATGTGCAGAGTCCATCACAGCTGACAGAAGTAAGCTAGGTTTACAAGAATGGCAGAGCAAGTTACACTGATACCTACAACAGCTTGCACTGCTGAAGAACGATAGAAAAGAAAGGTAGAAGGTAGAAACAGCTTTGAACAAAAAGAGGTTGGATAAAGGAAGAGGTTAAGCCAGAGTGAACCCTGCTGTGGATTTCCAACCATGACGAATCCCACAGGAGTTGAGGCCTAGAGCGTGTGTGATGCAATGTACTGTGGTGTTGCCATGCCACGTTGTAGGTAGTTTAACCTAAAAAAGCTTTAATGGGACCTTTATGTTGCAGAATTGAAAATGGATGGGCTTTCTGAGAATATAGTGGATTTTGCATTTACCTTCTAGCAAAAGGAAAGAAGTGTTTTTAGCCTAGCCTGTTAGCGGCTTGGGGAGTGGGAGCCAGCCATGGGTGCACATGTATTATTATTTAGAATTTAGTGCCAATTTGCCAATTGTGTTTACAGACAGAAGAAATTGTCTACCACTCATTCGTGAAGCGAGACACACACATACACATACTCAAGTAAACATACACACTAGGGGCATTGCACACACTTGCCTGCAGCCATGGGCAGCCCTATCCACAGTGCCCAGGAGGCAGTTGGGAGTTAGGTGCCTTGCTCACGGGTACTTCTGTCATTTCCTCTCAGTTCAGGGAATCAAACCCGTGGCGCTCCAGGCACAATACTGGTTCCCTAACCTCTAGCTCATGACTACTCATTGATGTGTTCTTCAGAGAATTTGGAAATATAGCAGAGGGTGGACCACACCACTATCCCACATTATAGTAAATATATTATGTCAGTCTATATCAGCTTTGAATGGGATGTTTTACACACTGATTGATGTAGTAAGCTAGTCTAATTTTTGTTATGGTAAAGATTCTTCAACCTCTATGATGCCTCGTGTGCCTCTCTCCAATGGTTTCTGACAAGCCTAGTCAGGCCATGCATGTTCATGTGTTTGAGTGGCTTTGGAAGGAGGGCTGTAAATAGTTACATTGTTTCAAAAAGTACTTTATTCTCTCTGTTTTCTGCAGAATCACCTACTCCAGCTTTAAGCATGGGATGGATTTATTATGCTTTGGGTTTGTGTGACAGCCGGTGACACAGGTCACATTGCACAAAGAGATGGATTCTGCTAGATATTGGCAAATTTTAGAAGCAACTGAAGCTGAAAAGAACTACTCTAGGAATTGCAATCTGAAGCTTTGTGAATGGCCCTCACAGTCTCCTGTCTTGAACATCACATGATTGAAAATTTTCTAGCTCCTAAAGTTATTGTTAAAAACAAACTAATCAGGATGGAATTCTACAACAAGTGGTCTGTGAACATCAGTGTGAAAAAGGCCTGAAGGAAAGCCAAGCCCCCGATAAAGTGTGCTTACATTGTCAACACAAAAAAACATGGAAAACTTTGCAGATGGTTCCCTTTCAGGTTTACTTTAACAGACCTTAGATCAGTTCACTTAACTAACTACTGTATATGTGAAAGCATCCAAAGACACTTCTTCAGACACTTCCTGTCACTAGCAGTTAGTTGCCCCAGTTTTAGGTATTAGCAGTAAGCTCAGAACACTGTGCTAAACCAATATAATTCTCTGCTGTAGCGAGCAATCACATATTCTGTGTTGAGCTGATATGCTTAATCTAGAAACCTGACTTTAAGTGTCCTTACAGGCTGACGCAGTTGTGACTAAATGCAAGCTAAGTACATAATGTTACAAGCTAACCCACCCTGTGAAAGCAGCAGGTAACAATCCCAGCTTCCAGGCACGTTGCACAGTATGGTGCTGTATGGCAAGATAGCTGATGCTGCTGGTGTGGGGAATTCTCTTTAATCATTATATTCACGTTAAGGCGTTAAGCAGTTACTGCTCTTTTCTAAGTGCAAGGGCTGGAGACCAAGAGGAACAGACTGACCAATGCTCAGTAGCAGGGTCAGGAGGATGTTAGGCATCTACATATATTAGACCACATTTGTTTCTACCTTCCATTAACATCCAGGACTTGGTAACTTCCTGTTCTAATTGTTTCAAGCAGTGATTTTTTTTGTAATTGCTGTGTTCACTCAGTAATCTGTCTTTTGTTGTTGTTTAGTTTATTGTGCCATCTGCATCATGTAAATAAGATGAATTTGTAGATTATGTCTGTCATCAACTGCAAGGCATATGAATAATAATATACTTTATACTTTAAGTATACTTTAGACTGGTACTGTTAGTATGAGTAATCCAGTCCATTATATTTAATTATAATCCACTCGAGACACAACTCTGATTCCACCCCAGAGACTCAAGAGTAGAGTTGTACTTGACTTAGACTTGCATTTGCACCTTAGCGTCTTAAGTTCTGACTTACACTTGCACACCAGAGGCTCTAAACTTAGACTCGGACTCTAGACTTATAACTATAACTGAAATTTTCAACCCGCGGACTTGAGACTCAACATGAGACCTGTACTCATACAGGGACTTGCACCTCAGAGGCTCGAGACACAATTTGCACTCACAATCTAAAGACTTAAGTCTTGACTCTGACGTTGTGCCTCAGAGACGTGCACTTGCCCCATAAGGACCTGAGATTTGTCTTGCAATTACAACCTAAAGACTTGAGACTCAATTTGAATTTGCTTAAATTACACCCTGGAAACTTGAATCACATTTGCACCATTGAGACTCAAGCTCTGACATGGACTCACACACCAGTGAGTCTAGGATTAGGCACACACTCTAGAGAGTTAAGACTCAACTCAGACTCTCACCCCACAGACTTGAGTCTCAACTTGTACTCACATCCCAGGGACTACAGTCCTGGGCTTGCACCCCAGAGACTGGAGACACATCTTGTGCTTACAACCTAAAGACTTTAGACTTGACTTGATTTAGATATATTTGGATATACACTGCAAGAGACTTGGGACTCAATTTAGACTTGCACCCTGGAAACTTCAATCACATTTGCATCTCAAGTTCCGACTTGCACTCACACCCTGGAGAATCTAGATCCAGACTCGCTCGCTAGAGACTTTAGACTCACCTCAGATTCTCATCCCCACAGACCTGAGGCTCAACTTGTACTCACACCCCAGGGACTTGAGCCTTGACTGGGACTGGAGCACCCCAGAGGCTCAAGACTCGACTTGCACTCACAAGCTAAAAACTCAAGACATGACTCTGATGTTGCACCTCAGAAACTTGCACTTGCACCCCAGAGACTTGAGACTCATCTTGTGCTCACAACCTAAAGATGCAAGACTTGACTCTGATGTTGCACTTCAGAGACTTGAGCCTTAACTGAGACTTCACTGGATATTATAAACCCTCTGGCTAATGTTTTTTTACACTTCAGTTCCACACTGAAGCATTTTCCTGTGTTCCCTTCACTGCGCTGCTCTTTCACATTTATAGTAACACATCCTCAATTTCCAGGTGACTGTGCCGCCTGGAGAAATTCAGAAGTGGCTGAGGAATCAGCCCCCATTTAGAAAAGTGGATCGTGTTTCGACTACAAGCCAGTCATTACGTTCTAGAAAATCACACATTCGCAGAGACGTGATGAGGCAGGATTTACAGCCTTTTATGGTGAACAGTGCCGAATGCAGATGTCTCAGCTGCTCTCATGCCAGCTGAGACTTGTTGAGACTAATAACAACATTAAATGCTCTCCATAGGAAATCATGCAGCCACCCCCGGAGAGATGTGCTACTGCGTTCCTGCATGATACAAAACACAACCAAAACCCCAAAATAAGTGAAGCAGCTGTTGACACTCAACTGTTTACCTTTTTTTCACTAGTAATCCAGAGTTAATTTGCTAAATTAGAATGCATAATATATAGCACATTATAATTAAAGGAGCATTTTCGCTACTCTCTCCAAGTTGATGGAAAAAAGAAACAGGGTAGCTGCAAGGGGTCTAGCACAGTAGGTGTTATCTATGCACTCCTTACCTTTCTATGGCTTTTCAGCATTATGTCAATGCCATATTCTCGCAGTCTATGAATATTCAAACCACAAACAAAGTTCACCATTAGCCCACAGGATTTTATGCAAAGATTTGTTTTTGGAACATGCAATGTCGTGTTTTAATTGCCTCTGCACATTTCTGTTTCATACATATTCATACAGGGGAGATATGGCAGCATCGTCTATATTTGATATTTAATATTGCTTCACATCATAGAATGTACATTATTTACCCACTGTACCTCCAGAATGAACCTAGTATGTTGAACCCAGTATGTTGGCCAGCTCACATTACATTTTAGCTGTGGAAAGTGTGTGCTTCCCGGTGCTTTCCCTACTAAAAGAGCAGCCTTAAGCCCTGTACACAAGAAGATTTACCTTTCAATATTCAGTGGGAGGCTTTGCTTGAACTACTTTGTTTGCACATAATCATTTCATTGCCAGATATCAATAAAGCAAACTGGCAAAAAGAGAGCATGCCCGAGCCTGGCTGCTTTGAAAAGTTTGAAAGGTCAAAGACCCCCAGCAAAATTAGAGCTCTTCTCTTTTCATTAATTTGGGCCCTGATCTAGTCGGTATCTGTTGTATGCTACTTCTGGACATCCCCAAAAATGACTTGCTAATAGCCTATGGCTTTGTCCAAAACTGCATAGTAACAGAATAAAGAGTATGTCTAATAAAGTACACCACTAATAATAAAAGTTCTTTCATTAGTATAGTAATATGTGGTTTTAGATGCAGTCCAGACAGTGTGCACAAGGCTGTACTAAAACAGTAAATTACTTTGTACATCCCAGATCCCAGAGAAAGCAATTAATGGCACATTTTAGGCTTCCTTACTTTCTTTAAGTTCAGCCAGTGTGGAGACGAGTGACTTGTTTTTCAGTTCTTTACCCTTCTATATGCAGTCAGCCACTTTGCTTGAGCTACGTTGTATATACATTATCTCGAGGTTTGTAGACAATAAATAATTCTTCTGCAATCAGTGGTGTTAATAAAGGCTTGTGTTCCCCCTTTCTGCAGTAACAGCTTCTGGCAAGGCTTTACACTACATATCGGAACATCGCTGTGAAGATTTGACTGCATTCAGCTCCATGAGCATCAGTGAGGTCAGGTACCGATGTTGAATAAACAGTTCTGGATCACTTCTCCAGTGCTACTCTGGATGGAACTCAATCAGTCCAGAGAATGCTGGCCCATTGCTCCACAGCCTGGTCTCTAATCCTCTATCCAGTGCTTGGCATTGGGCATGGTGACCCTAGAACTCATTTGCGTTTTTTCTGAAGCATTGTATTCTACTGGCAAGGCTCTTCTGCAGTGATTCCACAAGCTGAGAGTGCCCAATTGAACCTCTGTTGACAATGTGTGTGCCCTAAAAGGTACCTGAATTTACTAAGGGCTGTTTGGATATTGTGTGCATAATGTACATTATATTTCCTTATCATTTAGAGACTTCTGGGTGCAAGAACCAATCATCAATTACCCTGAGTTTCTCAATCTCATTCTTGGGGATCCCGCCTCTGCACATTTTTGTATTCTCTCTAATCTAACTCATCTAATTCAGCACATCAGCTAATTATCAAGCCCTTCAGGAAATGGGCCCAGGCATATTAGCATAGGGAAAACAAGGTACTTGAATTAGAAACCATACAGTTCAGCGACTGCGAAGCAAATGAAGAATGAGTAACTACAGAAAAAAGGCCAATACAATTAATGTGAATGAAATGGCATTCAAAAGTCAAGGTTCTAAGTTTATTTATCATTCACCACAAGAAGAACATTAGCTGACAAACAAAGGTGAGGGATATCTGATGGTTTAACGGAAATGGAGTGCCCCTGTTTTTATAATGCATCATTTTTCAATGAGCAAACATATCCTTTCTAGGATTTTCGCCAACAAATCCCACACCTGCTGTGCTGTTGGATGTTTCATAAACACTGCAATATGAGGACTGTTTGCAACAGAATCTCTCTAATGGACCCATCCATGATACCAAACAGAAAGGCAGATTTTAAATCAGTCTAAGTACATAATTTTAGTTGTTGCACTGACTTTTACATTTGACTTGACATCGTCAGCATGTTCTGTCTGACTCTTTTTCAGATTGATGGAAAGCAAGATCAGCAGTTTGCAATAAGTGATGAGCTTACAGCAGGCCTAAAATAGCTCTGAAGTGGAGCTCTAAACAAGACTCATGTTGAAATGAGTAATGAGAATGTAGAGTGCAGATTAATCTCTTTATACACTTACATATTTGCCCACCCCCGACCCCCATGTCCTGATTTCTTTTGACTGGGTTACATGACTAAGTACCTGCTTGCCTTTCATGAATCAACACTAGGCTATTCCAAGCCAGTTAAGACCGCCAATCCTCTTTTCCACCGCTGAGCAGCAGGCGACCTGCTCGTGCTCTCTGTGTGGGATTGGGGAGTGAAGGCAAGGAAGAGTGGGAGAATCCTATACCAAATTCTTTTTCACCACTGGGTCTGCGTAATGCAAGAGTCTGCTTAACCCCAGAGTCTGCATAACCCCAAAGGGTGTTTAACTCAGAGACAGCTTAATCCAAGAGTCTTCATGACCCCAGAGTCTGTTTACCTCAGAGACTGCTTAATCTGGTAGTCTGTGTAACCCCAGAATCTATTTAACTCAGAGACTGCTTAATCTGGTAGTCTGTGTAACCCCAGAATCTATTTAACTCAGAGACTGCTTAATCTAGTAGTCTGTTTAACCCCAGAATCTATTTAACTCAGAGACTGCTTAATCTAGTAGTCTGTTTAACCCCAGAATCTATTTATCTCAGAGACTGCTTAATCTATTAGTCTGTTTAACCCCAGAATCTATTTATCTCAGAGACTGCTTAATCTGGTAGTCTGTTTAACCCCAGAATCTATTTATCTCAGAGACTGCTTAATCTAAAGTCTGTTTAACCCCAGAATCTATTTATCTCAGAGTCTGTTTAACCCCAGAATCTATTTATCTCAGAGACTGCTTAATCTAAAGTCTGTTTAACCCCAGAATCTATTTATCTCAGAGACTGCTTAATCTAAAGTCTGTTTAACCCCAGAATCTATTTATCTCAGAGACTGCTTAATCTAAAGTCTTCTTAACCCCAGAATCTATTTATCTCAGAGACTGCTTAATCTAAAGTCTGCTTAACCCCAGAATCTATTTATCTAAGAGACTGCTTAATCTAAAGTCTGTTAACCCCAGAATCTATTTATCTAAGAGACTGCTTAATCTAAAGTCTGTTTAACCCCAGAATCTATTTATCTAAGAGACTGCTTAATCTAAAGTCTGTTAACCCCAGAATCTATTTATCTAAGAGACTGCTTAATCTAAAGTCTGTTTAACCCCAGAATCTATTTATCTCAGAGACTGCTTAATCTAAAGTCTGTTAACCCCAGAATCTATTTATCTCAGAGACTGCTTAATCTAAAGTCTGCTTAACCCCAGAATCTATTTATCTAAGAGACTGCTTAATCTAAAGTCTGTTTAACCCCAGAATCTATTTAACTCAGAGACTGCTTAATCTGAAGTCTGCTTAACCCCACAATCTGTTCAACTCAAAATCTGCTTAATAACAGAATCAGTTTAACCCAGTAAAGGCTTTTGAAATTAATCTGCTTAACCCAGAGTCTGTATAATTTAGAGACTGCTTAATCCAAGATCCTGATCAACCGCAGAGTCAGCTTTTCCTAACCCATTGGCTTCTTTAAACCCAAGTCTACCTTATCCCAGAGTAACTCTAGAATCTGTTTAATTCCCAGTTTTCTTGAACCCAAAATATTTATATTTCTCATTGATCAGTTCTAGAGTCTACTCAACCAAAGAGTCGGTTAGACAGAATCTGTTTACGTCCAAACTGCTTAACTTTAGTCCACTTTTAGTCCACTTTGCTTTGTTCACTCAGAATCTAAAGAATCTGCTTAACCCAAGAGTCTAGTTAATGGAAGAGTCTGTTTAGCCTATTGTGTATTCAATACCACAGTCTACCTAATAAAGTCTGCTTAATCCCAGAGATTGCTTAACCAGAGGGTCTTTGGCGGTCTAATAAAACAAATTTACATGCTTTAATTTTCCCAATACACAATAATTTCAGATACTGTATTCACTCTTTGACTGAAATGTTCTGTTGGAGCTTTTGTATGTTCTAGCCCCACCTTCTGATTAGCCCAGTGTCCTCTAGTTGGTCAGCTTACCTCTTTTGTTGTGATTGGTCAACCGCCAGAGTGGCATCCTGCTACAAGTTCCCCCTCCACACTGCTGTGGCCATTTCTAAAATGGCATCAGTCCTTTAGTTTGATCCAGAACCTGATCCAGCTTCACATTCTAGATTGGAGCAGAGTGTTAAGTACACTATATTGCCAAAAGTAATCACTCAACTGCCTTCACATGCATATGAACATGAATGTCATCCTATTCCTTATACAGTACATAGGGTACACAGGAAGGACTACTATAGCATCTTAAACTGTTCTGGGAAGGCTTTCCACAAGGTTTAGGAGTGTGTTTCTGACCATTCTTCCAGAAGCGCATTTGTGTGTAGTTCATCCTAAATGTGTTCTAATGTGCAGGCCTGTAAAGTTCTTCCAGACCAAACTCACTGATCCAGGTCTTCATGGACCTTGATTTGTCCACTGGTGAGAAGTGATGTTGGAACAGGAAGGGGCCATACCCAGAGTTGAAATTCACTGGGAGCGACCCATTCTTTTACCTAGGTGCTAGGTTTTATACACCTGTGACCATGGAAGTGTTTGGAACACCCAAATTCACTGATTTGGATAGATGAGTGAATAACAGCTTTTTCCCCAGAGCTGTAGCGCTTCTCAACCACAGTGGACACCTCCCACTGTAAACCTTAAAACATAGAACTGAACTGTACCAAACCGGACTGAACAGCTATTTGCACTCTGCCTATTTTCACTATGACTATTTGCACACCTGTACAGATGTTCTCTTTCTTTAAATATTCAGGTCATCTGTAACTTTCTATATACAATATTTTTCAACTAAATCTGTTTCACATCTCTCAGCTTCTTCAGCTTTTTATTACCTTTAGTACTTTTTAGTTTTTTAATTTATCCCCTACCCTATTTATTGTTTAGTGTAATTTTCCATTAGTTTAACACTGTAAATAATCTGTGTTCTGTGTTTTTGTTACTTGTTTTTGTTACTTGTCATACGTGTTGCTCTCACCAAGACAAATTCCTTGTATGTGTGACATACTTGGTGAAATAAAGAGATTTTGATTCTGATTCTGATATAGTGTATTTACTGTTGAGGCTTTCTGTACATTGCATGAAGGAGTGCCAAGCTTGCTGATAAGTGTGCAATAAGAATGGTGTTACGTGAGTATAAGCCACACTTCAGGCGGCTGAGAAAAATGTCTTCTGTGGGAGAGAGTATCTCCCTCTGGCATGTACATTTGCCTTTATAACTTTGCAGACATTTTACATGCATAAAAAGTTATATAACACACAAATGAAAAGTACAGATGGGAAAGGCATAATAGTTCCCATTTAACACCAGAGTGTAGTTTGATTAATCCGATAATCAAACCAAAGAGTCTGCTTCACCCCAAAAGTCTGCTTCACACAGAATCAACTTAACCAGAGCTTACTGAACCATGCAGTCTGCTTCATCAAGAGTCTTCTTCAATTAGCATAATCACAGAGTATGATTAACCCGGAGTCTGGCTAGACCAGAGGGGGGTGGCACCAGGGTGAAGTGAGTGAGGGGGCAGTTGAAAATGGTGATGTGGAAAATCTTTCTCTATAGTAAAACAGCAGTAAGACATTTATTTCTCTGCAGGGCTGAATCCAGTATTAAACCTCATTGTCCTCACATAATTTAGGGAATCGGAGCACTCAAAACATCTGAAAGACCCTGAACAATGGGCTAGAATTCCTGAATGATTCTACCCACTGAGAGATGACTGCTAAAATCAACAAAAAATAACTAACAGCGTGAGGGTCATTAAGTAATAATGAAGATGATCAGATCGTATTGTCTGTCTTTCTGGTCATCCCATGCAGCTCTCTCACTTGTTCACTCGTTCGAGATTAAAGTTTAATAAAAGCATTTCCTGACAGTGGACAACAAACTATGGCTAGAGGCTGGATCAGATATCCAGCTTTGGATATTTGATAGGGATGACTGTTGTTCCTAAACCTTAAACTGAGGGGGTAGAAAATGCATCCCAGAGGGCAAAGCCCCATTTTGCCCTCTCATGGCACCAACCATGCTACAGAGACTTAGAAATACAATTTAGGACTATTTTCCAATATTGTTTGCACACAGAGGAATTTGGCTACTGCATTTAGCCTGTCCGTGAAACAACCATATACGCACACTAGTGAACACACACACCAGAGGGCAGTAAGCACACTTGCCCAGCGTGGTGGGGAGCCCTATCCATGACTCCTGGGGAGGAGTTGGGGGTTAGTTGCCCAAGGGCACTTCAGTTATGTCCTGTCAGGTTCGGGATTCAAAACTGGTTCCCCAACCTCCAGCCCACGACTGCCACAAAGAGTCTACTTTACTGCATTCTACAGTATACTTGGCCATGTTCACTCAGGTTCAGCTTAACCCAAAGGCTGCTTTACATACAGTCTGATTCATTCCAGAGCCCACCTCACTGTAAAGCCTGCTTCTCGTTCAGAGTCCACTTCACACCTGAGTTTGCTTCACCTCATAGTCTGCATAACCACATAGTGCGAAATGCTGCCGCCTACACTAGGACTGGCTAGTAGTTTATACTCACAAGAGGTCTGTACATAGCCAGTCAATTTTAGCACCACTGTGTTGTTACAAAGAGCTTGTACACATGCGGGCAGAAGTCTTACGTTACAAAAAGAAGTTTATCTAAAATCGATCCATAGTTTCTTACCTACAAAACCTACAAAAAAAAAAAAAGAGATATGTCCAGATCTGTGATCTAGAGATATTAGATAGCCTGTGCTAGATGGGTTTACTAACTCATAGGAAATAACATAAGAGATAAAACATATTTAAAAACATCATATTTTAAAAGATATTTTCTGTACGTGAATGCTGGAATGGATGGTGAATTAAAATCTTTGTTGCCAGTTGAATTGATTTGCAAAGCATGCTGGGAAATCCTGCATCAGTTCGTGCACATGTTACAGTGCAGCAAATCAATTCCTCATTGGAACACCCATAAAATGGCTAAATCTGTTTATTTCATTACATACAGAAACAGATGCACACAAACACAGATGCACGCTCTAAAGAATAGACCCGGTCCAAGAGAGCCAGTAAGCTAGCAGGTAGGATGCTAAACCGCCCACATGCTCGGCTTGGTGCCATAAAGCCAGTACAGTTATGTGTGTTTCTCCCAATCTCTCGCAACCTTTGCCAACACACCACACATTTTTTTTCATTTTCCTTCAATAGTGTATCAAAAGAATGTAAAGAGGCTCCAGCATGCCTGTTTCCAGCTGACGTGTAGCAAAGCCGTGCAAAAGCCAAATTACAGACACTCACGACGTCGAAGATGAACGACCTGGTAATTGGAGGGGAAATATTGCTTGATATTTCGTATGTTGTCAGCCGGTTCTAGAAAAACATCAAGCTGGAACCGCATTTAGCATTCCCTTTGAATGTGAGGTTTTCCAGTGATGTTGTATCATGAACACCAGTATAGCACTGTGACGAGCTTTCCTTCAGCTGTAGGTGTACATTAAAGACTCCCTTATCTTGAGGCATCCTGTGTTGTGATCAATCACAAGCATCTTCTGGAGTAACTGAAAGTCTTTCTGCTGTTGTTAATATGTGCCAAAGAGCCACGCGGCTTCTTTCTTGCTCATTGAAAAATCGAGTTTAAGAGCAGCTCAGAGCATATTCGTTAATCCCTCAATCATGCCTGGCTCAAAATGAGGATGCACAGATCAGAGACTACATGGGAAGCTTTATATATGGCGAGTTTATATTTAGTCAACTTACCCTCAGTAATGAGGAAGCACTTTCTATTTGTTTCACCATTTCACTATTGGCACCAAGTGGCTCATGGTTTCAGGTGCTTGTTTGGTGGCCAAAATCCACAACATGCGTTTCTGCCAGAGAAACTCAAAGACAAAAGGTGATAGAAAATGATATTTTAATCCTCAGTGAAGTGTACAATTTGAAGGACAACAATTCTTAAGGACTAAAAAGTCTTTGGTGTAGGCCCAGGTCTTGAACCATTGGGACCCTCAATCCTGATAGATACAGACTGCAGGGGCGGAGCCTACTCCCTGGACAACAGGACCGGGACCAAACGGTGGTAATGGGGGTGGGGGCGAGGAGAACTGTGACACTGGCACCTCAAACCTGCAGAACAGGAGCGCAAGTTGAATCCTTTTAAAGCCAGATGGCAGACTGTGATTGGCCAAAGGAATTAATGAGTGAGTGATGTAGCACTGGGGTCTTACGTCCTAAACTTGCGCTAAGGGTTTCATTTCAGAGTCATTCCCGAAAAACTTGATTTGTTATGAATCTTTGTTACAAAAAAAACGAATACAAAAAAAGCAGGTTTGAAATCCCTGAAGCGCACAAATATGGAAAACAGGGAGGCAGGAAGTTGGCGTGCTGAGGGGGACCGGATTGTTTAACTGCAGATGCTATAAGCCATTAAAGAACAGTAACAGAAGAGCAGGACTTTAAAATAATCAGAGTGTACAAACATGAGTGCTTTTACTTTATGATTAATTATATATTCAAACATTTTACAGCCTGTTACCAATGTTTCAGTTAAGCTGCTTTTCGGCATATTGAGCCAACAGAATCAACCAGCACATTTCACAGTCCCAAATGTGTTTTCAAATTCCATCCAGAGTAATTAGCTGTTGCATTGCATCACTGAAACTTGACTCATGGCATATGGTCACTGCGCCAGTGATTCATGGATCCGCATGTCTTACTCTATGCCAATGTGAGAAATTGTTGAGTGGCTACATAGGCTACCAATCGACAAAAAATACATATATTATCCTACTAGAGTTGTGACTTACCGGGAACACCATCAGTGTCAGAGACTTTCTGCCATGCAGTATTTCATGCAAAACAGAGATCCAGGCACAGCTGTCATTGTTATTATTATTATTATTATTATTATCACCAATTTGTCCATTTTTAACTATGTAGGTGCATCCTCGTTGTGCCCAAACAATGGAAAATTGTCTTTGCCTGATCTGGTCGATGCTGTGTGGCAGCCACAAGTAGTTTGCATAAAGTTTATTATTAATATGAGGACAATAATATAAATATTAAATGAATATGAAGACCACAATTTGGATGACAAATTTCCATGCAGAGGACACTACCGATAAGACACCTTGGCACATCCCTGGATAGCTAGATTTGACTCATGTCCCAGCTTTTGTCTCACTCGATTTCACATCTGCAATTTTACATTATTAGATTATCTTATGGGATTTTTTTGTTTTGTGAGTCGTTTTCTAAAAGTCTTTGTCTCTTATGTGCATTTAAAACTCAGCTGCAAGATTTTTAGCTGAGAAATCGGCCTATCACCCCCTGTCCTTCATCAGCTACACTCACTACCAGTTCCAACACCATCTGTTATAAAATCCTGCTGCTGACCTTTAAAGCCTTGTATGGCCTTGCACCTACTTATCTGTCTGCTCTCTTACATCCTTATGTCGCATTGTGCAAGCTAACGTCCTTCAAATCTGCTCTACTGACTGTTTCTAGGCTTTCCTCTGGCAGGTTTTTAGTGTTGGTGCCTCCACCCTCTGGAACTCTCTATCTTCTTCTTTTTGCTCTTCTTCCCCTGTTTCCACCTTCAAAGTCTTTTCTTTTCTCTGAATGCTTTTTGTCTATGAGTTCTCTATTTTTTCTCCTTAAACTCTAAAGCGTCCTTGGGTATATGAAAAGCACTGCATACAGTAGTGTTCAAAATCATAGCAGTGACTTCAATAAAGTGAATGAAGCGCAAAATCATTATAATAACTTTTATTTCCATAAATGCAAATTGCTCAGGAATAATACACTTTCCATAATTTATTCCAAATCATCATCATTCCAAAACATAAACATAATTTATCCTGTTTTCTTTAAAATCTAAAAAAAAAAAAAAAAAAATAGGGACCTGTTCTCCCAGAGAATGAATGACTTTACCAATTGACCTCCTCGCTATTATTTTTTTGGAACATGCCCCTTTCAATTAATAATTTGATTACTCAGAATGAACAGCATTTGTTGGATCTTTTCTTTTTATTACTACACCATTAATTTATTTGCTATGTAGAAATATGACTTCTACCAAAAACAGTAATTTATCTTAAATGAAATCTTAGATTTTCTTCTTCCTCTTCCTCTTATCAACATTATGTAAGTGTTTATTAGCAGATCCTTTAAGCCAGTAGCAGACGAGGAAAGTGGCACTTGAGCAAAAGATATTCCATTTGGCATTTTTTTTGTCTTCATTTGCCCAATCTGTGCATCTTAATCCTGGTCCACACTGTCACACAAATGTGTCCTGATATCAGCCTTAAATGATTATCTTTCCAGATTATTCAGTGATGTGGGGTGTGGGAAATCCATTCTTTAAACTTACCATCTTCAGAGACGTGAAAGGCCTGATTTATTATTTTAACATTTCAGCATTTACATCTCAGCTTCCTGTAGTCTGGGAAAATGGCAGTTCCCTCATATACTGAGCTTAGGTCATTCTGTGAGACCCAAGTTTATAAGTCTGATTGATTGTGAATGATTATCCTGAAAAGGTGGTCTGCCAGTGCGTGGTGTTTTTGATATTATCTATGCATTTGCTTTTTATCCTCATTGGAGCTTAGACTTGACTAGATGGAATTATAAAGATGATAGATAGATACAAAACGGATTCCAAAAAAGTTGGGACACTAAACAAATTGTGAATACAAACTGAATGCAATGATGTGGAGGTGCCAACATCTAATATCTAGAATAGAACACAAATCACAGATCAAAAGTTTAAACTGAGAGAATGTATCATTTTAAGGGAAAAATATGTTGTTTCAAAATTTCATGGCGTCAACAAATCCCAAAAAAGTTGGGACAAGTAGCAATAAGTGGATGGAAAAAGGAAATTGAGCATATAACGAACAGCTGGAAGACCAATTAACACTAAGTAGGTCAATTGACAACATGATTGGGTATAAAAAGAGCTTCTCAGAGTGTCAGTGTCTCTCTGAAGCCAAGATGGTAAGAGGATCACCAATTCCACCATTGTTGCGCAGAAAGATAGTGCAGCAATACCAGAATGGTGTTACCCAGCGTAAAATAGCAAAGACTTTTAAGTTATCATCATCAACCGTGCATAACATCATCAAAAGATTCAGAGAATCTGGAACAATCGCTGTGCGTAAGGGTCAAGGCCGTAAAGCTCTACTGGATGCTCGTAATCTCCGGGCCCTTAAACGTCACTCTACCTCAAACAGGAATGCCACTGTCAAGGAAATAACAGAATGGGCTCAGGAATACTTCCAGAAAGCATTGTCAGTGAACACAATCCACCGCGCCATCCGCCGTTGCCAGCTGAAACTCTACAGTGCAAAAAGGAAGCCATTTGTAAGCAAGCTCCACAAGCTCAGACGTTTGCACTGGGCCAGGGGTCTTTTAAAATGGAGTGTGGCAAAATGGAAGACTGTTCTGTGGTCAGATGAGTCACGATTTGAATTTCTTTATGGAACACTGGGACGCCATGTCATCAGGACCAGAGAGGACAAGGATAACCCAAGTTGTTATCAACGCTCCATTCAGAAGCCTGCATCACTGATGGTATGGGGTTGCATGAGTGCTTGTGGCATGGGCAGCTTGCATGTCTGGAAAGGCACCATTAATGCAGAGAACTATGTTCAGGTTCTTGAACAACATATGCTCCCATCCCACCCTGCCTTTTTCAACAAGATAATGCCAGACCACATTCTGCAGCAATCACAACATCATGGCTACGTAGGAGAAGGATCCGGGTACTGAAATGGCCAGCCTGCAGTCCAGATCTTTCACCTATAGAGAACATTTGGCGCATCATAAAGAGGAAGGTGCGACAAAGAAGGCCCAAGACGATTGAACAGTTAGAAGCCTCTATTAGACATGAATGGGAGAGCGTTCCTATTTCTAAACTTTAGAAACTGGTCTCCTCTGTCCCCAGACGTCTGTTGAGTGTTGTAAGAAGAAGGGGGGATGCCACACAGTGGTAAAAATGGCCTTGTCCCAACTTTTTTGGGATTTGTTGACGCCATGAAATTTTGAAACAGCATGTTTTTCCCTTAAAATGATACATTCTCTCAGTTTAAACTTTTGATCTGGGATTTGTGTTCTATTCTGAATAAAATATTAGATGTTGGCACCTCCACATCATTGCATTCAGTTTTTATTCACAATTTGTTTAGTGTCCCAACTTTTTTGGAATCCGGTTTTTAGATAGATAGATAGATAGATAGATAGATAGATAGATAGATAGATAGATAGATAGATAGATAGATAGATAGATAGACTGTAATTGTGCATCAGTGTGTTCCCTATACCTATTTTTACTTAGGTAATAGTAATTTGTAACTTGACACAGGTCACCCAAACCAACTGACCTTCACTCACTAAGTGAATACTCTTTCACACAGTGTAAAAATAGTCCCATTTAAAGAAACAAAGCGGTGTCCACTGCTAAAGCCAAGGGAATAACAGCTACCTGAGCCAAAGAGGCTTTGCTTGTAGTACTCTGCTAGCTACAGATATCTTATCCTTACCTAACACATCCTTACATGCACAAATCCTAAGAGTGTATTTCCAGTTTAGTCCCCTTGTGTGTGTTTGTTTGTGTGTAGTTGGAATCCAGATCAGGGCTTACCTCTAGGCTGCGGGGAAGAGCTGGCATGTAGTTTGGCTTGTGTGCCGGCATCCTGGGCTGGTTGGATTTTGCCAGTTCTGATGGCCAACACAGACTCTGGTGCTAGTTCAGGCATGCTGTTGTTGTTGTCTCAACACACAAAAATAAACACACACACACACACACACACACACTGCAAAGGCCACAGCATCAGGGTGATCTATAAAGTATCTTGATGCTAAAACTAAATGCACACTTTTGATGGTTCATCTCTGGCACACTGTTTTTTACAATGGAATAATAAATATGATGTACAATGGACAGTACAGTTTTGGGAAAATAAGGTTACTTTGGAATTGATGCTAGGAAAGAGACCATTTCAGACTTGGAATATTAAAAAAACAACCTTTTACATGGTATTGCAATCATGCTTGGGTATAAAAGAACACCCAAGAAAGGCCTAGTCCCTTATGAGCAATAATTGGTTTGAGGCTTGCCATTTTTCCTAAAACTACGTCAGCAAATAGAAGCGGGTATTCTGGGTATATTACCTTCTATGGTGCATAATATCTTTATAAGATTCAGGGAATCCAGAAAAGCCTCCAGAGAATGCCAATGGCCTTCGATCCCTCAGAATGCACAGCATGAAACACCAGCATGCTTCTTCAAAGGATACCACAACATGAGCTTGAGCAGGCCTTGTCAAGCAGCATTCTCTGCTGCATCCATGAAATGCACCATATGTCAACAATGTCCAAAACCGGTCATTTAATCTAAAATGGACTGATGCACTGCTGCACAATGGCATGCTTCCATTGTGCATCAGTCCATTTCAGATTAACCCAGGCTCAAAGAAATCAGTGGTGTTTTGGACGTGGTGTGTTATTGGGGTCTGATGAGTCAAAGCTTCAGATTGTTAACAGTGGACATAATGCCAGTGATGTGTAATGGGTCATTCAGATTGCTACCAGCTAAAATTAAAAAAATCAGAGATTGTCTGTCATGGTATGGATGTGTTTTTGGGTGTCTTCGCTACTTTAGCTGAAAGATAAGCGTAGAGTTTAGAAAACCATATGCTGCTTTGTACATAATGCCTTTTTCAGGGATGTCCTTGCTTATTTCAACAAGCGGAGTTACTGTATAATGGTACAGCTGCATAGAGCGAGGGTGCTAGATTGGCCTGCTTGCATTCCAAAGCATTCTCTCTTATTGAAAATGTGTGGTGCATTATGAAAACTTGTATAATGGAAGAACAGCAAAATATCTGCTTTCAAAAACTGGTCCATAGATTTCACCAGACGCTGAGTACTTTCTGGGTATATCCTTCCAGGCCTGTAATAAAGCCATTTATGTTCGTGTTTTTCCAGTCTCTGTAAAGTTCAGGTTGATTGAATGACATGGGTAGTCAAGAACACTGCACTTTTTGGCTTTGAATAACTCCATAATTGCTTTAGCAGCATGGTTTGCCTGGTCATTTCCCTGCCCTAGGGTGAGACGCCATTCAATGCATTCTCAGGCATCTTGTTGAATCTGAGCAGTTAAGATCTTTCTGAACTTTTCAGAATCGATCCTGCTGCTGATTCATCTCTTCAGCACATCCATACTGAGACCCTGGATAGTGAGCTTGATCTGACAGTCTTTCTTTATGACTCCAGGTATTTTTTAGTTATCTGCTCCTATGATCTGCTGGAGTCGGACAGGTTGTTTGCTGTCGCCAAGTTTAGAAGAGCATTCCTGCTTCTTAAAGGTGTCATCGACCTTAATCTGTTGTTTGCTGTTAGCTCTTAACCCCTGCAGAAATTCTCTATTGACCACCAAATAAAGAACAGTGCTGGTGCTGTCAGTTTCAGAGTTTCTTGCACTTTTGTGCTTCTTCTCTTGAACTTAAGTTTGGTGGAAAGTTGTACATAAATAAAGAAAAGTTTTTTGTATTGGGGTTTGTGTTGGAAATGTGATACTACAAATGGCCAAAAGAGTGTGTACACCCAACCAAATTACTGAGTTCAGTATTGAGTGTTCAGGCACGCCCACTGCTAACAATTGTATAAAAACAAGCATATAGCCATGAAAATCCACTGAAAATTAAGACCTGGTAAAATCATAGTGACATGCACAGCTTGCTTGTACTGCCCAGATTATTTCATTTCTAGCAAACAGGTACACATAAGACTCTTCAAGCATTACTGTACCAGCTGGTACTGTCTTTTCTACCACCTCTAAGTGCTACTTAGAGATTGTTCTTATTGACTTTTCTGCTTAACCATGAGAGTGTGAAATCTAGTTTTCTGTGTTTAGTGCTTACCCCCTTGTTACTGCAAATTATTGTCAGTTCATGAGATATGTTTTACAACGTCCTTGGTCAGCTCAATGGCTAGAACCTCATTGACATTTCAGTGTAATGTAGTGTATTTCCACCGGCTGTTCTGCACATATCCCCAGTGGATTACAGAACCTTAAAGATATTTCTGTATAATTCAGTTAGGCTATCTGGAAACTTTCCATTAAACAAAATAATTACCTGGTGCTTTAGACGCTGTACTTCCCACTTAATACTTAGAATCAGGAGTCTATAATGGAAAGCATTAGGAAGTATTAAATGATGTATTATGTAATTGAAACGAGTTTAAACATTCCATTGCGGGCAGCAAATGCTGGTGAAATCTCTCATTTGCATTCTGACTCGCACTGGATGCTATCCTCAAAGCAGGAGGTAGGAAACAGAGGGAATGGGGACTGTTTTAAAAAAGGAGACTAGAGGGGTTTCATCAGGAGAGAAGGGTTTACGACAGCTGCCTTATGTTTGACGTTCAGCGGAATTTCAGTCATGAGCTCTTTAGTGCATGTTAAAACCGGGAGATAACTCCTCTACTGCACCTGATCACAAAGCTCTAACCTTTAGAGGGCACAACTTTATCTTGAGGCCTGAGGTTTAGTCAGACGCAGGATCCTCAGTGTGCTACTCCAGGGAAACACTGGAATCTCCTGATTTCATCGGACTGTATTACTTTTTACACCTGGATTTAGAGATTCTGGGGCTCTAGGCAAAATACAGGAAGGAAGGCCCTGAATGCGCATTAGTTAAAACTCTGAGTGCCCAGAGTGGAAGTTAAGAACTGAATAATGAGTTATTTTCTGGATGCTATAAGAAACGCTATCCCATTTAGTACTAGTAACCTGCAATACAGTCCTATTTTAATTTAGATCAGTGGTGGATTGTAAGGACTTAATTAGGAATTAATTGGTTGCTGTACATAATTAGCATGTTGATGTTTTCAAACTCAAATATCGAACATTTTACTCCACTATATTATGCAGAATTTCTCCCTCTTTTGACTTATGTGTGCACAAAAACATAAGATGTCAAAACAAAAGGAGCGAGCCCACCAATCGGGGTATAGTGCGCACTGTGTTTTGAGCTTGTTTTGACCTGTTTGTCAGGAAAAAGGCTCCGGATCGACGTTTGCAGAGTTTTAAAAACAAAGCAGCTTTAATATAAAAAACACAGGCTAAGCAATAATGACAAACCAGACCAAGAGTAAGAAGAAAGCGTAGTCAGGGACAGGCACAGGTCTGACACAGGAGAAAGCAGTCAGCGAAGGCAACCAAGTTTAAAGGGTAAAGCGAAAGAGAGGTAGATAATGCAGACCAGAGTTCAGAGACCAGATAATAGATACAAACTGATAAAGGGGAGTAGCAAAAGGAGTAGATAAGAACCAAAAGAGAGTCAGAACCAGAATAACCATCAAGAAAGTAGAATGCTCAGAATTGCTACAAGGTAGGCAAAGCTTCGGGAAGAGCATCTGAAAAACCCGGACTTTAAATACAAACAGATTTGAGTCAGCTGACTAAAACTCAGGATGAACGCGAATCAATTGGAGCTGACGTCATCAAGCGATGTCCTCTGGGAAGTGGAGTTCGGGAGAGCGGGAGGTGCAGGAAAGCCCGGAAGCGTGACACTGTTGGACAGAGCTTGGTTCTAGCTAATGGAAATAGTTCTCTTCTTCTTAGGGTTTTATGCTTATGATAATTTGAACCGGGTATCTCTAACTTAAGTATGGTTTGTGTACTTTACCCTCTACTGATATATAGGTATTTAAAGAAACTGAAATCTGCAAAAAAGTTTAATAAAAATTGAAAGATGTTTTGTTGCCATTGGGGCATCAGTGATGCTATGGAAAGGGAGCGGTCAGTTAATACTGGATTACTGAGCCAACATGGATACCAGTATTTCACATGGTGTGTACGTCCATCACAAACAGAGCTACATATGTCCATGATATATCTGTATAATTATTTATGTATAAATGTTGTTTTAAAAAAGAAAGTTAAAAAATGAGAGGCCTGCATTTAAGATTCAGTCTGCTTATTAGTCAGACCTGTGTGAATCAGATCAGTGCATGTTCAATCTCATTGCCAGACAGAGTCAAACATGCAAAAATATCTCAGTGCTGGTTTTTAAGGGTCACATTATATAAGAGCCCTCTTTTGAACTCTTTTGCAATTGCTGAGCATCTCGGAGCTGCAGTACTGATCTCAGATCAGGTTCTTGTCTCGATATTCTGCTTGAAGTCTCAGGGCATTGATCCACCAGCAGCCCTCCTGCGGTGAAGGTATTCTGTGAGTGCTGACCCCTGTCCTCTGCTAAAGATTTCGCTGACTACCCGAGGTTCTCGCCATTTCATAATTCTGTGTGGTTGCAGGGTTTTCCTATAAAGCATATGCGCTCCTGAGCCCCGGCACGGAAAGAAGCTTTGTGCACAACTTTTGTTTATGGTATGAGGCATTAAATGTCAGGCCTAAAGTCAATGGCCCTAAAGTTTTGTTTTTGCTGTTGCTAAGCTTACTAGTGCATCCTTGCGTACTAACAATATGCCGAACCATTGATTTTGACACACAAATAAAAGAGAGAAACCTTTATAATCTTTTGTGCCACAGAGTGAGTCACGCATGTTTACTCATACAATGACAGCATCATTTTTATAGAGAGGGATTATATTGGAATCACAAAAATACGTGCCTGCTTTGTACAACCTGAAACATGATGGGTTGGGTCGCATCTGGTTCATTTGTTGGGTTTCTCATAAGCTGTCTTTGGACTTACTCCCTAGTTTATTCTTTCTCTCTAGTAGTTTTTACTCTAATTTGGAGGCATGTACTCTGGAATCACTTACATCCACCTTCATTTCATCATCGAATCAAAAAATCATTAAGATGTGAAATCAAGCTACAAAATTAACTTATTGGTGCTCCTGAATTTTAAGGGGGTCCCTAAAAAAAAAAAATATATATATATATATATATATATATATATATGGAGAGACACGCAGGAATATTATTATATTATATATAATAAATATATCTTCCATGTAGTAAGTAGCTCTAGTAAACGTGTATTGTGTGGCACTTTAATAACCTTTTGTGTTGCACTTATAATGACCTTTTCTCCTCTATAGGAATGAGCACTGGGTTGCCAGGTAATGCTTTACTTGCTCTGTGTCTGTGTATTAATCTCTAGGTACCAGCCCTGGCCCCCTGTTCGGGCAGTGTCTGAGCTCATGGTGAGTTTTAGGCTCTAAACTTCCTCTACTAGCTGGAATATTATCCAACGGAACACTAAGCACGGTTGTAAGTCACTCTGTATAAGAGCGTCTGCTAAATGCCTTAAATGTAAATGTAAATGTAAATGGATTTCGGAGACAGTTCACTTAGTATGAGAGCACCAAGACTTCCCAAATAACAGCAGTTGAAGAACCCAGGCTACAACCTAGGTTAGTTCACCATATGCACATTCTCTCCCGGGGTTTTTTCTGCTCTCTCTCCATCATTCACTCTGGCTCCTCTGAGCACATGCGCACTGCACCTAGCCTTAAAGTGACCATTAAAGTTATCAGCCAGCCAATGCTGGAGTAGCCTGCCAATATATGAGTTCCCCCCAAGGGTTGTTTTGTACACTGTGTTAAATGGTTCATTACGGAGTCAGAATCACTCACAGTGGTGGTGATAGGAACCAGCTGTCTGAGGAGTTCAATGGAGCCTCTAATAGCTCCATCACAGAAAGTGCTTAGGACGAAAGCTCTTTTATTGAACATAGCACCGCTGAACAAATGAAATAGCAGGCAGGCCATCCACATCCACACATTACACACTAACTCTGCACCACTACCCTACTAAACAGCCCCAAAGTCCAGCACAACACTGTCCCATATAGACATATATATACAGCCTTAGCCCTTTAGTCCCAATGACTTACAAGGGTTAGGTCTGTACTGTGGTGCTACCTGTGGTGCTTCATGGTCACCACTCTGCATGGCCATGCCTCCCGCACATCCACAGTCATCATTCTAAAAAATCTAATGGAAATTTGAACAGTAACTAAAACGTCTATAGTTGTCTTGTAGGCATCAAGACCCCTGGATCCTATCACCACCACTGTTAAGAAATCTGAGCAGGTAAGATGGTTTACAATAAACCATTTTCAATCAAACCACTCAATAACTTTGTTTAAATTGAAACAATTGGTTTATGTAGAAAAAGTGGTAGAACGTGGAATGTGGAATTCATGTGGAATTCACATTTTAGGTATTTGGTATTGTTAAAAAGCTACTTTATTTAGATTACTTTATTTAAACTATATTTAGTTTAGTATTTGTCTAGTAAAGGTTATTACCCATGAAGTTAGGTGGTTTAACACATGCAGAAGTGTTGGGTTGCAATGCTACAGGGAAGGAAGATAAAGGTTACCAGGAACAATAAATGATGATAAATTTGGACTGGTATGGACTATATTTATTGAGCTACACATACAGAAGTAGTGTCTCTCAACATGGGATCTCAGCACGGAGCTAAAGAGGTTTCTAATAGTTCCTGTGATAATCCATTGCATGCTGCTAGAATATTCTGACACGGTTACAGCAGATTTTGTGGTTGGGGTGGAGGTGGAAGAACACCAGGTCTTCTGGACGTGTGACAACAACCATTCATCTTGCCGCTGACCACTGAGCATGGATTCATTGGTCGTCTCCACCAAGACAAAAGCGGGACTATTCACTGAAGATCACCTGTCGCCATTCTGAGCCACGCTGTCGTAGTCTTAAGGGCAGTCGTCTATACGGTCTGTGTACATGTACTCATGCATTGTGCAGCTGTCGGCCAGTGGTGTTGGCACTAACAGTGCTAGTCAATTTCAGGTTTTGTTTGGGCTATAGGATGCATTACTCGACTTGTCAGCTTTACTGCTCGCCAATGGCACGATAAGTTTGATGTTGTCTGATTTAAGGGTCTGTATCTGTGACTTGGTAAAAGAACATTACAGTGTGGAATTTGGTTCTTACATCATCTAATGTTCTCCGATGTTGGGTTTGTTCTAACATTTCTTCACTGATCTTCAGTTCTGAGGTGATCAGATACTGAATGCTGTTATCGCCAGTTTTCTGAAGAATGTAATACACAGTCATGTGTCATGTGTGACTGGACAGGTAGCAGCCTGTAATCCAGTAAAGTTGAATTGGATGGCTTCCTCACAGATTTTTAAATGTGTTTGTTGCACAGCATTTCCTTCTCCTGTGGTTTTATTGATGACGGAATTATTGAACCAACATCAACTTGGCTTTCATCACATAACCTAGTGCTGACTTGAAAAGAAATTAAAGCTCTTTTGCATTTTTACACTGAAAGGGCATTTGCCCCAGGCCAGTATCTACTGATCTGAGGTAATATACTAAAATATAAGCATTCTGCAGGTGCATTTAAAATCAACCCCTTAATGATACAAGCAGACATACAGTGCAGTTCTTTCAGGCGTGATGTGCACTCCATTTTTTATGTTTGGTTTTGTAAGGATCCGTGCGACTGCACTTTCACCAAGTTTGTAGAGGATGGATTGTTTTCTTAGGTTTCGCAGTAAAAGACTATTACAGTAATCAATTCTACTTGTAACATGCATGGACAAGTTCCACTTGGCTGAAAAAAGGCTGAAAAAAGGCTGAGCAATATTTCTCACCAGATAAAAAGCCATTGCACTGGCTATGTGTATAAGCAGCATTAAACAGCACTTAGAATCTAAAATTATCCACAGGTTTCGACCTTTAAATCTGGCAAGCAAAGGGAAATGTTTTTGACAAATTAGCTTTAGCATTTTTATTACCAGGAATAAAATGTTTCATTTTGGTTTGATTTTTTTTTTTTTTTTTAGAAAGTTTTGAGACATCTGCCGAGAAATCTCTGACACTAGTAAGTCTGTCAACATAGTCTTGGTTTGTACGAGTAATGTAAAATGTGATCTGTCTTTATTTGGATGGCCCCCAACAGATCTATAGATGCTCAAATAATTAACAAACTGCACTAAATGGAAAAAGAAATGGAACACATATACATTACACAGGAGCCTTTATGGCATTCCATTCTAAATCCCCAGGAATTAATATGGAGTTAGTCCCCCCTTTGCAGCTATAACCACTTTCAGTCTTCTGGGAATGCCTTTATAGTATTTGGCAGTGTGTCTTTTTGCCCATTCATCCAGAAGAGCATTTGTGAAGTCAGATCCCACAGTTGGACAAGAAGGCCTGGCTTACAATCTTTGTTCTAGTTCATCTCAAAGGTCAGGGCTTTGTGTAGACCAGGCAAAATGAAGATGAATTTAATAGGTATTTAGATTACATCTTAAGATCATCATCTGCAGAAAATAAATTTAAACAAATAAAAAATGCACAAGTGCATGTCATCAGCAAAGCTATAAAAATTGATTTCATGTCTCTTAATAACATCATCTAGAGGTAACACACAAAAAAAAAACCAAAGGCTCTGAAACTGAACCTTGTGCGACTGCAAGCGGGATATTATGGGACATTGTTTGATAACTTACTCAGTGAAAGTAAAATCTTTTTTTAAACATGATAAGACTCTCTTGCCAATACCTGCATCAGAAGCTGAAATGAGATCCAGTAAGTCCAAACATACAAAGATAACATACAAACAAAAAAACCAAAGGCCTTAAAATTGAACCTGGCGGGACCCCAAGCAGGACATTGTCTTTTAATTACTTACTCAGTGAAACTTTAAACTTTATTAAACATGTTTAGACTCATTCTTAAATCGTGTCTGAAAAGCAGAGATCAGATTTTCAAAATGCCAGAGTAGAATCTTGTGCATACCTGCATCAGAAGTTGAACTGAGATCCAATACATTCAAAACAGATGTATTTTGTGCTTCAAGACTAATTCTGAGGTCATTAGCTAAATGGACCAGTGCTGTCTCAGTATGGCTGGAAATACAGCCCCGCTCAAATTTCTCACATAAAGGCCTACAAGACATAATGCAAATATATATGCAGATATAATAATACATATCATTTTCTTTGTCATTGACTCATCTATTTTCAAACATAACTGTACAAATATATTTCAATGGCATGAATACTGGAGATGAAGTTATAACCTGTGGCTTGGAACAATGTTTTAGCTGCTTTCATAACATCATCATCGGCCCTTTTCATGTTGGAGAATGGAGACGATAAAACATTAAATCATCAAACACTATAGAAAAGTCTTCACCCACCGATACTCTTTCAGCAATCTATCAAAGAGTTTAACAGTATTCAAGCATGCATATGTTGGCTTGATTATTTGGTTTCCATGTAGCGTCTTTACTTCTTCTCATTTAGACTTTCAAAGACACACAGTTCCCTGATATGAAAGGCAAGCTTATGCAACCGCTGCTTTCTTTTTCTCAAGGTGTTTACATAGTGATCTTCAGCAGATTGAGAATGCATACACTAATGAGATAAAGATGACTGAAGTAACTCCTAATTCTCTGAAACACTACTGCCCTGAATACAAATGATGAAAATAACCCATTCTAATGCTTGACTGATCGTTATTACTCCATTTCCTTTTAATACTTCACTGATTACAAACCTGTCGTCTAATGATGGAGTGATTCTGCAGTGCGAGTTTGTTAACCTGTGAAGACCTTACCATGACTTCCTTTAAAACTTTGCCCTGGTCGCCATGCTATATATGCATTAGAGGAATTTTTAGAGGAGTTTTTGCTGGAGTTTCAAAATTCAAATGATGGAACAAAATATCCCAACTTGGCCAGAGCAGTGCAGCAAATAAAACATCCTTCAAAAACCATGGACAGCACGTAAAGGAAGACCCCTGGGACTAATTTGCTATGTACAGGAGGTTCAGAATGGGGATATAAATCTGGAGTCACTGCTCCAGCTATAATGAATGTCGAGCACGGATGTTGCTGTCCTTGGTGCTGAAATTCCTAAATTGACTTAATTCCCAAAAGAAACAATTTCCTCAATGTCTCTTTCCTGGAAATACAAGCATACACACTTGAGCATTTAAGTCAAGTTTTCAGTTTCTTGTTTATAGTATAATTATTTGAACCCTACCCCCACACTACAGATTTGTGTGTCCCCTGCTGTGTTACACCCTGAACCCATGAAGGACGTCATAATTGACATTATTGACAGGGTATTACAGGACAGGACCCTGTTGTCCCTGCTGTCCTTACACTCATCCTGCATATAAAGCAGCATTGTTTGCTTCCGCCTCACTGAGTTGACAAACTTCATGACTTCATATCATTTTAAAGCTATTACATACATTACATACAATGCTAATCAGTGTTCACACCACAATTCCCAGCATGCATTGCTCAAATACATCTTACAGTCATTGGAAGTCCTTGTGGCATCAACCAGTTGGGACTGCTAGCCACTTACATATAGGCTAACAAATCCAACAAAACCATTCAGCACTAAATAAACACCCGAGGCAACTTCAGCTGGAAGCTAAATTACGGTATCTAGGTAGACAGCTACCTTGCTAACATTTGTTGTTTTCCTCATCTAAAAAGTGTTTTGACTGAGTAACTCCACAATAATGTTTCTAGAACCACACCTATAGACCACAATTAGTTACCTAATAATAACGTAAGCTATCTACCTTCCTTCTGCATTCACCTACTATTTCAAAAAGCCTGCCCCCCACAAATATCCACTCCAAAGCTCTTATAGATTTTAAAAGTCTCCGCCTGCATCATTAAAAGGGGTTTTCCTAGTCATTAAATTGTAAATCCTTTTAATTAGCTGAACAGTTGTGCCATGTGTGTTGGGAGCAAAGCAAACCCGAACATGTGCACAGTAGGGGCTCCTCCAGGGACAGGGTTGGGAATAGAGCATGCTATTTTTTGCCAGACAACCATGGAATGCTGAAGGAGGACAGGAACTCAGTAACCCATCATTGTTTTTTGCAATCGTTTAATGAACTTATCTGAAGGCTGACGTCATGAAGTGCAAATGTTGTGACACACAGAGGAGGCTAGAGCTGATCAGGGGGTTAACGGTAGGTTATTAGGGCTGTCAGTCCATATACCTCAAGCACTGGCAAAAATGTAGTCGTTCGAAGGACTAACACCATTTCCTCTACTGCCTGCACTGCTCAGCACACATAACACGATTTTGTTCAGGCCAACATGTTTTGTACTTCTGCTTGCAGATAGATATCATGGCACCAAAAAAAACAGAGGAGACGTCAGGGGTTTTTCACTTCCCAGAGTAACTACCACTATCCACACTGATTTAACATGAAAACCTGCCAACTATGAACAATGCTTTCACCAGCATGGTGAAATGGTGAAAATAATTATGAATCATAGTTTGCAACCATAGAGAGGTATCAGCTTTAAAGCTAGGATGTTCTGTAAATCTAACTTTTGATAAAGATTTGTTCCTATTTATTATTAAAATGATTTTTTCCCCAAATCTGAATAAATTGGCTTAATAAAACCATTTGGGTTTTCATCAGATACGCAAATGCACCATCTCAGAGGCCTTTAATGTGGGATTTTGTTTGTATGCTGTTGCATCTTTTTCTCGGCAGGACCTTTTTTCCTTTGCCTTAGCGTAACTCAGCATTGTCAAACTCTAGATTTAATACTGTTTAAGGCAGATCTACCAAAAATACTGACATCTGAATCACAGAAGATTCAAATCCTTCACTGTTATTTCGCAGTTTAAACATTAATTATTCAATAAAGTTCAGTTCCAAGCCTAGCACTGAACACTGGGGAAGTGTTTTAGCTTGTTAGCTATTATTTTAGCTTGTTCATTTCACACCAGGCAAAGTTAAACTGGCGCATGCCGGGCTAAAAGTGAAGCTGGGTCTTATTAACTAGTTGACACTCAAGCTCAAAAACAGAATCCAAGCAAACATAGAACAGGGGCAGACAAAGTCATATATGAAGAGGCAGGCAGAAGGCAAAAACCAAAAAGCAATCAGAATAACCAAAACAAGAGGGCAAAAGAGAAGGACCAGAAAACCAGAGATCAAACAGAGTCGGAAACCAGAAAGTGAGAATAAGGATCACAATGAAAGAATGCTCGGTATGCAACGGGGTGTCAATACTTTGCAAAGACTAAGAGACAGACCAAGGGTATATAAGCAAACAGAGACAATGATTAACAGGTGTGTTAAATCTGAAGTCAGGAGCTCTCCATCGAGGAAAAGAGATGGGATTGGTGGGCACACGTGGTTGGTGTAGCTCAGCGGATAACGCCACTGCACGCCAGAGAGCCACCACATGTGGGAGACTGGGGTTCGAATACTGGTCTGGGTGATTATGCTGTGCTACACCAATAAGAGTCCTTGGGCAAGACTCCTAACACTATATTGGCCTTCCTGTAATATGATTAACCTTGTAAGTCGCTCTGGATAAGAGCGTCAGCTAAATGCCGTAAATGTACATGGGCAAGAGACACGTGACTGTGACATCATCAGTAGGCGGATTCTGGGAAATGGAGTTTGGAGGTAGAGGGGAAACCCGGAAGTGTGACAGTTCAGCCTTCTGTCTGTTATGCTGGTTGTTAAGTTTGATCAGGAAAAAGTTGTAGCACTGACTCTGTACAAACGAAACTTTCTTGACTTTCTCGCAATCAAGGTTTTCATTTAATGTACATCAGAGGTCTTGAAGGTGGGATTTTTGTTCATATGCTGTTATATCTTTTCCTTTGTCTTAGCATAACTGATAAAAATCTAAGCGGTCAGCCTCTCTTACTTCATCCATCTGTAAACTTAATGGTTCAGATAACCAAGGTAGCTTGCCAGCGATAAAAAAAAAAAAAACTGGCAATAGGTTAAATCTTAACTGTGATGTAACTGTGACAGTCAATATGCTTCTAACTAATGCAGTCGAAGTAAGTTAAGGTCAGCATTTCTCACTGCCCACATGCTTGGATATGTCCTGAAGCTTCTTAAGCAGCTTCTCCATTCGTGTTTCTTCCTGACCTCTTGTTTTTTTGCAGTTATTTCTGCTGCTGTCCTTCTTCGCATTATTTATGCATGGAAATTGCAGAATCAGTTATGCAAAAAAATAAAAAAATAACTGTCACGAACTTTGTAGAGCTGCTTGCGATGTCAGCCAGCACCACATTCACACCGTTGCACTGAATTTGACACAAGAATCTTACATTCCACTTTAAATAATGCAGCAGTTGGATGCTAAAGCCAGGCAAAGCATTTGGATGTAGCTGCTTACACCATTTAAGGTGGAACAGGAAATCTCAATCATTGAACCATATATGAATGTATATGAATTGAACATTCATAGTTTAGGTTTATACAGTACCCCACAGTAACTGGCCCACTGGGAATTTCCTAATTTTCATGATTAACTTGATCCAGATGTGCAGTTTTGGTCACCATAGACTGGATCAAAGGCCTATGATCAAGACCTCGAGTCCTGAAAGCCCAGACTGCAGAAAACAAAAAAAAAACTGAATAAAGTTATAACATTATTTGTTCAAAAAGTTTTAACAAAAGCGCATTTTTGGAAAACAACGGTCAACGTACTGCTCATTCACGCAGGGTCTTGAAAGCATAAAAAATGAATGTGTGATGCTCTTTGAAATGCTAATTTGTTTATATAGCAGACGCCTCTGATGTTACCGCCAAGAGGATCAATTGTGCTTTTGTATAAATGCAGCAATTATCCTTTTTTAACACATTAATACTTAATGATGGCGTTGGAAGGAAAAAAAATTAAGTTGGCTCTGCAAACCCTGAACTTATTTGGAATATCAGTTTGGCCGAAAGTTGTGAATGGCACAAAGGTAACGTGGGAGAGTTGAGCGTTTCCCGCGGAATTTCGCATGAACAGATGGATGAGAGAAGTCTGCTGGCAGTCTCATTCATTATCCCTGAAGGCAGGTGAAACACTTCGAGACCTGCCGCATGGCTAAATATATAATTGGAGTCTGATTCGAGTGTGCGCTGCAGCTGGAGCTGAAAAGACTTCATAATGCCTTGTTGTGCGATGAACGATCTGTTTAGTAATTACCATGATCAGGATGCGAGATTTAAACTGAAACGGAGATAAATCTGGACGCTGACATTTCATGTGCGCAGATGTTTAATTTGTTCAGTGTTACGGTCTGTACGTAACGATCCTGAAAGGTCTCTTTCTTCTGCTTCTGACTAAAAGGCCCTGTTTTCATACTTTCTTAATGAAAGTCATTTGCACACTTGGCACTAATTGGTTGCACTGTACATGTAGTGGTTGCCAAACTGTGTTTTCCTATGCCAGGACTGTATGATGTTGGCAGCTTGGGATTAATGAGCTTTAGTCGTGTGGTACAATGCTGCTAATAGGTACCATTCTTCTACTGGAGTGAGAATGAAGGCTAAGTAATGAGGTAAACATGAAGGTTTTATTTAAGAAAAAACAACACAGATGTAGCAACGCTGAACCCATGGTGCCAGAAACGTGACCTAGAATCAAAGCAAGGCTACTGAAACTTTTGGCTCTGTTTGTGAAAACATTCATATTCATTTATTTGAAACACACATAAAAGACTAATGCCCACTAGGATTAACTTAAAATACACTTATCATTAAAAGCATAGCTGCACCTAGATAGAAGTGGGATTGCAATGCTGATTGAAAGGAAGATAAAGGTTACCAGGAACAATAAATGATGATACATATAGACTAACATGGGCAATATTTATTGAGCCACACATACAGAAGTAGTGTCTCTCAGAATGGCACTGGACCACCATGTTTGCTAAATCAGCCAATCTCTGCATTGAGTTGCTCTACAACTCTTCTCTCAATCACTCAGGTACAGCAATAAGGCTCGTCCTTGCTTACGTCACAGGCCAGGCAGAGTGTGAAATTTGAATCATTGGCATGTTTCACAATGTGAAACCTACTCACCTGGTTTCATTCCGGTCAGCTGACTATTTCTGGGTGCAACTCTATTTCTAATGTTGATTGTATCAGACCTTCCACCAGAAGACCATACGGAACCACTACCACAATTCAGATTAATCTCACTAAGAGAATTCTGACCTAAATATGCAATAGGTTTAATGGCTGGTCTTCCTGTAACTGATATAGGAGAATATATTAGCACGCGTTAGGTAGGTTCAGCCATGATCAATTATTTCTGTTTGGCTTAATAGTGAAAAAGGAGGGAAAAGATGAAAAAAAGAGCAAAAGAAGAACAAGCGGAGGAGGGGAGAGAAATAAAGGGAGGAAACAAGAGCATTGAGAAAGAATGCAAGAGAAAGTTAAGAGAAAAAGAGGGGGAAAAAAAGTGAACGTGGCATAGGGAGGGAAAAAAGAGAAACATGTAGATAGAATGTGAAGATCAAGTACGCTCTGGGTGCAAGTTTATAAGAAGTTGCCAACCAAAACATGTAAATACATTTTTACTGAGGAATGGAAAGAGCACTGAAAGAGTAAATGTGCTGTTACTATAGTGATATTAACTGCAGTACAAGTGAAAGTATTGGTGAAATCACAGCATGAAAATATTCCAGAATTGGTTCGGCTTGCATTGAAGTCTTGGAGAAGGGTCTGCCCACAGACCTCACTTCTGACATCGCTGAAGTGTTGTGCCGGACACACGAGTGCAGTACTCATATTACTACACTGCTGACTACACTGGCTGAGGTGAGATCTGTTTAGTCCACACACAGCGTGCATGAGACAAAATAACCTCCTGACCACCTGCAGTCTGACCACATCACTGTTTACCCCAGTAGCCTAATAAAAATAAAACAGCAGTGTGAACAAATCTGACCGTACCTCCCAAACCGTAATATTTCACATAAATATTAACCCATGAGAACTCTAAAAGTTCTTCATTGGTCCAACCTCTAATTTGTTTCATACAAACGAATTAGGTTTATCCAACCTAAAAAATGACTTTAAATGTTAAAAATGTTCATTTTTGAGTAAAACTAATTCAATTGCTTGTAACAAACGGAAGTAAATTTTTTCAGGTTGCAGTTTTTACAGTGTGTGTAAACTGAAATAATAATCAGGCACTCAATAAAACTCATGTTTTGCCCTCCTCATCATTCATCTCGGTATTGATGGTTCCTTCCATGTGCCTTTGTTTTGCCTTCCCTGCTCTCATTTTGGTTTTTTAGCTGCTCCCTGCTCCCCCCTCATGTACACCTCTTACCTGGTGTCTGTTCATTGTCCCTCAATCCTCGTCATGAGTTTCTAGCTGTGTCTAGTTCCCTCAGTGTCCACATATACCTCCTGTTTGCAGGCCTGTCTTTGTCGTGTAGTGTGGCGGTTGCTGTCGCTGAGTTGTAGCTGTTTGATCCTGTGGCAGTTACCTTTCTGCTCCTGCTCCTGGTTCCAGTCCATGGTTCCTCTCGTCGGTCTCTTTTACAGTACCATGTGTGTAGTCGTTTCTGTTCTTAGTATCTCCTTTTTTTTTGTTTTTTCTACTGGCTTCATTATGGACTCTCTTAACACGGATATAAATGCACAAACCTCAACTACATCCTGCCCATGACTCCTTCGTCACACTAGAGCTTTTGGATTTAATACTAGCCACAGCAAAGCCAGTTTAACCATATTAACAGCCAGTGTTTAGCTAAGACTGCTGCTTCCTCTGTGTGGAGGTTGAGGTGTGGAAGCGGAGATGTCGGTAGGTTTCAGGAGGCAGATTTATCCGATTTGGATGAAGTCTGTTCGTGTTTGCTTCTTTCTCCTTTAAACTGTGTGTTATTTAATAGTCCTGGTTGTAGTGTTGATACTGCTGGGAGCTGCTGTGGTTTGACTAGCTGAATCAGACCTGAATACTTTAAAGGGTTTACTAAATCACACAATTATTTTTATTTTGGGATGGTTATTAACATAGTGAAGTAACAGTACTTAATTAGAAATGAATGAAAGAAAGACTAAAAAAAAAAGTACCGTAATAAGGAAAATTGCACCTAAGTAAGGAAGATGAGTGAATGTACTATCTACCTCTGATAGTGTCATCTGATAGTATATAGCTTTTTTATGTTTTGTTGGAAAATAATGAAAAGTTTTAGCTTTTATTGTTAGTAGTCTGTTTACCGATGCATTTATGGTCTTTACTACAGTTTTTCTTGATTGCTTACACACATTTTCTGAAAGCATACCTCATACTCTCAGAACTCTACACACAAATCAAAAAATACACACACAATGGGCAAAACCCCTCAATTCTCCTGCAAAATGAAACTTTACATTCAAAACTAGGTAATCTCTTCTCAAAGTGGTATTTTGTTTTTAGATGACACACACAAGCCATCATATGAACAGACTTTTATAAGAACCAGATGAACACTGATGTGCTCAATGTAAAACACTATGATGAATGGAAAACACTTCTTCTCCACTCATCATAATGACATTTACTACAGAGAGTACATACATAAGTGTGTTATAAACCATTTTAGAATATTGTTTTCATACTCAGAACACACAAATACTCAGTAACAAATATATTTTACTTTTCCCACCAAAACACCACCAAAAAATTTACAGTGTACATCCCAACCAACAGAAAGTTGCACATACAGTGGTCTACATACAAAACAACAGAAGAATTTACTGTACACAGTTACAGTAAAAAAGTTTAAAAAAAAAGGTCAGTGTGCATAGTAGGGCAATTAACTTTAGAATTTTAAATATCAGTGTGTTCCTTGTGAAAACTTTGTGATAAATGCAGAAAATTGTGTGTAGTGTTTTGAAAAAAGTGTGTTTTAGAACTGCAGTTTGAGTGTAAAGCAGGAATTGTGCTTGTAGTTTGGCAGAATTGGTTCAGGGGGTTGGTGCATGAGTTACATGTTGTGGTCATTGTGTCTCAAGTACCAGTATTTGTGTGTAAACAATTGAGAAAAAACGTAAATAACAAATCTTAAAATGATGGTACAAACGATATGGAGACCACTGTAGTGAAAATATGTAATTTCATGAAACATGCAGAAGAACATGAGTATCATGCTTTGGACACCAACACACAGGTTCATCTAATAGTCGAACCCTGGTTAGAGACGAGGTAGTGAGTGAATTATCTGCTGCTTTCAGCATAATGTAATGTTGATTTAGCATTTTTGACTTTAACCATGGTGACACATTGTCACTACATGATGTATGTGATGTTAATGAAGACCAAACCTGTCCTGATATCTCTGACTGATTGTCTGAACTGCTTAATTCAGGCTTTACATTACTGTTAGGCTCACAGAGGCACGTGTACAATATACGCTCCATGTCTTCTCGCCATAATAAATAGCTGTAGTGACATCACAACGGTTTCCATAATAGAGGAAATGCTGACATTATACATTGCTTGTTTTTCTCTAACATGTAAAAGAGTCTGTAAGCTGAGGAGCCGAGGAAGAAAGTTTCTGTTTAATGCGAGCAGATATTGAATGTGATGGGAAAACAGCCCTTGTTATATATCTATATCTGGCACATATGAAAAGCAGGAAGCTCATTCCGAGGTGAGAAAATGAACTGGAGACATTTCCCGATCGATCAGTCTCGCGGAAAGCAAGCAGAACGTCGATTTGCTGTTTTGAGTGAAGTGTTTCCTCCCGATCTAAAACTGAGGCTCACAGGTGTATTAGTCACTCCTAAAACAATTGTCTCCCCTCCTGAAGTCGAACCATTAAAGCTGATGTCTCCATCCATCACATCCCTCTGTCCCTAGGCCCCCGAATTATTAAAGGAGAAAATCCCCTCATTCCTCCTTCAATCCTATATCTTATTAAGATATGTTCCTGGATTCAGCATGTGAGAGTCTAATAGAGGCGGCTATAAATAGAGACACAATCCCTCGCTTCTGTTAAACGGGTGAGAGAGAGGGTGAGAGTAAGAAAAAGGGAGAGAGGAGGGGGAAGAAGAAAAGAAAAGTAGAAAAGGTGAAATGGGGCAAAAGGGAAAAGACAGAAAGAGAAAAGAAATGGTGATGAGAGAAAAAGAAAGAGAGGACCAAGACTTAGTCTTGATAAAGAATGCAAAAGAGCAATGAGAGAACAAGAGGGAAAGAGAGAACATGGGTAAAAGAGGGAGAACAAAGAGAAAGAAACAGGGAGAAAGAATCTGTGAGAACAAATAATTATAAGAAAAGGGAATGAAGAGAAAGAGAGAAAGAGGATAGGAGAGGAAGGAAGGAAAGGGTGAAAGAGGGAACCGACTGAGCAAAAGAATAAAGAAAGGAGAAGGTGATAACAGGAGAGGGAGAGGGAAAAGAGGGAAAGAGAAAGTGCAAGAAAGAAGAGGAAGAGGAAAGAGGGAGATAGAAATGAGAGAAAGAGAGTAAATATGAGAGAGAAAGAGGAGCAAAGAGGAAAGAGAGGAGGGAGTGAAATAAAGAAGGGGTAGAGAGAGATGAGAGAAAAAAGATGGTAAGGTGAGCGGGGGAAAAAAGGGGGAAAGAAGGAATGTGTAAGAAGGAAAGGGGGAAAGAATGTGACAGAGATGAATTGAAGTATGACATGGAGATAAAAAAATAGCAAGGGGGAGGAGAAAGAAAGACTTACAAGCGTGAATAAGAGAACAAGGGAAAAAGAGTGAATGGGGTAAAGCAAGAGTGATAAAAAGAGAAAGAATGTGTAACAGGGAGCAAGAATGAAAAAGAGGAAGAGAAAGAGTAGAAATATGGAAGGAAGTGAAAGAAAATAAGAAAGAGAAAAAGCAGAAACGGGAGACAGAGAGAGAGAGAGAAGAAAAGCAGAGAGGGAACAAATGTAGGAGAAATATGTGAGAGCGCAGAGAGGATAAGAGAGTAAGACATAAATGTATAAGACAGAAGAGAGACACTGAGTGAGTGAGAGAGAGAGAAAGAAAACAGGGAGAAAGAAAAAAAGATGAAGAGACAGAGCAAGAAAGAGAGACGAGAAAGAGAAAAAACAAATGAAGGAAGAGAAAGAGGTTCTCTAGCTCGTCACTAATGAAAGGTGGAGACTGAGTCTGTGTGGTCCCCGTGACGCTGGCTGAGCGCCAGACTGTGAGTGTTGGGGGGGTCTGAGTTGGAGCCGGTGGCTAATCAGAGCCATTGTGTGGAGAAGTCTCTGTCTGGTCGACTCCAACCCTTCCTTCTGTTGCCATCAGGCCGAGCACAAAGCTCCGAGCATCCAGCTTGTCTGGTAGCATTGCGTTTTGTGACAGAGCATGTCTGTTTCTTTGCTGACTCCTTCGGCATCTCTCCCTCCTTTTCCTGCTCTGTTTCTATCCTCTCTTTTCTCTCTCCCTCTCTTTCTCTCTTCCTCTCTCTCTTTGCCAGAGAGAATTAATTTTTTTGTGGGCAGTATTGTTTTTGCCATCTCTAAGCCTCTTGAAGCTGTGGTGGTGGCTGTGGAGGAAGGATGTGTAGGTGGTTTATGTGTGTGCACTCTTTTTTTCACAGCCCACTCCTTCTTTCTGTTCTGGAGTACGAGTGTGTGTCAGACCTGCTCAGATGGGTTTTCTCCGCCTGCCCACTTATTTTTGGCTGTTGCTTTACTGCAGCTGATGACTTGTGTGTGCCAGTTTATTAGAGACATCTTGTGCCTACATCAGCAGGAACTCACAGGACCTTCTGGGCCTCAGAGAAGTCCTAATGATTCCTGAGAACCTATCTGTTGTTTTAAGCTCATCTCAGTTTCATGTAATAATCAGATTTTTAATTGCATCGAAAGTTTTGTTTTATTTTTAAGTTTTGAGTAGAAACTGATGGGCTAAAATCTTGAAATGGCCAACCGAAAACTGTGTGGTAGATACAACCAAGTCCTAAGTAAAGACGGTCTTTATCACTGTACCTGACTGACCCAACAGGCACGACTGAGGGCATTCAACGAGCAGTGATGCCCTCCATGAGTCACACGGTTAGTTCCAGCACAATAGGCAGATGGCTGCACGATGCAGGACTACATGCACACAGACTGTTAAAACAACTATCCTTAACACCACATCAACATCACCAACACTGCAATGGTGTCGTGCAAGGCTGTCATGGAGTGACTCAGATTGTTAAGGGGTTATCTTCAGTGACGAGTTCCAATTTGGTCTTGGTGGAGATGACCAACAAATCTGAGAGTGGAAGTACCGTGGTGAGCACCAAGACATTGTTGGCACATGTCACATGCCAAAAGACCTGGTAACACTCCACCTCCATGCATGTTGCATTAGCAAACACAGTGGCCTGACGCCATACTGAAAGACACTACTCCTGTATGTGTAACTCTATAAAAATTGCCCATATCTGTCTATATTCATCATCTATCATTCCCGGTAACCTTTATCTTCCTCCCCATTAGCATTACAGTCCAACACACATTCTTCTGGGTGCAACTAATCTTTTAATGATGAGTGTACAATCATCCTATGTAATTACTGGCTGGAATGAATTCCGCATTTTTAAATGCAGAAATAATTCACACCAACAGACAGTTTTACAATGTGTGACTTGAGCTGAAAAGCTCCACTCCATATGTGTCAGTTTAATGAAGTAACCAAACAAAAAAGAGTGGTATTAAATTGAACTGGAGTGTGGACGCATGGAGTTGTAGAGGTTCCTAATGGTGTCCCGCAATAATCCCTGCAATGCAGCTTGATTATTCTCACACAGTTGGACAGTTTTGCTTGTATTTGTGATTAAAATGCTCAGCTTGAAGATTAATACCAGTTCTCTGGAGTATGCATCATCCTGTTTCCAGACGTTTGCTTAAAAACCTTGAGAAATAGATCCCATAGCTTAGCAAGCGTTTTACCTTAATGTAGAAATATGATGTGTCTCTGTGATAGTTGTGCTGTTCGGGGCACCTGCTAATGTTGCTAATGCTACATGGGCTGAGAGGGAGGAATTAAATCTGGTGCACTTTTTCTCATTGCAGTATATGCTAGTTTCTATATCCATTTAGGGGTGTGTGATGGGGTGTTGAACACAAAGATCTGCTCAGCTCCTTTGTGTTGCATAACTCTTACCTCTTATCTTACATTTTTTTCGGAATATAATCCCCCACCTGAACTCTGAGCTGCTTTCAAATGCAATGCCCCACACAGTCATGCAGATGTCTTCATGAGCTCAGAGGGGAGTAAACAATACACTGCGGCTGATGTGCTGGGGTCATATAACCTGAAGTTTTTAACTTTTGCGCGATGAGCTGTGCCCAAGTCAAACTAGTAGTGGTAAAGTCTCAGCACAGCGCTGACACTGACATGGAAGTGTGTGGTGCTGTACATCAGGCACACTGGCCTAGCTGGAGTTTTTACACAGATCACTGTCACTGCTAGCTTGAGTGTGGTCCACCACCTGAAAATATCCAGCCATGAGCGGCTCTTTGGTCAGAAACAGACAGCTAATGAATACCTAGAGATTGGCTAACCCGAATTATGCATGGGCTAACAGTATACCCACAAAGCAGAGCTACTGTACAAACGAAGGGGCTTCAAATAAAGCGGCCAATGGGTGAATAAAGTATATATATATTCAGCTACACCAATGATGTGCTAATGTGGTCTCTTTCCATTTGTCCATTAATTTTGGCAACCCTTGGTAAAGATGAGGAAAGAATGTAATAGGAAATAAATTTCTGGTTAATTATACTGTGATGGACTGGCAGCCTGTCCAGGGTGTTTCCTGCCTTCTTCCCAACCCTGGGTTAAGCCCCAGCACCCCCGTGACCCAGAAGAGAAAAGCGGTTTAGAAGATGAGTGAACAAATGAGTGGTTAATTCTAATAATCTGACACTGAAAAATATATAATATCCAATCTAACCTTTTCTAAATCTAGGAAAACAAACCCCCCTATATTATAGGCAGCATGCCATGTAATACATTGGGCCTCCATTTGCCAACATAACAGCAGTGAGTCCTCTGAATGCTTAATGAGATTGGAGAATACAAACCAAGGAATCCGAGACCACTACTCAACACTGATTCTTTTTCATTGATAGGTTTACCACAGCTCCGCCTGTTTTAATTTTTAATACTTCTCCAAACAGTAAATATTTCCATTTTCATGTAGCTATATGTATAGCCGTTGGCTGGTTTATGAAGGTCAACATATTGTTTACCCATTGCATTTGTGAGTTCTCTCATCATTCCCATATTGAACTCTGAATTTTGTCTCTGTTTGACCTCAAATTGAAACCCCAGCCTGAAAAAATCAGCGTAAGCACAAGAGCGACGTGTTGTATAAACTGTCAGCTCAGTATAGGATTGTTTGTGAAGACTTCTCCATGTCAGGGTCATGTCTACACCTCAGTGTAATGAGTTTGAGTTAGGAGAGGGAGAGTGTGGCCACACGTCCGCATCTCCACATTGTTTTTCTTTTCGCCTGTCCATAAGAACCAACAAGCTTTAGACTGCTACACTCTCGCCTACAGTCTGATAGCATGTATAAATCACCCGGACTTCTCCTGGCAACCAGTCAGGAGGTAATAAGCTGTGGAAAACAAAAACAGAAAGAGGAAGATGTCAGCCTCGAGTTTGCTTTAATTCCATTTTCCGCAGAGCAATTTCATGCCATGTTTTCATACCAGGCACTTTGATATGGGCACAGGCAGCTGCTCCTGTTTGCTTAAGCTATACCATTGCTTAAGCAAGGCTGAACCGTATTCTGCCTTCAAGAGGTGCGTGATTGGCAGGGACCAAGTTCATTGCTGGACTTTTTGCAGTTTTACCCACGTTGTCTTGTCCTGGCAAGGTGTAGGCCACAGATTGGCTTAATATACTTGTATTTTTTTCTATTAGTCTAAAACTTTAAACTCCAGGGATATATTTACTCTCTCCCACGAATTAGTCATAGAGCAAATAAACATTGTGACAAACATTTTCCTGGGCAGTATGAAGCTCCACTGAATGCCAACACCTGTCTCCAACCTGTTCCGTAGTGCACGGCATTATCTCCTGTGTATTAACACTTCCGGTTTTCAGCCTCCGCATGGAAAAATCTTGTTTATTTCATAAGTTCATGCCAGTGATCTTTGCCCAGTGCCTTTTTTATCCGTGTTGTCATACTTTTATAACTGAAGCCTCTATGAAGCATACTTACTAATGCATCTACAAGAATTGTATATTGTGAAAAAGTTCATTTGTGTTCATAATTGAATTTAAAAAGGTAAACTTTAATATTTTTATTATTGTCACATATAAAGTGCAATATTTAAAGCAATTTCTTGTTTTAATATTGATTAGTATAACTTATAGCACATGCAAATCAGACATCCTGTATATCAGATTGAGAGTATTTCATAAGATCATACAGAAAAGGATGTACAATGCAGAAATATCCACCTTCTGACAAGATCGTTCATTTATACACACTATTAAAATAATCTCTATTAAAATACACTCTACTAAATACTCTAGTATTTAGTTGGGGCTCCTTTAATATGAATAGCTGCATCAGTGCAGCATGTTCTGGAGGCATTCAGCTTGTGCCACTGCAGAGATGTTACTGATGTTGCTTTGGAAGTGGCCTTAAGTTGGTCTGTATTGCTGTGTGTTTCTCATCTTCCTCTTGACAATAGAGCCTTACATTCCCTATGGGGTTCAGGTCCAAAGAGTCGGCTGGCCAGCCAAGCACAGTAATATCATATCAGCAAACCATTTGGTAGTAGTTTTGGCACTGTGAGCAGGGGATGCTGGAAAAGGAAATTGGCAACTCCATAAAGCTTGCCAGCAGATGGAAGCATGAAGTGCTCGAAAAATCTCCTGTTAGATTACTCCTGACTTTGGACTCGATAAAACACAGGGGCCAAAACACCAGCAGATGACACAGCCCCCAAACCATTACACAGGGCTTTAGATACCTTGGATTCTATGACTCTACACGCTACCAACAGACTCCATGAGCTTGACTCTCCAAATTAAATGCAAAATTTACTTTCATTTGAAAATTGGAGCACTGAGCAACAGTCCGCTTCTTTTAGCCCAGATAAGTCTTTTCTGGTCCAGGAGTGGCCTGATATTAGGAATGTGTTGTGCAGACCCTCTCTTTCCCGGAGATATCTGTGTCTGCCTCAGTCTACTACTTGTGAAGCTCTCCCAAGTTCTAGATTAGACTTTTCTTGATAATCCTCAATAATGCGGTCATCCTGTTGCTCAAGTACCTTTTCCAGTTAACTTTCCATTAACATGCTTTGATACAATACTTGAACAGCCATGCCTTTTCAGCAATGACCTTCTGTGACTAACCCTCCTTGTGGAGGGTGTTGATGAACATCTTCTGAACTACTGTCAAGTCAGCAGTCTTTGCCATGTTTGTGGTTGTGTGAGCTGAACTGGACTGTTACTGTTTAAGTAGTAATCCACTTAAACCAAACTAATAATTTGAGATGCTGGATTTCTGATTGCCATACTGAGCCATATTAAACAAGGCTTGAAATATGTCTCTTTACATGTAATGAATATAACATGGGGAAGTAAATTATAAACAAAAACTTTGTCATGATGTTGTAGTTTTTTGAGATCCACTAATATTTACCCCTCCATCTCCAAGATCACATAACAGACATATGTTAGCCTCCCCCTTGTGCCCTTATATGAGTTGCTTGTTGATAACCTTGACTGCATAACTGTTAAAAGCTTCAGTAGATTTAGATTGATCTGTTTCCTCCATACCCTCTGCTGTTATTTTGACTCCAAGCCCAATCAGTTACTGGGCTGCCGTTCAGATGATGGTCACCCTGGAAGAGGTCCAGAAGGAAATGAACGGCTGTTCCAGCTCCTTCTGGCCTTTACAGACCGCTCCATCAACACCACCACATAAGCCACACCATCATGCTGCTATAGTAGCAGTTTATCCTAAGCAAATTCCTGACTGTTTATCATAATCATACAGACATTTTGACGCAAATTATTTTTTAAGTAAAGCGTTACTGAAAAGTCTAATGTCTCCCCTTACCCCAAATGTAGTCAGTCAGCGGAGACATGTTTGTTGTCTGAAGTCTGCTTTATTTAGTCTGGCTTCATAGGTTTCAGCAGTTAACTAGGTTTTTAGTTTAGATATAATTCTCTCTGGTAATTATCAAGTTTCAGTTTTTTTTGTCATTTGCACAACATGTAAGAACATTTATGCATTGAAATGCTTGTGGTGAGACTCAGGCTGATATTCTACAGCAGGACAACCCTATATACATACTAAACATATTAAAATAAAGAGATATAAAAGAGTAAATAGAAAATACACAAAATATATACAAAATACAGAATATACAAAGACAGGAGGGATCTGTAAAAAATACAGGAGGCATCTGTAGAAAATACAGTAGGGATCTGTAGAAATGTTGTCCGAAGTCATCATCACCATCATTTGTTTTTATATATATTTCTATTGCAGTGCTCAAGGCTACTAAATATTCAAACACTTTTCAAATGTAGCCAAATTCAAATCCACTCATTTCACCAGAAAGAGTCTTTACTGCAAAAAGGAGCTACTTCCCCACTATGGTGAGTCAATTAAGGAGTCAGGCTAGGAAGCCATAAAGTCTAGGAATATCTTTAGCTGTGAAGGGGTTGCATGTTCATGCAGCTGAACACCCCCAGTCCAGGCAGCTTTCCAGCTTTCCAATGCAGCGTTGCCCAAACAATTGGTCGTGCCACATACTGGTGGAGCTCATGCATGCAGCTAATTACGATGGGTCTACCCACAGCAGGAGTGCAGCGGCATTAAAGCAGTAACGCTGTAAAAACGCCTGGCCCCATCTCAGTGGATGCGATGGTAAACTCCAATGTTATAAAACATAAAAATATATTCAAACAATGCATACAAGCAAAACATGAGATAAGAAAGACATACGTAGAGGACTTTGGGGATGCTACGTTTTTTCCCAAAGGGTGCCGTTATGCTGTCTCATTGAGGGCTTTATAAAAAGACTAAATACATCCATGATGTTAGATCTAACTTTTGTCTTCTGTAATTATTTATCCATTTCTCCCGTGTTGTCACTGATAGCCTAGCTTAGTCGCCCACTGTGTTCCTGACTTATTGCCCAATCAGGAGCTGTATTTTTGACTTGTTGACCAATCAGAGGCTATTTTTCTAACTTGTTGACCAATCAGAAGCTGTAATTTTGACTTATTGACCAATCAGGATGTACGTTTCTGATTTGTTGCTGCGTAAAAGGTAACCCAGTGTTTAAAGGCAAGGGTGGGGTTACGAGTCTTGATTCATACTACTACAACCAGTGCGTACTTTTTTTAACTGCAGCACTTTTTCAGCAATCTATATATGACATATGGCATATGTTGACAGTAGCCGTCTCTGTCTCTCCAGAACTGAAGTCATGGGTGTCTTTATACCAACATAATATTTAATATGAAAATGAATTATGGACTCATACAGCCACTGAATAATTTGTGCTAAATATTACTGCCTGAGTCACTACATTTAAGACTCTTTTTACTAACAACATTGTTCTACAAAGGGGCGCCACAGTCCCATGTCCCCATTTTTTCATTTCAGAAGTTTTGTCACCTTATGTTAACCTGTGTTTCAGTAAACGTATGTAGTCCTGCTATTGTTTTGCCTCAATTGGGAAAAATATGTGTGTGCTCAATATCATGACATGCTGCATAGCTCTCATGCAACTTGCTATGATTCCATTAAAACATTCCCAGGTCACCCCCCAGCAAAAGTCAAGTAGGGGTCCATCAAACATTTGTTGTCGTGATAATTCAGGCCTGCTCTTTAGCTCCCATAATAGCATCAGTCACTGCATTTTGCATCTGTCAAAGCACAAAATACTGCAGGGAGAATTATAAGGAAGCATCTTCTTCGGTTACTGACTGAGAGTACATACTGACTGTGCGCTGCTCAGCTGTAAAGGGCCTGTGAAAAGTTTGTCTTCATTTTGACACTAACTTGACTGCTACTGTTTATGCTCAGTGAGAAAAGAGAGACTAAAACATGCACATCTGTAAAGGCCTGCGATGCTCGTTATTATTAAAGTGATGAAGGAAACTTTGTTGTAACTGTCTCAACTGTGTTTTAAACTGTTGACTGCTGAAACTCTGGGTACTGGGTTCCAACACTATGAATAAGCAAGTTAGTAATAATAAATAATAATTCTACAGTTTTCTTTTCTAAGCAATGGCTAAAAGCACATCTTGAAGATCTTTTGGCGCTGCAGTCTCTGCTTCACTAAGACTCCTCATTACTTTATTATTCCTCATAATGAGCGCCGTGGAAATGTCATACATCTATTCATTGCTCACTGCACATAGGGGATTATGATTTAAATTATACAATAGCCAAATGACCTGGGTGAGCTCAGAGAGATCAACCTGGGATTTATTTTATCGCATGGGTTCCAAATGCACTGGGGAAGAAACGCAGTTAAAAAACGTCATATATTCATGTCAAAATAAGTCGATGATTTCTTTTGATGAGTAATAAATCATGGCTTGTGACTTTTTTTGGTGCTGTCTTATATATCAGTCAGACTATGATGAAAGCCTATTTTGCTATTTATGCTGGCAGAAAACAGACTTTCATACAAAAAACTTGCCAAACACATGGCTACTTTGTGCTGGTCATATGTAAATTTCTAAAGTTGTTACATGGTCATGGAAGTGGCCGCCCCCACCAGTACAAAGTGTCAACCATTGGTAATTAGTGCCTAAAAAAGAAAACTATAAAATTCCTACATACCAGGAGAAGAAACTCCCTCCCACTCTCTCCCACTGCTGGAAACGCTGTTAGAATTACAGCCCTTTTTGCGCCGTTATGAGATGACATCATCTTAACACAATCCTTAATGACCACCTAGCGGCAAGCTGGGCCTGCCATCGCAGCCCGAACAGAGAGCACAAACAATGAAAACCTGTCAATGTCCTGCTCCAGGCTAGCCTGCTAAAGTGAATCGGGTCTACCAACTTGCCAGACTTTCAGGATGAGACTCTAGCTCCAACTGATGGAACAGAACTGAAACTACTGTAGGAATATCCTGAGAGATGTGAGGGATGGGACCAATAAAAGACCACACTTGGCTCACCATAAGATGGTGCCTAAAGGAGCTCTAACAGAGCATTTCAGAGGGAAAAACTGCAGCATGTAAATCTGTTCTAGTGGAACCCAAAAGTTAAATTATACTTAAACACTGAACTTGAGCGTAATATGTATGCTTTAAAAGAATTATTCAAATCAAACAACTTTTCACTCCAGATGTAGTTAACCAGGCAAGACATGTTTAGTGTCCAAATTTTGTTCCGTACCTACTTAAAGGTTAGACAGCCAAGAAAGGCTGGTTTTTTTTAAAACATAAGGGATCAAACTCAGCAACCAAATCCGAGCAGACATACTAGATGAGATGAAAACACAGCCATACAAAAGAGGATCAAGAACAAAAAATCCAACAGAGCCAGTTAACAAGTTAAAGGGAGAACCAAAACACAAAAACCAGAGAGACACAAAGAGTAATGTGGGAGAAATGCTCACTAAGACAACGAAGTTGGCAATACCTCACAAAGAGAGAGAGAGAGAGCTAACAGTCTGGTACGTATACAGGGGTACGTAACCTGGAGCAGGTGAGATGAGGTAGAACTCGAGTGACAAGGAACAGGAAGGTGGCTTGTGATTGGTGGATTGAGAACACGTGGGGATGACATCATGCAGAATGGCAGATTGGGCGTGTAGTTTGGAGGTAGAAAGAGAACATGACACCTACAAAGCTAACATTGCTAATAAACACCAGACGCCGCAAGTTGCTTAGATCTTATGGAACGCCTCCTAAACGTCTCTGCTAAAGTGCTCATCAATGTTGTTCTTCTTTGTCTAGTTAGTAAAGCATCCCAGGTGGCTCCTCATGAAGCTGCTTGAGAGCGTACAAAGAGTGTGTAAATCTGCAATGAAACAAAAAAGGTATAATCTGTAGAATCACCCCACTTTATTAGGATAGTCCCAGCTGAATTATCTACAGATGTTCAAATGAACAAACCTGAAACGTGAAGCAGGCCGTTTTTATTAGAGTTACGTTGTTTGTACAATGCCATAGAAAAACTGTCATGTCAGCCCTGCCCGTTCACAGTCAAGGTCAAATCAACACATTCATCAGCATCACAACTAATGGACAAGAACGCACATTGAAGACTGAAGTCTTTGGAGGTGATTCTGCAACCCATTCACGTTCTGTGGAGTACACGGGTCATCCCCACTAAAACTTTTCTTTAAGAGAGTGAAGGTTTTTTGTCCGCCTGCCTCACAAAATTTCATTTGAGTCCACTGAAATCATTTTAAATATTGGTTTTCAAGAACTCTCTATTGAACCATTATTGCCACAGTAACACACTCTTTTCTTTACTGAAAAAAGGATCAGAGAAAGTATTCTTCTCCCCTTTTTAAATCAGTGGTCTAGACATAAAACAAGGAAAGCTTTTACAATCTCTAAGGGTTAAGCTAGGCTTTGGAGTGATCCCATAGAAAAACTACATGTATTTTTTTAACATTCATGAAACATTCACATGATGTAAAGGTTCTAGAAAGAACCCTGCAATTAATATACAACCTTTACATCATGTCAGGGTTTCTCATATATGTTCCTTAACAAAACCCAGTTCTATAAAGAACTATCCAACGGCAGGTTTTCAAGGAAATCAACAGTGGTTCTTCTATAGCATTGATCTCTTTATCTTGGAGGGAACAATAAAAAGAACTGTGCTTCTTCAGTTGATGCCACCGAAGAGCTGTATTTGCATTGCTGAATAGTTGAATAACACATGCTCAGCACATAGATATACCGATATACAGATATACCATGAACGTCAAACACTGTTCTTCCTCCTTTAAATACTAATTCCACATTTACAAAAGAGGAGGATGAGGTCCAGCTGATTCCAAAATCCTAAACTGTTATGTAACAGTCTTGAATAATGTTTACGCCCTGAAATTTCCATACCACAACAGATCAGCATCGATGGAAATGAATGACTATGTGAATAAATCTACTATTCCAGGTTGTAAAGAGGAAGTTGGTACTTTTCATTCCTGTCCCAAAGAACCAAACTGTCAGCAATACATGATTGATGTTCACCTTTAAACAAGGCTGAGGGTAGTCTCCTATTTGCCAGCTTCTTAATCAAATCTTCCCTTCCAGCTTACAGCTTGCACAGGCACTAGAATTTAACTGCGGCATCATTTGAGGTGGAACAGAAAATTCACAAAACAAGCTGGCAAATACAAGGTCAACTTCAGCTCCCACACCTTGAACAGGATCTTGGACAACTTCAGCGTTATTATTTTGCTCTGCAGATTTCACTTTGGATAGTTTCTCAAACACTGAAGAGTATCCAGCAGCTTCACTTAGTGTTTAACACTGAAGAGACTGAGGTGGAGAACCTCACAGCCCCAACAGTAGCCTGTATGTATCCGCCATGTTGTGTAATTCTATATACATTTTGTTGGCTGAATGTCAAAATGACAATTTAGAATATTGAACGATGTGCATTAAAAGAAATAAATGCATTCTATGGCACCAGTAAGAGTACATGGTGATGTTTACATTTAAGTTAGGAGCTGAAGTTAATGTTTGACCTAAGATTATAAAAAATACGGTAATAAATATTTTGCTGAATGTAAATGAATGACATGCATAGCTTTTAAAATCTAATTTAAGTGTTAGCAATTTAGTTTTGATTTGTACAGCACGTTTCTTTGGTCCCTACATTGTTCCATCTGTGTAATTCCATCCCAACTGTGGTACTGTGCTTCAGTGCCTCTGCTGCATATAACAGACCCCATGATATAGCATGACTGAAAACAATGCAGAACCTTCAGCTAAATAAACCTCAACAGTGCAAAAGAGGGGTCGGATGTACAACTCAGAGGCACACACTAGACATTTAATGCAGACAGTAGATGTACATTTAACCCAAGATTATCTAGTAAATGACCATTTCCTCTTGTATAAAACCGTTTTAGAGATGCTCCTTGTTTTCCGAGTGCACTGAAATTAGCCTTGTGGTTGAAGCCTGTTATGGTGGATTGTTTTCGTTCTGGCCTTGCAGCCCTCCATTATATTCCTGAAAACAGTCATTTCTTGGCGATCAGACAAAACAGGCATCTGCGGCACCCTTTGACCTTGAGACAGTTTCCATTGCTGCCTCTCGCATGGATAAAAAACGATGGCACAGGAGCCGGGCTCAGATTTTCAATCATCTCCAGATTATACACCACATATATTTACTACCTTAGCCTTGAGTAATGCTTTCCTTTGTGTAGTACCTTCCATGTATAAACCATATGAGTGTGTGGTACAAACTTCAAAGTAGAAGATAATTATTTTGGCTAAGAGGATGGAAAGGCTCAAGGCAGTCTAAACTAAATTACTTGACATGAATAAGTGTCCAATGTTTAATGCATGGGTAATTTATTTTGACCATATTCATGTTCTATGTGAATATACATATTATCAAAAGAATAGTTGCACCCAGAAAGAAGTGTTGGATTGCAATGCTGCTGGGAAGGAAGATAAAGGTTACAAGCAGCAATAAATGATGATAAATCTAGACTAATATGGGCAATATTTATAAAGATGAACATACAGAAGTAGTGTCTCTCATTATGGCATCCGGCAATGCCAGACTTAACATGCCAGACCACTCACCATTGAGTTGTAGAGGTTCCTCATGGTGTCCTCTAATAATCCATCCCAGGCTGCTTGAATATTCTCCTACAGATTTTGCAGTAGGAGTGGAGGTGGAGTGATACCAGGCCTTCTTCCTGGTGTGCATGACGGTGCTTCCACATACGGATCTGCTGGTCATCTCCACCAGGACAAAAATGAGATTTATCACTGAAGATAACCCCCACTGGGCCACTGGCAATGTTGACGTGGTATAAAGGGCAGTCATTTTAACGATCTGTGTGCATGCAGTCCTGCATAGCACAGCCATCTGCCAATGGTGGCTGGCGTCACTGCTCACTTAATGTCTGAATTCATGGCTGTATGGTCAGTCAAGTACAGTGATAAGGCACGTCCTTACTTACATCACATGCATGGCTGAGCATGAAACTTTAATTATTTCCATGTCTCATGATGTCAAACCGACCCATCAAGGTACATTCCTGTTGGTTGATTCCTTCTGGTTGCAACCATTTGTGCAACTATTCTTGGAGAATGAAGAATGTATCTCATCTATGATCTGGGAAGGGTAGATTTAGAGGTAGATTTATCTGAGATGTAGATTTAAGGTCTTTTAGATCCGACAGCAGTGATAGATAGAAACACTGAGGAACATTTTAAATCAGAGGCGCAGGCTTGTTCACCAGTCCTGGAAGCTTAGCATGCATGATGCCATATATCTGAATGAAATTCTCAGGAGGAAAACATGAAGACATCACAATCCTCTGCCATCCTTAAGAGTATAGGTGAGGTTCTTTTCTGTAACGATATCCTTCATATCGTCGCTGTCCAATGAAAAACATGTATCTCCATTTTTGTTGATTTTTACTATTATGCATCATGTGATCACATGACCTGCTGTTTACACTGTGTGGAAATTCCATGAAGAATGGACCAACAGAATTGGCCCATAACTGCGTGGAAAGATGTCTGGTTCCATTGACTTCCATTCAAATTTAATGAGGTTTTTGGCCTCTCCTGTAAAATTGCCATTTTGGAGATACCTGTTTTTCTTTGGACAGCGACGATATAACCGTTGTTCTTTTAATGCCAAACTCAGGCTTTTTGTGGCAGTCCAACCAAAAATTCCACATTCAGTCCCTGAAGCATCTAACCACTTATGTTTGTGGTTAGATGAAAGAAAAGGCTTTCTACTGACACACTTTCAAGATAATTTGCTGGCACGGAAATGTCATCCAGTTGTAGGAGTGTCTTGGAGTGTTGTTTACCCCCAAAATAATACCAATTCTGCAGATCTCCAACCGTGAATCCTGATTTTTTCGCCTCTTTAACCATCCTCCTCTATAGCAGGAGGGCAGAGATGCAGGAAGAGGGGGTGCTGGGAGTGCTGCAGCAACCCCTAATTTTAGGATTGCAGAAAAAAGCAAAGGAATCTTACAGTAATTTGAGCATAGCACAGAGGCATGTGTGCTTTTCTTAGAGTGGATATTTTTATAATCTGCAATAGCCTGTTTAAGTCAGTGCCGTGTTTTATACAGGGAAAATCGTTGACTATTGGGGTGTTGCTTTGCTGCAGGAGTTTCTAACAGAGAATTTGATCTATGCAGTCCAAAAGACCAAAAACAGAACATATATCTAACTTGTTGCAATGTCCAATCATATCACATAAAACGTTTGCCTAGGACGAGGGAACGATGATGTGCATCAGTGGTTTGAGGTGTCAGTTTGATCTATATTGTGTCATAAGTGGCCTCATTAGACACTATTAGACACGTTCTAGATCTGAAGTTAGCAAAAACAAAAAAGGGTGAAATAATTTTATTTATTTTTTTTTACATTTTATTAAATTTATTAATATCACTTCTTTGCATGCAGGTTTGCAAAACGGTGGCTTCATCATCCATTTGCTGATTTTAAGACTTTTGCCTGAATACTCAAAATAAGAGTTTTACCATGTACACCAGCACCAAGCAGTCACCGCACCAGAGTTTACTGGAAGCAACCCCCAGACCTCCAATTTCATGAGGACCAGAGGTCGGTTCTCTGAACCGCTCCAAGGCTCCGAAACAGCTTTCACAATTCACCAAATGTACCAAAGTAGCAGATCCTGGGTCAGTCGGGTCCAGAAAAGGGTCCCTCTAAAAATGCGGTAAGAGTTTTCAGAGGTACAGGATCTTCGTTTAACCTCTACAAAGACTGCTGAGCTGGTAGCATCTTCAATTGCTTTGCTATAAACAAAATTACTAATAACAGAAATAAATAACAGCAAATACACATAACTAAGATAATAAAACAGAGAAATTGTAAATGCAACAAAGGTTCTAAATGGTACTTGGACAGATCTCTTTATATAGTAAAGAAACTTTACATCATTTAGCAGTTCTATACTCTCTCCCGCAGAAACCACTTTTCTCATCTGCCTGAAACGCCTTGTTAGCATAAACTCGCATTAAGTGTGTTAACCTGGCCACACTGTCAGGATTCTGCTAGCTGCAATCTCATTGGCTATCCGCAATTCCACATATACACACTTCCATGTATGGTTTTGCACTGGTCTGATGTGAATTACAGTTTTGTTGTTTCAGCTAGGCTCAGCCTAGTGAGCAGTACTCTCAGCCACAGACATTATGCCCTTTGTATACTGCTGTGTTTCCTGAGAGGCTGTTTATGTGCTGATTCTGTTTTCAAGATTGTCTCCTTCTATATATCATGCCAAATAACACAGGTCATTTTGTGTGTTTGAATTTCCTTTGTCTGCAGTCGTAGGCAGTTTTCGGCCACATCAAGTGGTGAAAGGTACCAAACTTTCCCTAGACAGTCTGGCAATACGACACTACAGAACCTCTAACAGACAGAGGCTGAATACAGATATGAGGTATGAGGAAAAATACGGTGTTTCGGAGCACATGTATGGCTTAGCATGTATATCTAAGCCATTATGACTATTGACAGTCTCCTTTAACATTCAGTGGATGTTAATGAAGAAATGACTGTATTTAATCCATGTTCAATCAATTCTGCACCACTTCTACAGGTCTATTCATAATGGAATGTCGACTCCATTTAAAGGGAAGGTTGCAACTTATTATGCGGCCCCTTAAACAACTGTCCATTAAAAGTCTTTCAAGAAACCATACTTGGTTCTTCTTTAATCATGTTCTTATGTGTACTGTTATGAAACGAGTACATCCTGTAATATGCAGTCAAAAATCTGTTTTCTACCAAAAAATGTTACTATGGCAATAATGCTTCTTTAGTGGAGAGTTTTTGAAGGCCAATCTTTTGGATGATTTAGGTGGACACAAATGACATTTAATGTGGCAGACTGACAATAACTCCTCGTCTTGGAAAGAAAAGTCTATCTGACAAATATGACCACAGATGGTCTGTGTCCTCAGCAGAAGCTGAATGGGTTGAAGATGCACCTGTGAGGACCTCAGTCTTCTTTGTGCTCTATCAATCACTTGTAATGCTGCTGATGAAGTTCTTCACAGTTCGGCAACACGGAAAGTGAACAGGCAGGGCTGAAATGAATCTAGGCCATGTCAGTGAAGTCCTAACAGCACGTAAGCACATAAGCAGGTCATATCCATGGTAACCTGGCTGAGAGAACAGCACTATGAAGTGTAAGGGGGGAAACGTGTGGTTGGCTTGATTAGGCTACTTTAATGAAGTTCCTATGGGTGACAGTCTTTAAGGTTTGTTTGTCATATGCACATTTATAACACTTTATATTAAATGTTGATTAACCAACATGAAGTAATGCATTAACAGTGTGCAGATAATGTTAGATCAACATGCTACATCTGTTACATGGTGATGCAACAAGTAAAGATGTAGTGGTTACATGTTTACTTAACATTAGTTGAGCATTGTTACCATTGTTAACGTGTTACATGCATCCTCCAAAGAATAGTTGCACTCAAAAGGAATCAGCTGACAGGAGTGAAACCTGGTGTGTATGTCTGACATCGCAAGACATGCAAATGATTTAAGTTCTGCACACGTGACAGTGATGCACTCCATGAGTCATCCTGTTAGTTTCTATTAACAGATGGCTGAATGACGCAGGACTATATGTACACAGGTCATTACAACTGCCATTAACACCACGTCAACACGACTGCAATAGTGTTGTGCCAGACTGTCATAGACTGTCCATCAAGGCACCGTGGTCAAGATAAACGGTTTGTTGTCACACGTCATGCATTCAGAAGGGCTGGTGTCACTTCACCTCAACCCCTACCGCAAAATCTGCAGGAACTCTCGGAGAATATTCAAGTTGCATTGGATGAATTATCACAGGACACCGTTAGAAACCTCTACAAATAGATGCTGAGATGTCTGACATACTAAGAGACACTACTTTTGTATGTGTAGCTAAATTAATATTGCCCATATCTGCTTAATCTATCACCATTAATTGTTCCTTCATCTTTCTTCCCAATAGCATTGCAATCTTCCTTCTGGGTGCAACTACTCTTTTAATGATGAGTGTACTACATCATCTAATGCATGATAAACTAACGCATTACTTCATGTTGTTTAGTCAATTGTTAATGTAAAGTGTTACCACACATTTGAATGCATGCTGACACTTAAGGCCTTTGCTTTGACTCTTAGTATGCTTTGGTCTTAGATCTGTTAGCTACTGTACTAACATTATCACTAATGATGATCCCCTAACAGAGGGAAGAACATGCCTTTGCTTAGCATAAATAAGCAAAACAGCAATATGATGCAGCCTTAATTAAACCTGTATATGTTTTTTTCATACTATGTGGATATTTGGAAGTCTTTAGCATCTCAGTCATCCAACATATGGTGAGATGTTTACTTTAAAAACCTGAATAATGCTAATGAGCAGATATAGTTCCAATGTGAGTTAAGGGTCTTCTTCAAATAGATGGCACACAGTCAGTGCTCTGAGTGTTTCCACTGTATAGCGCAATATGCTAATAATCTTCTAATATTAACTCACTTACACCCAAAGACTAATAAAGAGGGATGAAGAAAGGAGGATCGTGACATCTCAATATCTCAGAATTCTCAGAATACACACATATGAATGTGCATGCATATACAGTGTGTGTGTGTGTGTGTGTGTGTGTGTGTGTGTGTGTGTGTGTGTGTGTGTGTGTGTGTGTGTGTGTGTGTTGAGGCATATTTGAATGACCACAGTGTGCAAAACACGGCTCCTCCTCCTTTAAATACAAATCCTGCATTTGTCAAATATGATCGTAAAACTGTCTGATTCCACCATCTTAAACAGTTACATAACATTGTTTACACTGTTTACATATATCAACAACAACAACAGAGAAACAGCAATGACAATGGCGGACCCTGTGGAGAAATTTACCATTCCAGAAGTGGAATGTGAACAGGCTGACGGCACATTTCATTCTCTTTCCAAGAAACTGAACTGTCAGTGGGCACAATTGATGTTCACCTTTAAACGAATTTAAAGTTGCCTCCGATTCGCCAGCTTCTTTATCAAATGTTCCTTTCTACCGCAAGTGCTATATCTTGCACAGACACCAGAATGTACCCAGCAGTACCGTATAAGGTGGACTGGACAACTTAAAAACAGCTTTAGCTTCTATGTCTTTAACAGAATCCTGGACAGTTGTAATTCAAAGGTTTTAGCTTGCTCTACACTTTTCACTCTGGACAGCAGCTGGAGTAGCATGTGGTGCGATTGTAGAACTTCATGCTGGTTGAAGCAGATCATCTTAAACTGAAAGTTTCATAGTGAGTAACAGCTTTAAGTTACTGTGTGGTGATGTCGAGATCAAAGAAAGCAGTTAGTATATGTAATGCTAGACTGATTTAGTAAAAAGCAGCTGTGCGCTTACTGCTTATTTATTTATTTACTTTGGCAACCCTCAAAATGTTCATCAGAGTGTCTTACTTGGTATGAACAACAGCTGTTTAAACACATTTTTTTAAATGTGCAATATCCTCACTGTTGAATAAAAACCTTGTCCAAATGTCCAACATAGAAACTTCAACAGCAGAAAAAACATTACTAACTATTAACTGAAATAAACATTAGGCTACAAATACTTGGTAACACTTTCTATGAATCAGGCATCCATAATAACATTTTGAGTGCATTAATTAAGATCTATAAATTATTACAATGCTTTACAGCACTTGAAATAAGCTGTTGTGACTGTACATAATTATTCATAACATTCTTTAAAATGTAACACTAAAAGTACATAAACCTTTATGTGTTAAATAAATAAATAAATAAATGAATAAAAATAAATGTTTAATCTCATTAAAATAAATACATTATTTCGTAAAATATATTTACTCATAAAATGCAAACATAGAGATACAGTGTTTGTAGATGAATTGATATTGGCATGTGGTTTGTAAAAGTATGTTGTATCAATAATCAATTCTTATTGAAGGCAGTCTTACATTATTTATAGTTGTTATGTGCTTATATGAACATGCTGATCAACATCACTTTACCTAAAGTCTGTAAAGAGACCTTATAAGCAATTTTTAGATGTTGGATATGCAGTTTTAAATTACTTTAATTTTGAAGACACGGAGAAACATTAGTGAGTATTTAGGCATCACTGTATATAGACATTATGTCACACTTTATTATGAAGCTTTATACTGTGGTGTTCTAACTTATAATAATAATTTATGTACAGTTCAGGCTTATTTAAAGTATTTTAAAGCATTATAAATGCTTTACAGATCCTTATGAATGCTCTTATTATGCATACATGATTTATAGAAAGTGTTACCAAATACTTTTTTGAGTTTTTCTGGTTGTGGTCCAATCATTTTACATTTTTGACACGATGTAAAGGGCAGCTGTGTTTTCAAACTGTGTGAAAAATAGAGATATAATAATAATGAAGTACACAAATATTATCTATAATAATTCAGGTTTTGGTTGGAAACAGAACAGATTACAGTCTTGAAACAGCCGATAGAAAATTATACAATATTTTTTTTTCCTCCATGATATCTAGGAGAGCCAAACAAGCTTCTCCTTTGCTTAAGACTTAGTTGAACTGAAGGTCTAACGCTGCAGATTAAACACTAACACCCAACACTGAGTGGGACTCATTTCATGAAAATGAAGTAAAGGTTTAGGCTTCCTAGAAGTTCTAGAAATGTTAAATGGCATGGAAAGGTCAAATACTGTACATCCTAAAGTCTATTATGAGCTTCAAATGCTAAAATGTGAAAGGTTTTTTTGTGTGTATTTAAATGTAAAAGTTTGTGCATAATTCAGCACCTCAGATGCAGTGGGACTTTCACACCAAGTCTAAGCTTTTTTGTGTAAACATTTTGAAAATGTGGGAAAAACATGAGAGGAAGAGGAAATTGATTCTTTGAGTAGCAGCAATGATGAATTAATCATTTTGCTTTTAAGAACTGAAACTGAATGATGCACACACTGAGTTCACCCCATTCTACGGAAAGACAATAACAAGGATAGTTCCACCGCCTCTTTCAAGCTGCATAACGAGCAATTCTGAAGGTACTACTGTACGTTAGTGGGGGAACTCAAAGCTCTGCTTCTGCCTGTTGTTCATCTCATTACAAGAGAGTGTTCATTAGTGAGGAAGGCTAAACGTTTGTGGTTCTTTACGAGCAATATGGCAGTCCTCATACTGGAGGACTGGAGTTTGCCTAGATAAACAGATGCTGTAATGTACACATGTACCATCATATTGTACACCCACTCCATTTGGTGGGGAAGCCATTGGCTGAAGTAGGGAACCATGGTTGTGACCAGAGGGTCGCTGGTTCAATTCCCCAAACTGGCAGTATCAGCTGAAGTGCCTTTAAGCAAGGCACCTAACCTGCAACTTCTTCCTTGGGTTCCAGGGATAGGGCTGCCCTCCATGTTTCACTTCAAGGATGGGCTATATGTGGTAGACAAATTCCTCTGTGTGCAAACACAATTGGTGGAGGGTTATAAATTTGAATTTGTTGTTATAGAAAGTGTGTTACTTGCTATAGCCATGCATGATTGTGATCTGCTGAAAGCCACAAAGATGTGCATTATATATAATCCCATATGAAAAAGATTGCAAAACTGTCTATGAATCAGGTATCCGTAATGCACTTTATGTGCATTTATAAAGATCTACAAAACATTTATAATGCTTTATAATACTTGACATAAGCCTTTATAATTGTATATAAATGTTCATAATCACATGCAAACAGAGGCATAAGGCTTCACAGCACAAAATGGCATGTTATAAAACAGCGTGTTATAAAATATATTTTTTACTGTTCTTAACATTATTGATGAGATAAGCATCATGAAGTTTAAGAATAAATGTTCTAATCACTCGAATGACGTCTAACTCGGCTCACAAATGAGGAAACTGTCTATTCAAGTGTATAGATGTTAGTATGGAGTTTGTTGAGAACAATGTGTTTTTGAGATGCAGATTGCACAGCATGCTCTGACTATTTATTATTTATATAAAGGTTCACTATAAAAAACATAACATCAAAAAAAAAAAAACGTGTCTCCATTTTGTGTTGATTTTTGCTTTCATGCATCATTTGAATACAGCAACTGCCTGTTTCATTGTATGTAAAATTTCATGATAAATGCACCCACAGAAATGGACCAATATTGCTTGGAAAGAGTCTGGTTTTATCGATTTCCAATAGATTATATTAGGTTTTTGCCCTGTACATTTTTGGAGATGTTTGTTTTTACTTGCACACCAACAATATAAACAATATATTTGTTTTGTCAGTCTCTGAAGAGCCTTTGTAGTGCCCTATAAATTGGTAGGTGCTTATATTAATGTGGATTAATTCATAAAGCTGAGAAATAACATCACTTAAAGTCTGTAAAGAGAGCTTATAACTGTGAACCAGTATCAATGAACCAGTTCTCTACAATGAAGTTTTCTCTATTAAATACATTTTTATATCATCTGTTTTGTTAGAAATGTAGGTCTTTAGGAATATTGAGGAGACTGGAGATGAGATTGTCTTGAGTTTGTTTGCACATACAGAGATGAATGGGTCAATCAGTTTGGTCGATCAGCAGTCTAGTCTGCAACAATCTTATTCATGTGCATGCAGAATCAAGCACAGGCACCAGGTTTAGGTTGTCAGCCTGGTCCAGTCTGGTCCAGTCTTCATCCAGTATAGCAAGAAGTGTTTTTGGGGAATCTTATATACAGTAAGAGAAAGTGAGGGAGGGGAGTTTAAGAGTGGTTTACATATAAACGAAGGAGTGGAGTGGTTTCTACTTTCTGCATAGGTGGAGAAACTACTTACATTTTCTGTAACAAAGGGTCATTGCACTTTCCCACAACAAAAGGACATTAGCTAGAGCTTCACAATAAACACAGTTAAGACTATATTAAAATAGCATACGTTAAAAGGAAAACAGTAGAAAGGAAAATAAAGTATGCAGTGGATATTTTCTTTCAACTTGTACAGAACTTGCTGTTTAAAGGGTTTAATTACTGTGGTATGCTAAAGTTTGGGCAATGCTGTTGTTTGTGTGAATAGTCAGCAGAAAAGACTTGATCTTCAAAAGGCATACAGTTTATGATAGAAGGACTTTCGTGTCAGCATTTTGAGCAAGATTGGTGTATTAGCTTTGTATTGTACAAATGTAGAGTAGAAAAGAGAAAGGAGTGCCATACAGCAGCTGGGTACACCCAGAGATTTGAGCTTTTAGGCTTTAATTAGCTTCTTAGGACTTTGCATTGTTCACAGTCATCAGTAGAAAAGACCAGGTGATGCAAACTTCAAAGCTTTATAAATACTTTTTTATAAAAGACTCCTCAAACCTCACACCAGCAATCTGCAGCCATGGGCTCCTCTAAGCAGCTGCTGAGCACTCTGAACATTCAAATAATTGGTGCCTGAATAGCAGGAGAAGCTATAAGCTGATAGCAAAGCATTTTCAGGTAGGCATTTCCTTAGTTCCTAATGTAATTAAGAAATGGCAGTTAACGGTGGAGGTAAGGTTGAGGTCTGGGAGACCAGGGAAATTGCTCTGAGAATTGCTAGAAAGGCAAAACAAAATCCTAGCTTGATTACAAAAGACCTTCCGGAAGGTTTAGCAGACTCTGAAGTGTTGGTGCACTGATGGCCTGATGAGGTTGCAATGAGCAAATTCCCGAAAGCAGAATTTAATTAAAACAACTCTCCAACTGTTAGTCATTAGAGTAGATCAATTATGGGCTTAGACTTAGGCTTAACCTTAGGCTTGCATCACAGCCAGTTCCATGCGAACACATTACGCTGGTCAAAAAATTTCCAAGCAAAATCCCCAAACAAAAAGTGAGCGATTGTTAGTTGCTACAAAAAGCATTTACAAGTGTTGAGTACTGACCATGCAGGGAGCCCAAACCTTTGCTTCTTTCCCTTTTTTGACATTTTAAAACAAAACAGTAATGTTGTTTAAAATGTTAAAGGAATGTACCATCTCTCATTTGATGCCTTTTGGAGATCAGCTTATCTTTTCCTCGCTTAGCTATTAACAGCAACAGACTTTTACATGCCCCTGTATACACATGTATGTTTTTAAATTGGTAGACCGCTAGCCAAACTTTCGACAGTGAGAGACTTCAGAAACCCTTCCTAGGGTGCTTCTTTCTGTAATGGTACGACTCTCCCAGTTGGAGTGGAGGATACTGCTGGTCTCTGGGGGCCGATGTTGTGAGATCGGGCCTCTGTGTGCCCCCTCAAAGCAAACAGCAGGAGCTTTGGCAGCAAAGCCTCCAGTGATCAATCCCTTGGCCTTCCAGTCACTTCCACACACTGAGGCAAAACAAACCAAACGCCATCAGCTCTGTATGCGAGGCTTGCGTGTTCACGCGTGTAAAAGAATAAATAACTAAGTAGAAGCTGTGGCCACTGTGCGTGTTCCGTTGCTGGAACTGTGTATAAATTGAATGCAAACAAAACAGTGAGACAGAGAAAAAACCTGAGCTAGAAGAACTGAAATAATGGGAAAGAAGTGAGAGGAATTTTAAAGAGAGTGAGCGATAGAGAGAGAGAGATAGAGGGAAAACAAGCAAAAGTGTGAAAATGAGAGAGTGACAGAGAAAGCAAGAGGGAGATTGTGAATGCTAAAAGATTTTTCAGCCTTTAACACAACTCTGTTTACGCTTCAGTCTAAACAGAGCTCTGGCAGCGTTAGCGCTATGATGAAAAGCATGGAAATAATTCAAGTAATTAAAGCAAACGCTGCCAATATAAACTGCCATGGTCCTTCATTTACAGTGAATGTTATCTATGGAAACTCATATGTGCCGCAAATGTTCTTTCATGTTTGCTTTACCATGCAATTAATTTCTTTACCTTTCAGCGGCACGTCAGAGGGTTAACTCCAGCGCACATGCTCCACTCAGAATCCCTCTCGGAGACGCTTTCCCTCCTAATGAATACGGCTGTTTGTTGCCATTGAAGAAAAGCTGCGACTGTTTCATCATCTCAAAAGAGGCTCATTCTGAATTCCAAGCACTAAATGTAGGGCCCGACCGTCTCGCAGGGACCGAAACCTGGACATGAGCAATTAATAAGAAGCGTTTTCTAAACGCTTCTAAAGCAAATAGCCCTGAGCTAAGTGGCTGACTGTAATTCCTGCTTTTCCTTTTTTGGGAAGGGGGGGTTTGCTTGGGTAATTGAATTTGACTTCTTTCAAGGGAGCAATTACCAATTTAATGTTTGCCTCAAGACAGCGTACGTGTGGAGATAGAAAGCTTTGCATTTCCTGCGTGTACCCTCCACGAAACATCTTATTTTGTGCTGAAACACAGCACTGGAATACGCAGGAATGCGTGTCCCCAGAGAAGCAGTACAAATGCTTGTCTTTTAAGAGCACGTAGCAGATTCGCATTACGAGCTGTTAGCTGTAATCAATGGCACAGTGTGACCAGATCGATGTGCAGCTAAAATGACCTTTGTGTCATGATATTTGATTTTTTAGGCCCAGAGAATGTAGAGGCCCCCCCTCAGGGTGATTACAAAACCATCGCCTTTGAAGGTTTCACTGGCCTAACAGGTGGCCTGGCAGAATAGGTCTTTTGTAAGCTTGCTCCGAACAGATAAGCGACACCTTTGAGCCACAGAACATTCGAAGGACCAATTTAGGGGATCAGCTAATCCGTAGAACCGACAGCAGTTTCCGTGAATAGCACAGCGTGACCTCAACCTAAGGGAACCCGAGAGCCAGCGTCCCACACAGCAGCTTGAGCCGGAGATAGCTGCACAAAATAGCAGCAAAAAGCTCACCTAGTCGCGTCTGACCGGCGTGCTCTGAGCATGATTAAAAATGCAGCGTGTTATTCTGTTTACCCGGGGGGGAAACTATAAAGCTAGACACTTCCAAACACTGCCTGCGCCGCACTCGCGTGTGACGCATGGTTAATTGCAGCCTGCGATTATGACGCGACTAGTCAAAGGCGATTTGTCTCGAGGAACAACTCTTCGTCAAACTTAATTAAGGTTAGCCCGAGAGACTACGCACATGTCTTCATATGCTGCTTTTGCAGAAATGCAGGCAAGCGTAGTCTGTGATTTATCGCAGGAGAAAGTGTCACGCTATGAGGGTGCATGTCAAATAACAGGATGGATTATCAAAGGAGCAAAGGCAACAAGAACACAATAAGAGAGGCGCAGAATAAGGATATAAAGTAATGTATTAAGATATTAAAGGAGGGATATTAAACAGAACTGTGCCATCACCCACTACCCCAGTCAGCCAGCCTGCACACTTTCAACATCACAGGGGGACGTTTCGGATGGACTGTGTAGAAGTTAATAATTCAGTTATTACTGAATAATAGGGTAACCTCAGGGGAAAGAAGCACCTGGGGTAAGACGTCTCCAGATCAAAAGATGAGGTCAATGCTAATGTTGACCCTTGCATTTAATGGCTGGGCTCTAACTGATATTCTTTTATCTGGATAAAAAAGGAGAATAGATGTTCCTGAGATAGTAGATGATAGATGATAATAGATGTTCTTCTTCCAGAAACAAAACAGAGTCTGATGACGTTGGGAGTCAGATGTGCATTCATTTCATGTACACAGACCATTCTATCAAATTAATTCATACTGAGGCCTCATAACAAAATTAATAAATAAATAAATAAATCTTGTCCTGCTTTATTTAAAATAAATATTAATAAAGATAAGATATTTTCAAAACCTAACCTCTAAATTTACATTTGTGGAAATAATAGTTTCCATTGGCTCCTTTTTAAAAGGTCTTTTTTAATTTCTTTAAATAGTGATGTTGGACGATTAATATTTATTGTGGGTTTAAGTTGAGTACAATGAAAGCTTTTCATATAAGTTTTCTCATCACTCCTGAAATACAGAGCTTTAGTCCATTGGCGGAGCCTTATTTTAGCCACAACCCCACATTTTAGAGTAGGAAAGCATCTTATTCCCTCATGGCCACATGGTGAGCAGTTAGATCCCTCTGTTTTAAAGTATATGTGTCCCAAAGTCTGAAAATCAGTAAGTCTGTAGTCTGTAATGTATGATCGTGCCTTTAAAAGCTAATAGCAGTACTTTAAAATCAACCCTAAAAGAAACTGATAGCAGGTGTAGTGATGTTAAAACTGGTCTAGCATCCTGCATGCTGGACGAGCATTCTGGACGAGCTGCAGTTTATCCATCATCTTTTTGGCAGGCCAGTGAACAGCAAGTTACAGTAATCAGTTCCCGAGAAAACAAAAGCATGTGTCGGTTTCTTAGCATCATGCAGACTAATGAATGGTCCAACACAAGCAATGTGTGCTTTAACACCTATATCAGAATATAAAAGTACACTTAGCTTCCACATCGAATTTTCTCATATAATTTTCGCTAGACCCAACCTTTGTGTTTAACTTCATTAAGCTTAAAGATGTTTCTGTCCATCAAATTAGCAATATTAGCTATACAGTCTGTAAGTGTATTTACAGTAGTAGCTCTGTCTGCATCCATAATTTATAAAGCTGGGTAATGTTTGCATAGGAATAGAAATAAACACAATATTGGTTAATAATTTGACCTATAAGTAACATACAGAGAGAAAACAGGCATAGTATGGACCCTTGTGGAGTACCATTAGAAACATCATATTTTTATGAAGTGCAGTTATCTATGGTGACAAAATATTAAAAAAAAAAAAAGAAATTTGAACATTTCCTAAAAGACCAACCCATGTTTCAAACTTCCCCAGTACTGCATGGTCTACATTACTAAAGACAGACAAAAGATCAGGCAACACAAGGACTGATATGTTCCTGTCTGGGGCCATTTACTACTCTTAATAGTGCTGTTTCTGTACGCTGGCATGACTTAAATCCTGATTGAAATTTTTCAAAAACATCATCACAAAGAACAAAAACATTTAACTGATGAAATTTTACCTTTTTATTGTTTTATATTGGAGATTGGTCTAAAATGACCTAAAACTGATATGACCAAGTTATTTCTCTTTAGTAATGCTAAAGAAATAGCAACAATCCTAAGTGGGTCTGGAAAGATACCAGATTTAGGGAGCAGTTTACAAAAATCACCCTGTAGACTATTAAAAACACATTTAAGGATGCAGGAATTGCATCAGGAAGGCACCTTACAGATTTTAACTGAGCTACAGCAGCACAAAACTCCTTAATTCTTAATTCCTTAATAGCCTTGAAAGTACTAAACATGGTACATGGGTTGGAATTTATTGGTTCTGGTGCATGACTGGTTTTGAGAGCTGCATGCTTGCTCCAATGTTAAATATTTATTTAATTTAATTAATTATAATTTAGATATTTAAAAAATCTTTGCAAATTCTTCTCTTTCTGCAGGTAATCCCTGGATTGTGACTGGCCTGCTGTTTAATAAGACAAACCGGTTTCTGAATGGGTTTCTTACCTTGATGTTGATCTGGTACCCAGATATGGTTGTATATGTCCATTTACACCCTGTGTTTTGGTATTAAAATGAAACAAGTGTTTTTCCCCCTTTTGGTGAGCTTTTGAATAATTTGATGAGCTCTTCTCTGATTGGCTGGTTTACAGTGTAACATTTCAAGCAACATGTTAGACACAGATAAGAAAATAAAATTATCACCTGTGCAAATTAAGTCAGTCATCATACTATTTTGCTAACTATGCTAGTTACTTGGAGCTGCTAGTAGCTGCTAACATTACTTATATCAGCTACTTGTTTGCTCTCACAGCATCAACACACAGTAAGTTTTTCAGTTTAAGATGATCTGCTTTAATCACAGTGATCACACAGCATGACTGCTACTTACAGGTAGCGGTTAGGGTTGTGGTGCTAATTAACATGGAACTGATCCTTTCTTCTTTAGTGTCAAACACAGAGTGAAGCTGCGCAATATCCTCCACGTTGTCCAGGATCTTCTTAAAGGAGCCGAAGTTGGCCTGACAGTTTTGTTCAGCAAATTTTCTGTTCCACCTTAAATGGTGCCAGAGCAAAATTCTGGTGCCTGCAAAAGCTGTAGTCTGTAGTCTTTAAGGTGACCAGAACTTTTGATTAAGTAGTTTGCAAACAGGGAGCAATGTAAAGATTTCATTGTTGTTGCTTTGTTATAAATTTTAGGGTTGTAAATATCAATAAACAGTTTAGCCCATCTTACCTTCCCATATTGTAAATGCAGCATATTGTAAAGATGAACAACAGTGTTTAACGTTCACAGTATGTCAGATCCATGTACTGAACTCATCTCATTCCTCCATGCCAATAAAATTGCTGAGCTTAAATTATTATCCCTCCGGCCAGCACTCCTAGCATGTTACATCACTAGAGCAAAACTAAACACAAGCAGGGAGAGATTAGTAAAACAGCCTCTATATATGCAGGTAATGTTTTAGACCCCTCTGTGACTGGGAGTCACTAAAAACAGCATCCGGCTTTTATATGGTGATGCCTCACTTTACTGTTTGACGTGTGTCCAGGGAATGCAGGCATGGCCAGTTGAGTAAATGGATGAATAAATGACCAAACAGACAGACAACAGGTAGACAGATGGGCTAGTCTGACAGCTGCTCAGTTATGCTTCCTAGGTTGGTTTCTCGCTTGATTGTTAGTTTCATCTGTGGCATGTTACACAGAAAGGGGAATGAAGGGAAACAGTTTTGGTGAAGCTATATGGACATGACAAAAGACATCTGGTGAGAGAGCTGCTTAAGCTCCAGCCAGGTTTTGGTCCATCCAAACCAAGAGAAAGAAACTTGGGTAAAATACATGGCCCATTTAATGACTAATAGGAAGTTATTAAGACCAATTGTGTGGATGTATGAATGTTGTGCTCACAAGAGTGAAATGAACCTACTTAGAATATAAGTGAAAACAGTAGTAGTAACTGTATCATAAGGTTAAAGTTGAAGAACCGTTAGTGGTAGAACAACTGACCAGGAAAAGAACAGGACCATCAGATGGCTTTCCCTGACTAAATATTGCCCAAGCCCTGCAAACTCTGTCTACCCTCATTGATCCATTATTGCTCGAAAAATACGCTAAAGCACTCTTGCTTTGATCTAGCATTCGCTCTGTGCTGGTTTCAGTCTAGTCCCTCAGCGATGACCTGAAGGAGAATTTTTATTGCACAGATACATCTCTTGGACTAATTGCTGTTTCCAGTGGCCAGGCTCCCAACACACCTATACAATTCCACCCCTGTAATGTGATTTAAAGTGCAAGTTTTCCCCTACAGCCATGTCTCATTGCTGCAGTCTGAAAGGCCAAACTCATGTTGTGCTGTATCTATGTATATAGCGTGTGAGTGACAGCTGGTACAATTTAGAACATAGAGGGGAAAACAGCCTCAGATCCTAGTGCACTTTGTGCCACTGACTGACAGCTGGTCAAATGCACTCGGAGCATGCAAGTACAGGGATTGAAAAACAGCCCTTGTTCCCTTGCTGCTTCGGAATTTTGAAAGCAACTGGAGCGAGCTGAATAGAGCCTGCACCTGGAGGACTCATTCGAAGACCATGAAACCAAAGATGAGGACACATCAATGTCAACTCTGTTCCCCCACGCAGAAAGAGGGATAAACATAAATCTCTGTAATGCCACTTCTCAGGTATCTCCACACTCAAACTCCAGATGGGATCCACTGGGCCTGAAATAAGAGACAACACTTATGACTGACAGATATGTGGCCCTTTAGCTTTCTACACAAAATCATAGAGATGATTGTACTGGCCGAACAAAAGCCACGAATACTGAATGAAGCAGACAATCACTAGGACTTCCTCACAGTCCAAAAGGGACTATGTAATCATAGGCAAATGTTTGAGCATGCCTGGTCAACTTTTCATGTTTTTCTGTGTAAAAAATATCATACAGAGAATACAGAGAAATATGGCATCTTCAGCTCCTTCTAGTGCATAATGTTTCATTATTTTCTAAGGTAAACATAGTGGAAAAGCAGAAATATGTTGCATTTTATGTTGGCAGAATTTTTAAAAATAAGACTTTATTAATTGTTCTATATTCTCCACTATAATTTATACATGATTCAGTGGTTGTGATGTAATCAAAGTCATTCAGATTGCCTTGACATGAAATGGTTAAAGCGTTGTGTAGAAACTTACCTAGATTTCTTTCTTTGGTGGAAATAGGAACTAGAGGTCACAATATCCACAGCATTTTATTTACTATCCAAAACCACCAGGGAACCTACACATGAGGTCTAAAATCTTTTAATCCACTACGAATGTATATCTGTGAATCTTATAATATTATAATAATCCTATAATATAAAACAATATCTCAGATATCAGGCAGCAAATTCATGGCCATTTTATGTAAGAACTATCGGGTGGGGGATTCGGTTAGCAAACTCTTCCTACCACTACCACTGTGAACAATTCTCATTTAACAAGTTACAAGTGATCAAAGTGATGGTTTTATATGTTAACCATTAAAATGTGTGCACATTGTAAAAGACATTGTAAAAAATATAGATGCACAAGAGTATTGGGACACAACGCTTCACCTCTTATTCAGGTGTTTCATTCAGTCCCATTGACACATGGGGCATAGAATCAAGCACCCAGCCATGCAGTCATGCATCCTTTAAAACATTTGTAAAAGAATGGGTCAATCTAAACAGAGCTCTGAATGGAAGTGTGGTACTGTAATAGGATGCAACACATCAATTTTCAAAATCTCTTCCCTCATCGATATTCCACAAGAACTGTAAGTGGCATTATTGAAAAGTGGAAGTGTTAATTAATTTACAAAGCGAGGTCACAGTGTGCTGAGGCACATAGTCCTAAAGGTCACCAGCGCTCTGGCAGCTTATTAACTACAGTGCTCCAAACCACCTATGGATTTAGGATTTGATGTGAGAAAAGCGCTTCCAGGTGTAATGTATAGGTGTCCCAATACATTTGTCCATGCAGTGTATCTTTTAGCACAGATGAGTCATCAGAGGATTTAGCTGTGTAAGAAAATTATTGAAAAGGAATGAACTCTACATAGGTCGTGATATGCCATCTATCCTCAAGGGCGAAACCTACAGTAGTCCACAATACAAAATTCATTTCTATCCATAGTAATTCACTGTTGATTCTTTTGTACAATTCACCCATGTCCTTCTAGTGCTGCGATGTCCAGTATGGCCTTGCTATCTAAATAAGTAAAGATGCACTTGAATGCATCCATGGTGAAGAATACAAGATGGAGCGTTTGTAGTTACGTTATAATAAAAATCACATATAATATAATATATAATAATATAATAATAATCGCGTTTTGTGCTTGCAGGTGAAAACCCTATGGAACATTACAAGGTTGAGAATTTCTAAGAAACCTACACAATCCATAGAAGCTAAGAAAAATTCCAACATGAAGATGGTGTCAAGTTCACAGAAGCCCATTTAGCCCACAGCAGGTTAGCCCTGTCCATTCATCTTAAAGGTCCAGCACATTAGTCCCACCCATTTAGCCTTCACCACTTTAGCCCACAGCAGTTTAGCCTCACTCATTGAGTGAAATGCTGGATGACAGGATGACTAAAATGCTATAGACTGAATGTAGACTGAATATAGGTGTGTTGGGGTCAGCCCAGTCCTTGTGAACACCCCCGCCTCACCCATTCCGTCTATAGCAGTTTAGCTCTGCCTAATTAGTCTTTACCAGGTTAGCCCTGTCCATTTAGCCTGCAGAAGTTTAGACCTGCTCTTTTGTACATACAACAATTAACCCTGTCAATTCAGCCTAGTTAGTTTATAGCAGGCATAGCATTCCAAAAGATTGATTCATAAAGGTGATTAATTTTATTTCCATCTAAACTTCAGTTTATTTAAAGCCAGACTGCTTTTTGGAGGAGGCAGGGGTAGCCAATTAACACAGAGCTCATTTACATATACCACTCTAAGGCACAGTAACAAATCAGCCTGGTTACTTCTAAGGGATGAAGAGAGATCTAAAAATGGCCATGTAAAAAGGAACTCTTGCTGTTTTTGGTACATAAATGGTACAAATGTTCTAAAGGGGACTTGAGGGAAAACGCATAAATTGGCAAAACAATGTAGAATATTGGCCTGTTAGGGGAAATCTCAGGGGCTGTAAGAAACATAGCGCTAGACGAGTGCTGAGAGAAGGCATAAGGGCTGAGAGAAAACCTTGATCATTAGGAGAGTTGAGGTGGCGGCTATAGAGCAAGACGTTTGCTTTAACAGATGAGGAGCTGAGAAGTTTGAAGAGGATTTTATAGCCGGCTCTAAACCTGATTAGAGTTCAGTGAGCACACAGAGCAGGCCATCTGCTCAAATCAAGCAATTTGAGGGAATAATTGTCACCTTGCTTTTGAACCAGAATGTCAGTGCTACAGGTGTCCAAACTTTTAATGAAGCCCATCTCGCATATACAGTCGGTGGCAGAAGACACACCTCTGCAGTAGCATTAATGAGGAAGCAGCCCGCCGAGCTTTTTCCCAAAGACAGTCCAAACCCTCGCTTGATTGCTTCCATTACTTTAGGCTGATTTTCAGAACATCCTCCCACCCCGCCACAGGGCATGATTTAGTCATAAGTCTGAAAGAGTTGAGTTTTGCAGTTACATCTTTGTTTGGTGCTTTACGAAACATGCAAGGTGGATGAGTGGAGAGTGCATGGGTGTTTAAGGTGGACATAAAGAGTCTAGTAGTACATAACAAGTAGCCGTACCTAAAACTCTTTTGGTTAGCTGGGCAGGGCAGTGATTGCCACTGTGTTTAGATTGTTTAAAGCAGACATCACTTACAATTTCCTGCGTGAAAGCAGGGTTGGGATTGGAGGACCTGCAGGGTTGTTGTAGGAAACTGTGTTGAGCAGTGCTTAAATTAGAGAGAAAACCGAGCTGAGGTTGTGATGCTAGTATGATGATTATTGTATACCAGGCTGTACACCTTATTAAAGACCAGATATGATTATATCACGTCTTTCGATGGATTTCCAAGTAAGTCAGGCGTCTGCCACCAGTGCACTGCCTCAATAAACTGACTACTTTGCTGTCCTTTGACAATTGTTTGAAGTACATTCCTTGCCGGTTATTACAGCATCGCCGCTTCCCAGTTTCAGTTTAATTTTTACAAATGCTTTAGCCGAGTGTAACTAATGTTATTCCTCCTTATAAACAGCCACATATTCAACTCCTTATCATTCACCATCACTGCTTGATTGACAATTTTATTTGTTGTTTTTTTTTAATCAACATTAACACATACGAGGGGACAGTGGAGATCATGTCTGCACACTCGCAAGCTTCCTGTTGTGAAATAGGTAAATGTAATGTCACTAGTTGCAGTGAACCATCATTGTCACTGCATAAAACAATAAAAACCTAGGTTTGGATATGGGGTTGACTTAAAATTAAAACAATATTTACAGTATTTTTGGCAAGTTAGGATACTTATATAACACTTGTGTGTTACATAATCTAAATTATTATTCTAAAATCATAATCTAAAATCTAATGTGTTACACACTTTCAACCTAAATTCAGTCTTTACTGAAGTTGTTATGACCATATTGCAGACAGAATGAAATTTCAGACCCAAGAAGTTTCTGTACCATGGCCCCAGACATCCGAAGCCAGTGTGTCTCACCAGCCATTGTTCACCTGGCAAAAGCTGAAGAAGTAGAAGCCAGCAGGGGTGTTCAGTTGGCCCAGTTTTCATCAACAGTCTATAACAAAGATGGGCTGACAGCCTGCGGCCTGACACGAACCTGCAAAGAGGAGGTTTCTGTTAGCTGCTGGACAGGCAGGGCCTTAAACTGCTACTGTCTAATAACTAACAAAAATGTTTTACCCGTGAGAGATACTCTCTTTAGAGTGACCTTAAACCCAGCTGCCCTTCCATTATCGAAAGGCCAATACTTCCCGAAGCACATGGTCAAACACAGGCTGAGCACACTGACCTTTACAATGTGTTTGAGTGGACTCCCCTGAAAAGGATATACTGTGGGCAACAACCATGGTACTGGCATCCTCGCAAAGGCTACGGTTCTATAAACAGAAAGAGTGGAGGCCATGTCAAAAACAGGGTGGCTAAACATGAAGACTATATTCTGTAGCATGTTCCACAGTAAAAATAAATAAATAAATAAAATAAAAAAGGTCTACAACTTAAGCACATGACACATTTAAAGTTATATTTCTTGGACTTTCTGTGTAGCCTGTATTCATAAATCAGAATCAGAATCAGAATCTCTTTATTTCACCAAGTATGTCACACATACAAGGAATTTGTCTTGGTGAGAGCAACACGTATGACAAGTAACAAAAACAAGTAACAAAAACACAGAACACAGATTATTTACAGTATTAAACTTAAGGAAAATTACACTAAACAATAAATAGGGTAGGGGATAAATTAAAAAAGTAAAAAGTACTAAAGGTAGTAAAAAGCTGAAGAAGCTGAGAGATATGAAACAGATTTAGTTGAAAAATATCATATATAGAAAGTTAGAGGTGACCTGAATATTTACAGAAAGAGAACATCTGTACAGGTGTGCAATGTGCTTGTAGCTCATTGAAACCTGACAACAATGCTTTCTAAAGATGCTTATAAAGTCTAACAATGCCTCATAGGGATGTAATGTGCTATAAATTATTTATTAATGACTTATAAACCTGTTATAACACAAGTATAACTATACATGTAAGTAATTGCTTGTAATAATAAAATAATAAAACAAACAATAATAAAAATATCATAAACATTTAGAATGCCATCACCAAGTGCTTCAAGTATTGTTTATATGTCTGTTATAGTGCTTTATATGTCGGTTATAGTCTTTTATGATATACTGTACTATGCATCTCTATCACTGCAGAATCAACTGCAAGATCTTTAATCACTGTTACTTACTCAGTGAGGTACTTACTGTAGGCATATAAGCTTTGTGTAAATGTTAATATGTCAGTGCTTTGTCATTTAAAAAAAAAAATTCTTATTAAAAAAAAAAAATGTGTTGCTGTTTACATTGTGTGTGAATTTCATGATGAACAGACCAAAGAAAACGATCTAAAACCGCTTGGAAAAAAGTCTGGTTCCGTTGACTTACATTAAAATTAAATTAGGTTATATTAATATGTATGAGTAGGACAGCAATATGCTACATTCAGCAAATAAGCAGCAGAATACGCAGATTCATTTTCTTCATAGAGGATGTATCTTCTTAATATTAGCCCCCGGAACCAGAGGGTTGCCTCTTTGATTCCTTGAACTGACATGACCTGACATGAACGTCTGAAATGACCTTAAGCAGACGTCTATACCCCAACTGCCCCCTGGCGCCATGGATGGCTGCTCACCACTTTGGCAAAGTGTGCTCACTTTCACTTCATGGACAGGTTGGAAGGTGGAAGACAAATTCCCCTATGTGCACAGTTGGCAAATGGTTCTAAATTCTAAATCTAATTCAATCTGCTGTAAAATGAATGGCTAGTACTTAATGTCTGTTTGGCTGGAACTAGAATGAATGAAGCTTGTATATTGTGTTGTAGCCTAATGTAAAGTCTCAACAGTCAATATCGAAAATTCTAATTACACCTGTTATAACAGCTCAAACCGCTGTTGAAATGGAGCTCTCAGCTGTCAGCTGTAATCATATTTATGATACGAAGTCATCCAGAGGAAAATAGGATATAAATATCAGCTGCACAAATACCACATGAAGCTCAGAGGGGAAATATAGAAATGGTGAAAACTACCAGACATTACTCATCAGCATGAGCATTTGAACCTGCAAATGCCTGATGATTACTGCAATCTAGAGTGAACAAGCGCCTCGCCCACTTAATGTGTGATAATGCAACAAGGTTAGCAGACCCTTTATCTGCCTCTGCCCACATCGCAAGGTTAACGTCCAAAAACTCCCTCTATCAGACAAGCCTCATGAACAGCTTCAAAAAATCAAAAACAGCCAGGGTTACTTCCGAAATTATAACTGTCTAATCGTACTGAGGACAAATCCGCTTGATGCAGAAATCGAATCAGCACTAATTACCAGCTTGGCATTTTTTCAAGCCGTCTTCTCTTGCTCCCTGAAACTGGTTCAACAATGTGGGAGCAGCTTCTGAAATAAGTATGACACAAGCAGACATACTGGACAGAAGGTTCTCCCATCACCTCGCATTATATGAGACACAAACACTCAGTCTTTAATATATGGTCTCCTTTTACCTCATCCTTTAATGGTAAGGACCCCCACAGGACCACCATGAAGCAGGTATTATGTGGGTGGTGGATCATTCTCAGCACTACAGTGACACTGACACGGTAGGTGTGTTAGCATGCGTTGGTGTGAGTGGATCAGACACAGCAGTGCTGCTCTTCAGTGTCGCTGCAGGACTAAAAATAGCCCACCAACCAAAACTTTTCAGCATCCTGTAACTGCTGATGAAGGACAAATTGTGCAGCAGCAGATAACCCATCGTCTCTGACTTCACATCTACAATGTGGACCAGCAAGGTCAGAGTATCTAATAGAGGAGACGGTTAGTGGACACAGTGCTTAAACACTCCAGCAGGACTGCTTTGTCTGATCCACTCACACCAGCACCATATGCACTAACACACCAAGACCATGTCAGTGTGTTGAGAACAAACCACCACCCAAATAATTCCTGCTTAGTGGTGGTCCTATGGGGGACCTGCCCATTGAGAAACAGGGTAACAAAGAAAAACAGATGGTATACAGTCTGTAATTGCTGAACTACAAAGTGCTCCTATAGCATCTCACAAAAGTGAGTACACCCCTCAAATTTTTGTAAATATTTTATTAAATCGTTTCATGGGACACCACTGAAGATCTGACACCTTGATACAGTGTAAAGTAGTCAGTGTAGAGCTTGTGTAACAGTCTAAACCTGCTGTGCCCTCAAAATAACTACCGCTGGCAAAGAAAGTGAGTACACCCCTAAGTGAAAATGGCCAAATTGGTGTTTGGTGTTATCGCTCTCACACTCTCTCATACTGGTCACTGGAAGTTCAACATGGCACCTCATGGCAAAGAACTCTCTGAGGATCTGAAAAAAAGAAGTGTTGCTCCACATAAAGATGGCCTAGGCTATAAGAAGCCTGCCAGCACCCTGAAACTGAGCTGCAGCACAGTGGCCAAGACCATACAGCAGTCTAACAGGACAGGTTCCACTCAGAACAGGCCTCGCCATGGTCCACCAAAGAAGCTGAGTGCACATACTCAGCGTCATACCCAGAGATCGTCTTTTGAAAATAGACGTAGGAGTGCTGCCATCATTGCTGCAGAAGGTTAAAGGGGTCGGGGATCAGTGCTCAGACCATACGCCATACACTGTATCAAATTGGTCTGCATGGCTGTCGTCCCAGAAGGAAACCTCTTCTAAAGATGATGCACAAGAAATCTTGCAAACATGAGTGCTGCTGGAGCTACAGAACATTCAGGGAACCATGAATGTCAACATGTACTGTGACATATTGAAACATAACATGATCCCCTCCCTTCAGAAACTAGTCCCCAAACACACCTCTAAGATGACCATTGCCTTGCTAAAGAAACTGAGGGTAAAGGTGCTGGACTGGCCAAGCATGTATCCAGACATAAACCCTATTGAGCATCTTTGGGGCATTCTCAAATGGTAGGTGGAGGACTGAAAGGTTTCTAACATCAACCAGCTCTGTGATGTCGTTATGGAGGAGTGGACGAAGATTCCAGTGGCAACCTGTGAAGCTCTTCTGAATTCCATACCCATAGAGGTGTACTCACTTTCGTTGCCAGAGGTTTAGACATTAATGGCTGTGTGTTGAGTTATTTTAAGGGCGCAGCAAATTTACACTGTTACACAAGCTGTACATTGACTATTTTACACTGTATCAAAGCATCATAACTTCAGTGTTGTCCCATGAAAAGATATTATAAAATATTTTTAAAAATGTGAGGGGTTTACTCATTTTTGTGAGGTTAAAAGCCTCTCCTCATAACAGCCTTGTACTGTAACACACATAATCACAATAATGATAAGTTATATCAAGTCAATTCTAAAACTTGCCAAATATTGTTTCTCCAGACTGTATGTCTCCGGTTTGGGTCCTTAGACCTTCATGATTTTTCTTCTAGTAACCATCTATCTTGCTGCTGCTCATCCACTTCTTCTTTTACCTTCAAATGTTACACGCATTATTGTCCAGTGAATATGTTCTTCTGAGAGTAAGGCCAACATAAAAGAGTTGGGTGAGGTAGCCCCTCAAAAGATCAAAGACGTTAGCTTTTTCTTCTCCAGCTTTCACATTCTTAATAAACCACAGAAAAGGCTGTCTGGACAATTCAGACCCTTAGCTGTAAAAACAAGTCATAATGTTTAAAGGCCGTTAAAGCTCCTTTATGCTTGTTCTGCTGAGCGCCAGTGTATGTATAAATTGAGTGGCCATCAGGTTTTTTGTTGTTGCCTCTGTACATTTTGTCTGTGATGACTCTCGTGTTTTTGTGTTTGAAGTTTGAATGTCCATTTACCAAAATTCAGGCTCTCAAATTTCTTACAACACAATACGATTCACTAGCAGTGTTCTAGATATTTATTTGACCCATCGAGTGGTTCTCCATGCACATAGCCTTATGTCATTAGTACAGCGTAGTAAGTGTTTTAGTGTGTCTTTAATGTTGATTCAGACTCAGCTTAATAATCACTACTCAACCCTGATAAACTGATGTAGCTTCTGAGAAGGGTCAGAATGTGAAGGTTGCAGAATGTAATCGTTGCCCTATTCAAGGTGGAAGGGGAAAATTACAGCAAGAGGTTGGCGAATAAAGAGCTGAATGTCAGTGTGCAAAATGTAGCTGCTAAACTGTTTAAGGTGGAACACTGAAGTTCCAACAAGAAGTTAGCAAATAAGAAGCCCCATAATGACACTGCTGCATTATTTAAGGTGGGATGCCTCATAGTTTTGCTTGGATAATATGTAATAATCAAATCTGGATAATATCCTTACTGGAATTAAATGCACAAAGCTACAGATGGATGCAGTAGGATTTTTCAACAAGTATTCCTTCTCTTCCTACATCTTCAAACTTCAAGCTGCCACTTCAATATGAAAACCTAAAACTGAAACTTTATCCCGCTCCTATGTAGATATTAGGGGTCACACTAAGCTAAATAACTAAAGATAGCTAAAGATAAACATAACGGTTTGTAGCTACGGGGTAGTTATAAACAAATGAAAGTATGGTTTTGTATATTATTATTACCACCTTTAAGGCATACCCCTGCATCCCTGCTCCAAGACAGCTTTGCATATACCTGTGAGTACACCTCGAGGTGACAAAGTAGAACCAGATACAAGCTGTGACAGACCTGTTTTTGTCCTCCTGTGTTGCACTCAGCTGTTGAGTTGACTGACCTCAGGTCTTCTGCTTCTCTGCACATGAATCAGTCAGACCCTGTCAGGTCGGAAAGACCCTGATTTTAACCACAGGGCATGTGATTTCACAAGCGCAAGCCTACCTGCTTTATTTTTTAACAGTGTCTGAACATGTGTTCCGGCCTGGATGAGCAGCCTTTTCCGTGGTCGTGTGGTTAATGAAGTGGCCACTCGTAAAACGCTTCCTTATGAGACATTTTAATTAGATTTTGTTTGTTTATATTAAATATTATGAAGCACATTAAATTGGCTGTTATACCTTTTCCATTCACTTTATTAGGGGGTAATTGCTGAGAGGAAGACATTATTCCAGCAGATGCCACAGTGCTTAACGTAAGATTGAATCACTATTTTGGGGTAGTTTCAGGATCAAATCAATCTCCTATCTAATCTTACTTTGCTGACATGTAGTTTATTCCCAATCAGTTATAAGCAGCTACAGCAGAGTAGGGAGCAATCTTTCTTAAGGGGCCCTTTTCACCTCCACTGACTGAAGTTAAGGGGCATTTTATTCACAGACAGGACACTTTGCACAATATAGGCAAAATATCGTAGGCATCCAAAAAAAGTCAAGCATCTCCGAAATGGCAACTTCACAGGAGAGGGCAAAACTTATTCATTTTATCATGGAATTTCGTCACAATGTAAACGGCAGCATCTGTGTTTAAAAATAGTAAATAAAAATAAAAATAGAAAAAAATAGAGTTACATGTTTTTGTTTAGACATCAACAATAAGCAAAATAATATTGAACTTAAAGGGAAAGAATTCCAACAAATACAATATTTCAGGTAAAGAGAGGTGTGGTAGGAAAAGCCAGCAGTACAGCACAAATAAGAGAGATCTAGAGGGCGGGTCCTTAAACTCTCTTTCTTTCCATGAAGTGAACGCCAATTTCCCCCAACATATTTACAAGCGGTTTAAACTTCAATTATTCCCAAAATGATAACCGCCTTTGCATCACTACCAGATTACCTGTCAATCATGGACAATTTCATCCAATTACATCTCCCTATCTGCAAGACAAAGCCTGGATCAAATTTGTGTGAGTGAATACTTAAGGGGTGTCCCTGTATATCAGAGCTTACTGATCCACTACCCACATCCTGCTCTGTGGTGGTTCTGTGGAGGTCCTGAAAGAGATAAGATGAGATGGAGGAAGAGATGGACTACGGTCTGTAGGACTACAATGTGCACCTATGTGGTAAGAGGAGCTGATAGAATGTAGTTTATTAGCCAAATGTGCTTTCTTTAGTTTAGAGTTGAAGCTATTAGGCTAATGTTACTAACAAAACACTGCATTACAGTAGTCACCAAAATGTGTTTCTGTAGGTGCATCCTCAAAAGATCCTTTTGAAGAGGTGTCTCTTCATGTAGGATCAGTGGCATCCATCCATCTATGATAATCGTTTGCTGTGCGCAGGTTTGAGCTAGCAGCATTGGAATGGATTTCAAGTACTAGAGGATTGGACATTTTGCCTTCCATAAACAACGCCTGTCCAGTTAATGCTGCCTGAGGTTTAGAGGTTAATTACAGTTCATTAGGAACCATTAGGCAATCGAGCAGAAGATAACACTCTGACAGGAGGGAGCAGGACAGGCAATCCCTCCAACAACTGTCCACATGCCTGCCCTGTAATCACTGATGTGGGATCTGGGGAGAGGTGGATGTTCAGCAGGGCTGTATTAATGCACAGGCTAACGGGGGCTCAAGCCCCAGACCTCTCTGTTGTGAGGGGCCATGAATGATCCCCCAGAAACATTTTTAATCTTGCTATGCTTCTCAGCCAAAGCACTTTGCTAGGATCTAGCTGTCTCAGTCTGTAAGGAGGAAAGGGGATGTATTGTTAAAATACATACATAATACACAAATGCATACATACATATAACCGTGCCAGTACTGTGACTGGTGACCTGTCATACTGTTTCCCTCATGTAATCTAATGAAAACAGAATATTCAGTGCAGGTAGAACTGCATTAATGCATGACAGCAACATCATTTAATGATACTGGCAGGTTATTGTCAGCCTGGATGATAATTAGGCCTTATTTTTATATACGCAATGTAAAAACTGCACACACTGCAGGGATTATCATACTGGATCATAAAGTCACTCCACAGTTATTACTGTCAGACTTTATATGCTACACTCACAGCAGATTCATACCGGACAATAATCTAAACACCAGCGCTACAGATTACATTTAAATTACTTATTACTGCCCGACTTTATATCCCAATACTACAAACACTTCGATCACTCCACAGTTTATTTACTGGATTTAAATCACCTCCACACCAGTTATTTCTGTCAGATTTTATCTACTCAACACTACACACACTACAGATTCATACTGGATTAAATCACTCCACAGTTTTACAGTTTATATACTACCCACTACAGATTCACTAGTCAGACTTTATATATACTACACACACTACAGATTCACACTGGATTAAAATCACTCCCACAGTTTATTACTGTCAGATTTTATATACTACACACACTACAGATTCATACTGGATTAAAATCACTCCACAGACTTTATATAACTACACACTACAGATTCATACTGGATTAAAATCACTCCACCACAGTTATTACTGTCAGACTTTATATACTACACACACTACAGATTCATACTGGATTAAAATCACTCCACAGTTATTACTGTCAGACTTTATATACTACACACACTACAGATTCATACTGGATTAAAATCACTCCACAGTTATTACTGTCAGACTTTATATACTACACACACTACAGATTCACACTGGATTAAAATCACTCCACAGTTATTACTGTCAGATTTTATATACTACACACACTACAGATTCATACTGGATTAAAATCACTCCACAGTTATTACTGTCAGACTTTATATACTACACACACTACAGATTCATACTGGATTAAAATCACTCCACAGTTATTACTGTCAGACTTTATATACTACACACACTACAGATTCATACTGGATTAAAATCACTCCACAGTTATTACTGTCCAGACTTTTATATACTACACACACTACAGATTCATACTGGAATTTAAAATCACTCCACAGTTATTACTGTCAGACTTTACTTTATATACTACACACACTACAGATTCACACTGGATTAAAATCACTCCACAGTTATTACTGTCAGATTTTATATACTACACACACTACAGATTCATACTGGATTAAAATCACTCCACAGTTATTACTGTCAGATTTTATATACTACACACACTACAGACAGATTCACACTGGATTAAAATCACTCCACAGTTATTACTGTCAGATTTTATATACTACACACACTACAGATTCATACTGGATTAAAATCACTCCACAGTTATTACTGTCAGACTTTATATACTACACACACTACAGATTCACACTGGATTAAAATCACTCCACAGTTATTACTGTCAGATTTTATATACTACACACACTACAGATTCATACTGGATTAAAATCACTCCACAGTTATTACTGTCAGACTTTATATACTACACACACTACAGATTCATACTGGATTAAAATCACTCCACAGTTATTACTGTCAGATTTTATATACTACACACACTACAGATTCATACTGGATTAAAATCACTCCACAGTTATTACTGTCAGACTTTATATACTACACACACTACAGATTCACACTGGATTAAAATCACTCCACAGTTATTACTGTCAGATTTTATATACTACACACACTACAGATTCACACTGGATTAAAATCACTCCACAGTTATTACTGTCAGACTTTATATACTACACACACTACAGATTCATACTGGATTAAAATCACTCCACCGGTTTTACTGTGCAACGGTCACTTTAAGGCAGGTGCAGTGCGCATGTGCACGGTGGAGAGCTGGAGCGAATAATGGGTGTGGAGGAAAGCGCGGGAGAGATTGGGCATGTGGTGAACTGTACCAGGTTTCACGACGTGTTCCCTGCGTGTGTCTTCATGGAAGCTAAGTATCCACCTCTCTACGAGAACACCCACCTAACACCATGCTTCCAACTGTCAGACATTCTATACTACACACACAGCAGATTCATACTGGATTAAAGTCACCCAACAGTTTTTACTGTCACACTGTTAATACAGCACACACTCCTGATTCATACTGGATCAAAATCACTCCACAACCATTACTATCAGACTGGATTGATTAAACACACTGTAGATTCATACTGGATTAAAATCATGGATCTTTCTGCTAAACACATAAATGATTGTACCTCCACAAAGTGAAAACTAATCTTGCTCCAGTAAAGGGGATTTCTGCTAGGTAAGCATTCTCTTGCTTCAAAACACATCCTTCTTTAGATTGATAGCCAGAGCTGCTCTTAGTCAAGCACTTAATGAATTTCTGCATTCAGCAAATGTACTTAATAAATGTTGACTGAGTCTAAAGCCTTCCACTACAACAGTACAGCGCATCCTTTTAAATCACTGCATATTTTGCGTGGGCAAAGCCATCCACTACCATGCAAATGATGAGGCCAACAGATTTCCCCTGCCAAAGGCAGCATGTGGGAGAGAGCTACTTGCTCTGTGTGGGGTAAAATCCTCCAGCGGTTGCCTGGTAAAGTTCCGCAGCTGCAGAGACCAGCTTGTGCTGAGTGGGTTCACTGAGTTTGACCAGAGTGTGGACTCAGAACAAACCGCAATCAGGGTTCTTTTCTAATCACTGAATTACCCACACTTCTGGGTGACGATTTGCAGTCAGCAGCAGGGTGGCGGGTGGTCTCCTTCAGGACGGTACTGGATCGCAGACCGTTTTTCAAAGGCCCACAGCAACAGTTTCTGTCATGCACTAAGAAATATACTCCACCAATAATATAGACAATTAATTGAGCAAAACGTAAATCATAGCAACTTTAAAAAGCTATGCCGAGCATTTCAGGAACGAATAAACACATAACTGAGAAAACATTAGGTGCACCCAACCAGCTTCACAGTACTTTGTTCAAATGGAAGTGTGTACCGTTCAGCTCAGAAACACAAAGGAACCGACGACGATGGAAAACAACCATGCTGGGTGACAAAAAAATTCTTTAGTAGTGAAGAATACCTTCACTGTTCCAGGGGGTCACACTGTCTGTCTCAAAGTCAACAAGCAATAGAAGCTAAAACAGAATAAATACAGAGAGTTTACCACACAATGTACATCAAAATCAGAGTGACTAAAGAGAGGCCTGTACAGTACTGGAAACATGTCATATGGACAGAAGAGACAAAGATTAACTTGTACCAGAATGATGGTAAAGGAAGTGTATAGAGAAGGGAAGAAACTGCTCATGATCCAAACTACATCACCTCATCTAGTCATAGTGCTGTGGCATGGCCATGCACTGCAGCCAGTGGAACTTGTTCCCTTTATGCCATGATTACTGAGAAACCAGCAGGACGAGTTCTGAGATGTATACAGTCCTAATGTATTATTTGCTTCAGGCAAATGTTTCAATGACACTTCACTGTGCAGATTGACCATGACCTGAAGAGAACTGTAAAAGCAACATAAGACTTTTGGTACAGCAAAAAAGATGAATGCTCTTCAATGGTCAAGTTAATCACCTGACCTCAATGCAATCAAGCATGCATGTCGCTCACTGAAAGGCCAAGAACAAGCAGGAACTGAAGACAGCTGCAGGAAAGATGGGACAGAGCTTCACCGGGAAATAATCTCAGTGTCTAGATTATTGATTATTCTATTATTGACTGCAAAGGATTTACAACCGACTATTAAAAGAGACAATTTCCTATTTAATTCAACTTGTAACTGGTGGAATTATTTGCCCCTATGTAGGAAAATGGTAGTAATTCCTGATTACTGTTGCCTACATCCACATGATTTGGATGTAAATGGCAGATTAAAGATGAAAGTCTGCACTTTGAGCTCATATTCGTTATTTAATTGAAACTCTGATATGCTGTGCTGGCCAGCTATAATAACAAAAACTTTGTCAATGTCCAAATACTTCTAGACCTAATTGTAATTACTGATTATCAGTACATTGTGCCCGTATGGATTTTGCAATGCTGCAGTCTGTTATCATCAAGATAACCAGCCTTTTCATTTTGGAGGAAAATTGCAGGAAAAAAGCCCTTACATATTGGTCATCTTATTTTGTGAATCGACTGACATTTTGACAAATTACCACCCCTTTCACCTTTATCATAATCATTTATTCATTTTTATCTCAATTGCACTTCGCATCTGAAAAATGTTTCAGAACCTCAGATGTCAAATGAAACCAGTTCCATGAGCTCTGCTGTCATCAATCTCATCTCCTTTCGGGCTCTGAGCAATTATGTGGTTTCCGGCAAAATACATAGAGCTACATAGTATGCAAAAGTTTGGGCACCTCTGCTCAAATGTCCTTTTGGTCAGGGCTGTTCAGTATTTTCTATACAAAGAAACAACAATCAGGCATAACATTATGACCATCTCAATGTTCCTACACGCTTTATCCATTTTATCAGCTCCACTTACCATAGGTGCACATTGTAGTTGTACAATTACAGACTGTACTCCATCTGTTTCTCGGTATACTTTGTTACCCTGTTTGTCAATGGTCTGTACCACCACAGAGTGGGTATTATGTGGGTGGTGGATCATTCTCAGCACTCCAGTGACCCTGACGTGGTGGTGGTGTGTTAGTGTGTGCTGTGATTGTGTAAGTGGATCAGATACAGCAGAGCTGCTGGAGTGTTGAAACACCTCAGTGTCACTGCTGGACTGAGAATAATCCACCGACCTAAACTATCCAGCCAACAGTGTCCTGTGGGTAGCGTCCTGTCACCATTGATGAAGGACTAGAGGATGAGCATCACGATCTGTGCAGCAGCAGATGAGCTGTCGTCTCTGACTTTACATCTGCAAGATGGACCAGCAAGGCAGGAGAGTGGATAGTAGATGGACACTGCTGTGCCTCATCCACTCACACCAGCACAACACACGTTAACATACCACCACCATGTCAGCATCACTGCAGTGCTGAGAGTCATTCACCACCCACATAATACTCTGTGATGGTCCTGTGGGGGTCCTGGCCATTGAAAATAGGTGATGGTGGGCTAACAAAGCATGTTGGGAAACAGATGTACTACAGTCTGTAATTGTAAAACTGCAGAGGGCACATATGTGGTAAGTAGAGCTCACAAAATGGATAAAGAATGTAGAAACATTGAGGTGGTCATAATGTTATGCTTGATTGATGTATAGTTAGATTGTCATATCATGTCGTGTTCATTCTCTGTTACTCTTGGGTTACTGCCATGTGCCTTTTGTTGTTCATGTGCTTTTGCTTCTTTTGGTTATAGGCCCTACTGTTTCCACCTACTGTCATGCCCCTCACCTGTCCATTGTTTGTGGCTCCACCCCTTGCCAGGTGTTCCTAATTAGTCCTTGTGTATTTAGACTCTAAGTTGTTGCCTTTCTGTTACTCTGTATGTTTTAGGTAGTCCTTGTCTCCCAAAGTCTCTTTACATTGAAAGTACAGAAAGTTGCCAGTTAGCGATTTTAGAATTCCCGTACATTCCATCCCACACATATATAGATACAAAGACATGCACACACCTACACATACACTTTTTCTAACTGTGCGAGAGAACATACAGCGCTTGCCTCTGACTCTGAATAACATTAATGCCTCCAATTCTGAATGAGGTGGAACCGTTGTCATGGTTTCCAGAGGTGTGCATTCATTCACTATCACTTTTCATACTACAGACTTTTCCTTTTAGAACAATGACAGTGCAGTGTGTACTCATATCACTGCAAGCATATATTTATTAGGCGCACATTTGTATTCAACCATCTCTTAATGCTTTTGACCACATTCAAAGCAAATTCATCACAATATGGAGGCTGAACAATGAGACCCATAACCTGGAATGTAGATTAGATGAATAAAGTGATGAAACTTCAGTCTGAAGGTTCTCGAATAGCATTACCCATGAATGCATTCGAAGAGTCCAAGGCTTTTGGTCAAAGAGGTTTAGTGAGTTTATTCATGTGAGAGTCTAGGAAAGGGAAAAAATAATAATATGCCTTCATAACCTGACATAACCTTTTATTTCTTTCTTTTAAAGTCAATTATCTCAATATTCAGAATAAAAGAGAGTTCAGTACAGCCGTACAAAGAGTGTCCCTGTGTTTTAGGATGCTGTCTATGTGGAGCTCTGTCTATAAATTTTGATAGGGGGGTTGCTTCTTTGGGCTTCAGCATCTGATCTGGGCTGTATTTCATAAGCCTCTGTAATATGCATAATGTATTTAATAAGTCTGTAATGTGTGGGCAATAGGTACAAGGTTTTTAATATGAATACATGAGAAGTACAGTGAAAAAGTAATGCATAGGCTTGAATTAATTTCCACATGAATAAAACATACTATACCAGCGCAGTTACTTCTGTCAGTTTACTTACATGTATGGTAATGTGTATTTTATTCATGCAGAAATTTTAATATTTGAATCGAGTAAATTCAGTGCATTACATTTGATAGCGTATAGGACTATGCAAACGTCAGAGACCACTTTTTTTTATATCCTTTGTTTGCCAACTTGGGGATGAACATCTTGTAATGTTGGCTGTGCCGAGCCCCAAGAATCTCCCCTTTTGCAAGCACATTGAATGAGTATTTAAAGAGAACTAAGTCACTCAGATGTGTCTTGTGAGGATGTGTGTGAATAACCAACTATTATAAATATATCCTTATCAGTGTACTGTGATTTTGCATTGTGGTCTGAACATTTGAGCCTGACCTTGTTTTTGAGCATGTGACATCAGTACACAAAGATGTAATTCTGGAAATATGCACTAATTCATCCTGAGACCAGGCTTGTATGATGTGGTTCTGAAAACTGTTCTTTTACTGTACATATCTTAGAGGTATCCAGTCTTATCCACAAAAGGTTGGTGTGGCTGCACATTTTCATTCTGGACATTCCTGACACACTATAATTAGTTATCCGAGCTTCTATGTAATGTTCTGTGATAATTATGTGTTCTGCTTTTTGCCTAATGTTTAAAAATGAGTAATATAAATGTAATGAACACTTTGAATGGTCCTTGACTTTTACACAGTACTGCACTTTTAACCTTCATCATGATGCCAATGGCCGGCGAGACATGGAAGGCATTGGCATGCATCAACAACAGGCTGGGTGTTTTCCAGAAGAGATGCCTATGCTGAATCCATGAGATCAAATGCCACAAACATATTACCAACAAAGAGATGCTCTGCAGGAGTGGCATGTGCAAACTCCACACCATCACTGTCTGAAGAAGACTCAAATGGAGGGCCATTCGCTGTGTGCACAAGATGGCGTCTCTTAATTTCCGGTTTATGGTTGGTATGCATCACTGTTTCCGGTTGTAGTAGTTGTGAGGAGAATTGAGCGAATCTGTGGAAAGCAATAGCAATCATGAGTGTTTTTAAGATAAAGGAGAAACGACTGACGTATCAACGTCAAGAGAAGAAGACGTCTCTACATTGCTGTGTGCCTCTGTGTGCTAATTCTTCAAGGTACAACTCGGAGATTAGCTTTCACAGGTTTCCAGTGGATCCTGAGGTGCGGGCTCGGTGGCTTACACAGATTCGTAGGGGCAACTTCAGCCCCCTTCAAAGTACTCGCGTCTGTAGTAGGCATTTGTTATGACGGCCGTGGGAAAGAGAAAACCCAACAAAGGAGCGGTGCCCTGTCTTTTTGTTTGGAACGATTACAGCATGCCCGCACCAATGCTTAATGTTTGGCAACGTCGGCCGAGATGCCCTTCCCCAGTGTTGGCAGCATCTGACACCGACCAAGAGATGGAAGTGCAGATAGCGCCTGATCATGACTACAGCGTTACTCCGACGACCTCAGCAATGGCAGATGCTTTGGCAAACGAGAACGAAGCACTGGAGAGCTTACAAGAGCTACAACACCAGCTTGAAGCTTCCCATTTTGGGCTGCAACGGCTTGCAGGATCAGACAAAGACATTCGTTTTTACACAAGGTTGGTCCATGTTTTTTTCTGTGTCAGTCTCAGCAATGTGAATTGAACATCATTGATGGTTACTTTTGGCAAGTCTTGAAGACATCGTGTGTAAAATGCCATTTCGCGTGCTGACCGGTGGAAAGCAGAAATGCTTGTGCTTACCAAACTTAGAACCGGAAACCGCAAACGTCTCCTTACACAACTAACCAATTGGATGCCCAAATCAGCAGTGGGATGGGTAGCTTCTGAAGATAACCCTGAAACAGGTGGAAAAGAACACTCATCCAATAAATATTGATGGAATCTCAGTGCTTATTATGCTGCAAAGCAATGGAGAATCTAAGTCTATGTGAGCATGTAATATAACTTTAACAAGCCTTATGTAATACATATTGTCTCATGACTTGTGTCTCTCTGACCTGTGCATACTGAGTAAAGGTCCTGTCTTCTTACTCACCTCTTTTCTTTGGGGTCACATAGTAATCTGAGGTTCTTTGCAGATACTGATTACATCATTACATAACAGGGCAGAAGTAAATGCATGAAGCTGGTTGCATGCAGTAGCCTGCTGAAAACTTTGGACTGCACTTTACAACAGGCTGTCATGTTCGCATCTGGCATCTTGTGTGTTAGCGAGCTCAGCGGCTTGGTGCAATGTGCGTTGTGACTCAGACAGAATGAATCCTCTGGCAGGAACTGTCAAACACCCAGGCACTAACAGCCTGAACACGACACATACAAAAGCCCAAACACATCACGTTCTGTTTGCGCCATCGTTTGACAGAAGGTGGGTTAAAATGTCATGAAATATTTAACAAATACTTCAAAGTGAAAAATCTAGAGAAATGAATAGAAAGGATCATTAATTGTCGTGAAAACACCAAAAAAAGTGATATTTAAAAGTTGCAAATGCAATGCGATGGACCACCTGCTGTTTTCAAAGGATGTTGCTTTCAATCAACAGTGGAAGAGCAGTGTGGGACTGTAAATGGGAAGGGGACTGTAAGACTGCTTCAAGGTACAAACTGCATTATCTGGAGTGATGGAGCTCAATTCCATACCTTTGGGATGAGTTGAAGTGATCCAGAACTAATTATCCACCACACAACATGACCTCACTGCAATGCTTCAACATCTAGTGCAAAGCTTTCCCAGAAGACTAGAGGTTGTTATTACAGCACAGAAGAAACAAACTAGCTACCAATGTCCTTCGTTCCAAAAGAAACATTGTACAAGCAAGGGCCCTTAGATTTAGAGAGTGTACAAACCTCAATCCCAACAAAGAGAAAGATTTGCACTTATTCACCAGAAGCTTCTCTTTACATTGTAGTTATGTGTTTTGAGGAACAGGCAAATAGAAATGCTCCAATTTTTTTTTTTACAATAGTTACCATTAAAAATTTTCTGTAAATTACATTTACTGTTTTGGAGATACAGGTATTTCTTAGGTGATGAAATATGATGTAGTCTGCACAGTGGAAGTCATATAATAATGTGCACAATTGAGGACGACTTCTCTGGATTCCAGCGTTCATCTGAAATGGACTGATGCATGATATAAACATGAATGGTGATCTGATGAGAATGGAACAGATAGACGTTGTGTTTTCCAGGTCAAAGAAGAATTGGACCATTCAAACTGTTACCAGGATAAAGTTCAGCAGCTAACATCTATCATGGTATGGGTGTGGCTTATTAAGTAATGGACATGGGCATCAGTGAAAGCACCTTTAACTCTAGAAGACACATACACGTTTGTTTAGTGATGTATTATTAGGGACATTCATGCTTATTTCAACATGGCTATGCCAAGTCACATTTTAGAAAAGTTATAACAGCATGACCGCGTTATCTATATATCGATATAGTCCAGGTACTAGACTGGACTACCTGCAGTCCAGACCCATAGAAAGCATGTGGTGCATTAAGAAGTGCAATATACAACAGCAAGGGCCCTGTATGGTTGCACAGTGGATTGCAGAATTTCAAAACTGGATCAGTTGGTGTCTTCGGTTAAAAGGAAAGGTGATGTAACACAGTGGTAAACATGCTCCTGTCCCAACTTTTTTGCACTGTGCTCCAGAAATCTAACTTAAAATAAGATTCATAAGATAAAACCTCAAATACATTGTTTATGTACTGTTTTCACTTTTAATATTTCATGCAAGTGAAACTGAATATACTAATCACTGCTTTCCTTCCTTTTTCATTAGCATTTCATTTACTGTCCCAACTTTTGTTTATAAGTAGTAGACTGAAAAAAAAAGAGGTTTACAGTTATGGGATTCAGAAGTGCAATGAAACTGTGTGGTGTCAAAATACTGCTCAAAGCAAATTAATCAAAGACAGTAATTGTTTTGATGTAATATATATTTTATTCATATGGAACTGAGGTGCACATTTGGGTCAGGCAAATTCAAAGTGCTACGCTTTCACTGAGAAGTTTTGCTCTTTCCTCAGCAGCACAATCCAAACTGTTCCTTGATCCTCTTGCTGGTAATTGTTGGTTCCTGTATGTTCTAGCTATGACCCTGATCTGACTTATTACATCTCTGCCCAGTCTCCCACACTTCTGTCTGCTGTGATCTGCCCACGCCTGCCTGGCTTTGTTTCTTCTCGCTGCTGTTTGCCAAATAAATATGCATTTGCATCCAGTTTTACAGACTGCCCATTACACATGGAGGCCTGCAACTAACAGTGCTTTAACACAACTGATTAATATGTTGATTAACGCTTTGATTAATCTGATTTCTTAGAACAATTGGCACATAGGATCTTCAGCAGAGTGTTTATTTGCATCTTAGGGAAATAAAGATCATATGTGCAAAAGTTTAAGCCTGGTCAACCTTTTAGCAAGATAAGCGATTTTTAGTCTTTGGCAAGGAGCTCCTAAGAGTTGTTCTGCCATTGCTAGTCTATATGCTTCTCCCCAGCGTATCAGCAGCTGAAAGTTCAGTGACCATGGGACCATTCTCGCTGATGCATTAAACCTCATAACATGACCTTCAGGAAAACTGATTTTTTTTAAAGTATAGTTCTGAAAGTATTACAAGTACAGCGTTCAGAGTTTTCTATGGCCACTTGTGTATTTCATACATTGTTCAGAGCTTTGGAAGAAGCTTTTTGACATCATGCCATTGTCCGTGGTACTGCAGGGTGTCATGTTTCTAGAATAACAAAAGTCTTTCAGCGCTTCACATAACCTTGCACATGTCTAAAACAGTACAAGACAGGATTAACAAACTTAGATCGACGCAGGCCAAACGTCAATTGAGAGTTATAATAATGCACAACAGCATAACCCACGCAACTATTACAGAAGGGACCAGTCAAAGAGAATAACTAAAGAGGTAGGCATACACTGAGAACCAGAGAGCAGAAGAGACAGACAGATACAAGGGAGTAAGACAAAGGCATAAACCAGTAAACAAAAGGGGAATACAGTATCAGAGAGGCAAAAAAAAAACAGCACTCATATTAAAGGAGAGAACCGAGAGAGAGAGTCAGAACCAAAAACAAGTCAAAACCCGAGTAAATAAACAGGGTGTGTTGTATAAAAATGAGGTGTGATTGGACAGTTCAGGGCATGTGACAGTGACATCATCAGGTAATGAATGCTGGGACATGTCGTTCGGGAGATTGGAGGTGTCAGGGAAACCCGGAAACATGACAGGCAGTAGAAAACATGCAAATACAAATTCAAAGCAGTGATTTATAAATTTACATTGATGCACATTTTAACACACCACTGCCAACAAAAACACATATGTAATGTTTTAATGTTTTAACACTAAAACAAATGTATTGTTTTTGTACCTACTCTTATGCTTGGGTATAAAAGAAGCATCCCCGAAAGAGTAATTTGCCAAAAATCCACCATTAAAAACCTCCAACATTTTAGAAATAACCTTCTCTCTTCTGGGGATTGCATGGATTTTAGATATCTCACTCTCTTCAGTGCATAATCCTCTCATGAGGTTCAGGAAATATCTGTGCATGAAGGAAAAAGCCCAAAACTACAAATGAACACTTAAGGCCTTCAGTTTCTCAGACAGCACTGCATGGCACCTTTCTGTGATGGACATCACCACCATAATGTCATTAAACACTGTGTCCGCAATTGGAAGTTAAAATGTATTATTTGCACAGTGGAAGTCATCAATCAACAACATTCAGAAACACTGTTGACTTCTTGGGGCTTTAAGCTCACCTGAAATGGACAGATACACAGAAAAACATGTAATTTAGTCTGATGGATCGACCTTTCTTATTTATGGACACAAAGGCTGCCATGTTCTCTTATGCTAGCGTACATGTCCAGCATCTGTCGCAGTATCAGGAAGTATTAGTGCGTGAACTGCACATCTATGAAAGCAAGATTAACAATAAGGACATTTTGGAACCAATCATGCTGCCTTTTAGAGGGTGCCTTTTTCAGGGACCAAAAAATAATCTGGATTTGTTGTAGCAGTATGCCTGCACAATCAGAGACTGCAGGTGCTGGACAGGCCTTTCCAGAAAACGGGTGTCTTATTAAGCTAATAATATGACAACAAAAGCTGAAGTATAATAGAATAAATGTATAATAGAAAATGGCTTAAACAATCCACTTTCAAAACTGGAACAGTTTGTATCTTCAATCCCCAGATGATTATTAAGTGTTGTTAAAGTGATGGGTTTTGTAACAGACTTAGGATGCATGACATTTAGAATAGTGTACGTTTACAAGAAACAATGAAATTTATATGAAACAACACAAAGGAATTTGTGCTGTTTGTGATGTAAAACAGGTCAAACTGAATTTACTAATCACTGCTTTTTGTTTTTGCTTTTTTTGTCATGAGAATTTCACTAACTGCCCCAACATTTTTGGGATAAGGGGAGGTATAGCATCCAGAATTTCTCTCAGTGAAATAGCATCACTAGATATGTTGCAAATGACATTCAATCCTAGTTTAGTCCTTTAATTCCGTGCATAATAGATAAACAAAAAGACACTGAGTAATAGATTATCTCTCCAAAGAGGATATCTACTTCTTGGAGCATTCTAAAGCTCAGCTTCCAGGGTTTTTCTAAGCTAAATATTCTGTATTCAAAAAAATGTTTGAATCATGAAGGGTAACTTAGCATAACTGTGCTATTTTATATTATTGTGGTGTGATTGTCTTTATTTAGGAAACTGCTGGAAGGATTAGGTTCTTTTGAGAAGAAAAGATTTTAAAATGGAGTGACAGTTGTCTTAAACTCACCTCATTGTGTTAAGTTGAACCTGACTTTCAGTTAATCACAGATTTGAGTGGTATACAGTATTTTACAATGTGTGTTGTCATAAAACAGCTTTACAGAAATCCCAGTCTGTGCTCCAGGTAATCAAGCCAAAGGCAACGGTGGCAAAGACCCCTCAAAGGGGTTATGTGTAAGATGGTGCAACCTGAGAAAATCAAACTCCAAATAATAGGGAGCTATTATTAACCAGAAAATTGTGGTGTCCACCCCATCAGAATAAATAAGGAAATGCATGGTGCTTCCTCCTAAATGTTAACTTTAACAGCTGTTTACAGTCTGGAAGAAACATTGTCAGTTCAGAATCAAACTTTATCCTAAGAGCATGTTCAGGGTGAAAAGCAGCACCGAGGTTAACTCCTGGTCTGCATCAGTTTATAGTAGTTTTTTTGTTTGCTGCCGAATGTGGATTCTTGATGTGCCTGGGTGGCAGTGGTCATTATAATGGGCCCTTACCAAATGCTTTAGGCATCACTGGGTTTATTCACCTTATCATTGGCTATCCTTAGAAGATCTACCAGGGAGGTTAGAAAACCCCGGGGATCCAGTGCTCCTTCCCAACACTACAGTGAGTCACTTTCACCCCTTGGGGTACAAACTAGTATTAGAAGACAGGGAGAGATTGGGGCTAGGTGGTTAGCCTGCTCACTTCAGTAGATATCCCTCCAACACAATACATAGGCATCTTTGACACACCATGAAAACATTCTGTTCGTTATCTTAGTTCAATTTGTACCGGTTTTAGTTGCTCCTTTAAATTGTCTCTTTAAGAGCAAGGAAAGAGAGAAACTTGAGGGGACCCGAGACTCAAAAAGTGGAACCTATCGTCCTCTGGTCAGCACAGGGCAGCAAAAACCAAGCAAAATGAAAAAGGGATAAAGAACGAAAACAGAAGAGTGCAAGAAAACAAATGAGCTTGTCATTAGATGGTAGTCTTTAGGTTAAACAATTCTAACCAATGACTACTGTTAGAGGCCTCTCAGAGTAACAAATGGGAAATAGATCTATGAACACCAACAACTACTGTCAGAAGTCAGTAATGGCAAATGAAAGGCTGGTTGCCAAAATTTTCCTAACTTTACTCTTTATTTTATTATAGCTCTACAATCCCAAGTTATGCAGCATAGAGCAAGCTATAAATTTGAGCATGAGCAACATGGAAGCATATCAGTTTACTGTATGCTGCTTGCTGAAATTGTGATGCTTGTAGACCTGCAAATACATTGCATCCTAGCTGCTAAAGCAAAACCAGGGTTTTCCCTGGACAGGGATTTAGCCTTGTCCTACATTTTCTGCTCAATGGAGAATTTCCATTCAGAATGCTGTGGGGTGCTGAAATGGGCTTAATCGTTATCTGGCAATCCACTGTTTTGGCTTGATAGATGCATTATTATAACTTATATTAACCACTAAAAAGCCCATTAAATTTTTCACAAATATGCACATTTATTGAGCAATAGATCAAATCAGTCATGGTATAATGGAGTTATTCTGGGGTTAAGTCATTGCTATAGCCAGGCTGGCAGAGGAAAAGGGGAGGCTAGGAGACTAAACAGTTTCCTTAGCATATATAGTGGATACCAGGCCACTTTCCATTTTACCTACATGTTAAACTTTCAGTGGTGGAGAGCACACAACAGCTCAGAAACAGAGGGTTTGTTGCAAATCTGTTTGTAATAAATCTTGAAAACACTGTAGATGTGCAGTAGCAAATATGTGTCAAATTGCTGTTCTCTGATTGTGATGTTATCCTCTTTCCTTAGGTTGTTAGGAGCCTAGTTAGCATTTTGACAGTATTAATTGAATTAAATTAAACTCATTCTTCTTATAGGCTGTGACCAGACACAACCACTGACCACTTGCACAGAGAAGCCCAGTTGGAAAAAAAGCAAAAGTATGCAAAGTATTACTGCTGTCATTGTAAACAGCTCAGTTTGGTCATTCTGTAAACAGATTAGAGCCTAATGCAAGCTAAAACCTTGTCTGCTGTTAGTTATTAACTCCTCCCTCTAGAGATTTCTGAGATTACTGTTGCTATTCAGTGTGTCAGTCACTGATAAAGCTTCATCACATCGATAGGAATGTCTTCACCTTGGAATGGCACCCAATTGTACCAACTGTTTCAGGCTCAGTGCCACAGCTAGAAGCCCAAATCTGTGCAGCACACTTAATAACACATTCTTCCAAAAAATCAAATAAACTTCAATAAACTTGTTTCTGTCAAATTCCTTCTGATTAAAGGGGCAGAAAGATTTTACAATTGTGCACATACTGTAGATTTCTTTAACAAAGCACTGCAGTGTAAGAAAGCAATGCACCCTTTTCACACTTCCATTTGACATGGTGGAAGCACTGGCATGTAACGAAAGCAGTGGTGAATGTGTTGATCGGTATGTTTTGACATGTCAAGTTAACACTGGTGATACTGCTGCTCAAACAGGACAGGCCGCCAGTGGCAAGGCAGACATAAACAATACAGCAGTGCACATTCTTTCATTTTCCTCTCACCTTATTCACCTGCTGATTAAATAAGGTTCACCTTACAAACATTTAACTAACAAGCTAATAGCATTATGGATCCTGCATTAAATACTGCCATAATATTGCCATAAATCTAGAATGTTACATCTCTGTGAATATATTACCTCTACTGTTAGTATTTGCTTGTAGAAACAGCCAAAAATAATAACTTTTTTAAATACTCACTTTTTAAAACTTTACATTTCCCTCGCTTATAGATTTGCCACGGACAGGGACTGATCCTCCTTGCATCGCATTAAGCCAAGCTGGAAAAGTCGCAGTCAGACATACAAGGCCAAAGTCAGCTTTCTATTCACCAATGTGTTGCATTCACTTTCTAATTTTTCTGTTCCACCTTAAATGGTGTAACTTTACCCCCAACCTACACAACATTAAACATGTTCTAACTATAAACATGCCCATAAATATGCTAGATGAAAGAAGCTACTTTCAGGAAAGGATTTATTCTTGGGGGTGGGTATGCTTGGATGGCACTATGTGACAAATCATGTCTCGCAAGCAACAAGGCCAGCCTTCGTATTTAGCTAACCGACCGATTCCAGCTTATCAAAATTCATAACCCTATTACAATGCTGTGACACAATGTGAAGAGCTTAATGATAGATAAAAGTTGTTGTCCAAGCATGGCGCTAAAAACATTAGCACCCACTACAAACCAACCAGGATGAGCAATCTACATTTCTTGTTGTAGGAAAATCAACAACCCATTAACACAAGTACCGTACTTCATGTTTAAAACCATTTGTTATCATCTCTCAGAACGGGCTTGTCTTTGCCAGTAACAAGCTCGAACCCTTTGGAATAAAGCCCTTCTCAAAACCTTAGGAGAAAAGCAACTCATTGCCCAGTAAGCTGCCAAAACGTCCAGTGAGCTTCTTAGTCTCTGCACCATGCTATGCATCTGAGTGTCCAAACATGAGCATGCGAGCCAGCGAGCTGAAAAGACGCCTGCAGCTAGAACCACTGCATGCCACTCGGGTCTGGAGCAACTCAATCTTATGCTCTACACGGGGCAATTCATTATGCATAGCAGCTTGCATTCTTAGACACACACAGTTGTTGGTGCGGTCTTAAAATGTCATGTTGGCTCATTGTGCATTTACACGTAAGGAGTGGTATTACCATGCTACACTATTTGGGCTATGATGAACTAGACTGGGACGAGTCTCTGGTCTCGCTGATGCTGAAAGAATAATAACGAATGAGTGCTTTCTCTTGTTTTCCTATGGATCACCTGAAGCATCACACTTGGAAGCGCCCGATGTCTTCCTGTTTACTTTGAAGCCAATAGCGGTCCTCAGGTGCTGACAGAGCACGCTGCAACGTCTCAGAGCACAGATCATCCTGCTGCTCCTCGAGGACATCCTCGTCTTTTAGGAGAGACATGACTTTGAAAATGAACAGAACATTTTTGCATTCATAACTAACGAAGGCCGAATTGCATAACCGCTCCAAACGTGGTGTAATCCTTCCTTTGTAATGGAAGGTTGATTTTGTTTGTTTGTTAAAGCATGCAGGATGCACTTGTCCCACAACGCCACTCCATTAATATGCCTCTTGCGTATGAATCGAAGCCAGAAGAAACGTTTTTCATAATTCATTCAGCTGTGGGTAGATGGTTTCAATCAGGCTGCTTTCATTTCATATTAGATTGATAACTCTAATTAGGCGAAGGAAAATGGCTAATTAAATGAGGAGTGAAAAGCTCACGGAGCTGCTGATTGATCACGCGAAACCGTGGGTCGGTACCGAAAGGAGTCTGACTAATTATCTGTAGAAAGACTCAATACAGATCCATATGCCAGCTTGGAGGGGCATCCATAATTCCGGCTTTCTGCTGGGGAAAGTTGGTTAACTATTTGCAAAACTCTGAGGCTGTTTCAAATTGCTAACAATGAACGTTGCACATTTACACAGTACCGTGTATGTCTGTGTGTCTGCTCTGAGATGGACTAGTGGCCTGTCCAGGGTGTTTCCTGCCTTTCAGCACACAGTAGGATAAACAATTTGGATGATACATGAATAAATGAACAAATTAATTAATGAGAGCATTAAATATCAAAACTCCTGCCTTCATGTACAGAGTATGTTCCCTAGCTAATGTGAATCTATTAATGTGAAACTAGTTGATTTAAAAAATATATATATTATTCTTAGTGTTCTACCCAGTTAATGTTTAGGCTCAGTTTGCTCATTCTCTAAGGCAAGCTAAAACCTTGTCTGCTGTTAGTTATTAACTCCTTTTTGAGATTTCTGAGATTACTGATGCTAGTTAGTGTGTCAGTCAACGATAGGAATGCCTTCACCTTGGAATGGCACTCAATTGTACCAACTGTTTCAGGCTCAGTGCCACAGCTAGAAGCCAAACTATCTGCAGTGCACTTAATAACACATTCTTCAAAACATAAAATAAACTTGTTTCTATCAAATATCTTCTGATTAAAGGGGCAGAAAGCTTTTGCCATTGTGCACATACTGTAGATTTCTTTAACAAAACACTGCAGTGTGGGAAAGCAATGCACCCTTTTCACACTTCCATATTTGACATAGTAGGAGTTGTCATGGTAGTGAAAGCACTGGCATGTAATGAAAGCAGTGGTGAATGTGTTGAACGGTATGTTTTGACATTTCAAGTTAGCGTTGGTGATATTGCTGCTCCAAACAGGCATTTCAGTTAGCTTATACAGAACACTGACTACAGCCTGGCCATTTACAACACTGGACACTGTAAAACCATATTACAGGTGACATATTGTGCTCATTTTTCAGAAGTTAGCACAGGTCTCTGGGGTCTTACTGGGGTCTTTGGTCTGAATATAACATGGATAAAGCAGCACAGTTCCCTTCTCATCTGTGAACAGGTGGTTTGAGTGTCTGTTCCTTTAAATGTTAATAAGTCATTGCTGACCCCGCCCCCTCTCCCACAGGGGTGTGTCTCAGTGCCAGTGCACTCTCACTTACTCACTCACTTAATTACAGGGCAGTCACTTACACAATATACCAGCGCGCATTCAGCTAACCGACTAATATGATGTACTACTGATGAGCAATGGTGTCTCCATAAACTAAAGAGAGAACAGCAAGAGAGGCAGACCCTAGCAACAGACTGTGACAACAGCGACAGCTGTTCAGGGCTCTCCAAGCCTGTGCCAACAGGTAATGGGATGCCCGTAAGGAGGTTTAGTTGTGGTCATAGGGTGTGGATCAAATGCAATACGTCATGCTTGCTACCATGGACTCCCCAAAATTGCTACGACCAGTTGTGCTCACAAGAGGCACAGCAAACAGCTGGAAAATTTTAAATGTCCGGCTCAGCTCCATCATCAACAGCAGAGTCGAGGTCTCAGCATGCTCTAGAGGAGACGTACTTATGGTGGCCTCGATGGCATTGTGGGTGACGGAGAAAGCAGATGAAGGTTAGGTGGAGTGCGTTGTTGCTGCTGTTCGTCTCAATTGTGCAGGACATTATTAGGCGTGCTGTGGGGACTTCTACCACATGGAGGATCTGCAGCAACAATGATAAAGCCCTGGGCGAGGACTGGGGTGCTCACCACCAAAGAGCTTGTGCCAGATGGTGTCTATGCTGGCTGTGACTGGGCTTGCACTAGAAGGTTGCTTAGAAATTAGTATTTTATCTGGCCGTGTCAGTAACAAATCCAAATTAATGATGCATCTTTCAAAACCATTTGCACATGCTGGACGTCCAACGTGTCCTGGATGGTTGACCTCTTTGTCTTGTGTTTCCACCAAACTATCCCTTTACCAGACCTCCTTTAGTCCTCCTTTGAATCCAAACAGTGCTGAATAAAGCCATTTTCACTACACTAAGAATGTTCCCTCATTTCTTGGTTTTCATTTATTCACAGTAGCAGCCCTGTAAGCTCCAAACTCCAAAGGCACCTCCACACAGCTTTAGTATTCTCATGCCCTCTGCCCCTACATGTGTTTCTTGCTCTATAAATAAAAATCGGCCAGTGCTCGTACAGTCTATATCTAGCAATTAAGACTGAGATTACAGTGTCAAACAGCAGCACCTCCAGCAGAGTTACTCACAAAAGATACCCGAATGGAGGCGAAAAAAGTACCTTATAGAAACAGTAAGAGGAAACAAACCATAGCTACAAGCTCACTGTGAAATATTATAGTCCTGATGTCTTTTATTTGTGCTCGACAAGAGCCCATTCCACGCTTAAGTGTCTAACCTGTGGCTGCATACACTGACATAGTGACCTTTACATTAGGTTCTACTCTAACCCCCTGCCATGTCAGAGTGAAAGAGATATATGCATGAATTTTCCTTCACTGATGGATGCACGACACATGAAATATAGAAAAGCATTTGGCTGTCACTGGCCGTTACATCTTTAGGACTCTCGGCCAGGATCTGGAGGACTGGCTAACTAGAGCGGTTTTGGAAAGCAATAAATCCAGGCATCCTGCCACCAAATTTTGTTCCTCCTCGTGTTTCGTGTCCTGTTCATGTTTGTGGCTATGTTTTATTAATCCAAAATGTAGCAACGGAGGAGAAAGTGCAGACCATGTCAGGCATTTGCAAACCTCCATCTTGATCTGGATCTACCTTATTCACTTAACAGGCTGAAGTTTTTAAGGGGGCAGGAGGCTGATAGGTCATTTAACAGGACAAAATTCCCATCAAGGTAGTACTGAACATAAAAGACTCACATTTGCAATTGGTGAACTCTACTTTTGTAATTTTGCCCTCATAGACCTTCCCTTAGAATATTAATGGCATGAAAAGCTAACCTTCAAGCCCACTTGAAGGTCCTTGCTTAAATAAAAGCAATTATCGTTCATTTTGAGCAGAACTTTGGGCTTTTTGCACATAAATTAAAAGACTATAAACAGTCTGAGCAGCCTACAAACTTCAGATGCTGAATAGGCAAATCGACAGCTGTTACTCAGTGCCTTCTTTGGTGGGGCTGTTCAGGCTGTGAGTGAATTAACCAATTACTAATATAAATTGCTAATTGCCATTATTCAGGATGATGGGATTAGTTGGATGGTGGTTGTTTTTTGGTTTTTGTTTGGTTGTTGTCTTTTATATTAATTGTTTATATCAGCGTTTCTCAACCAGGGTGCCGTCTGTCTTCATCGGGGGTGCCGTCAAAATATTCTGATGTGAAATAAAAACCTATAGTTTTAAAAATTGAAGCTTATTATATGCTTTAAAAATCATTCAAATCTCATATGACCCTTATCAAGGTCAGCACGTGATTACGCAAGTAGCCTCGTGTAAACTGTTTTTTTTTTCCCCACGCACTGCGAGAGCCCACAAGCTAGCATGGAACGTTTTTTGAAAAGAAAGGCTGGAGAATCAGATAACTCTGAATCTGAGCCACCAACTTCTTCATCCAGTGGTAGTTTGGCAGTTGGTGTAACAGAGGCCAGCAGCAAGGCAAAGAAAAAACAATACGACGACAGCTACTTGTCCTATGGTTTCATCTTCACCGGGGATCCATTTTGCCCTCTACCTTTGTGTCTGGTATGTGGCATGAAATTATCAAACCAAGCAATGGTTCCGAGCAAGCTCAAAAGACACCTGACAACAAACCACCCATCGCTAGCCAGTAAGAATGCAGAGTATTTTTCAAGTTTGAAAAGTCAGCATAGGCGACAAGAGCAAGTGATGATAAAGTGTGCAAAAGTGTCAGAGAAAGCCTTGGAGGCTAGCTATAAAAGCTAGTGGCCGAAATAGTAGCTAAGGCTAAGAAGCCGCACACGATTGCCGAGACGGTCATACTGCCAGCATGTACAGCTATTGTGGACAAAATGCTAGGTTCGCAAGCAGCGAAAGAGATTGCAAAGGTTCCTGGGGTGCCTTAAAATTTTGCATACTTATAAAGGGTGCCACAACTGAAAGAAGGTTGAGAAACGCTGGTTTATATTATATCAGTACAGTGTAATTGTTTTCTTACTGGTTTATATAATTACAGTATTGTATGTACAGTAAATATATGTTTTGTAACTAAGGTTATTTTATTTTCATATTTCTGTCCTGTTCTAATGATAGATACATTATGTTGCTAACCCTAGACCTGACCAACTAAAGCAAGCCAGGAAGCTTGTACAGTGGGCACTATGCATGATGAGTACATAGCTCCATATGATCCTAGCCTGATGCGCCCATCACTCTGGAATAGAGTGCATTTTGACCCATCAGACCACATGACCTTTCATCATCGTAAAATCCTCACTTCTTTTTCCAAACAAGTTCAAATGACATCACCTTATATATAATTTCATCACCCTATATATGCCCTAATGGACCCATATGCTGTCTACAAAGGCCGTCCTATTAAACAATCTACTTTAGGATGCTACTTCGTAATTATGAATAGATTAAGGAGGTTGGAAGTCGCACATTGTGTTCTAAACCAAAGCAATAATTTATTTTGTTTGTTCAGCAATCAACACATGGGAGAAGAAAAAAGCCTGAGGCGTGTGCAGCCACATCCACCACCAATCCATCGCCGCCGTAAACTGGTTTAGTCAGCTGAAACTCCCCGCCTGTGAGAAGCACTAAAGCAGGCCGAGATTTCTCTCCATTAGCAAAGCTGATGGTTGTACTTAGAAAGTGATTATAAAGATGATGTCTATAGGCAGATGTGTATGCAGTGAGTGATAACGGACACATTACCAGCTGTGCAGCCGTGAAGTAGCATAGAAACTCCGTTTGATCAACAGATTTTTGCCTCCTCATCAGGTATACCGTGCACATCCGGCTTGGTTATTTGTTTCGCTAATGTGCTGCCACCTGGAGTTACACTTCAGATTAAAAGCGTACATTTGAAGGTGGAAGTCCAGTGCAGCTAAAGTGCTGCCTAAAATGAATCGTCTCACTAATGAAAGGCAGGACAGTAACTTGTGAACGTTCAACTGTTCCCCCCCACACCCCCACTCCCTCCTGCAATCTGCCAAAACGATGCACGCCCATATGCAAATGACTCAGATTATGTAAATGTTTCTAAATTTGACAGGCAATTCAGCAAGGAAACAATTACAGCAGCATGGCACCATGTCGTCAGCTCGCTGCGAATAGAGCCAAAAACATGGGGGAGAATTACACCATGAGTAGGCCCACTTGTTATTCAACATGCTGTGCGCGCTCCGCAAGGCTAAGTGCATGTTTTTTAACTCAGTTAAGCGACGGGACGAAAGTGGGGCTGACGCGAGATTGTGAAAGTTCCTTTTCAATGACAATTGTGATAGAGGTGAAAGAGCTAGCTGAGATGGAGTTTTTGTGCTATGCTGCGGCTCTCTCATTTTCACCCCTGTGGTACAATTGCATGAGGGTCTCTTTAGGCGTTTTAATAGCGGCATTAGTAATTCCTCAGATGTAGAAATGTTCTACATTTAAATTGTGTTTAAATAAATCCTATGGCTCCTGTTGACCTGCGGCGCAAAGCCTAAAGCAATGAAGCTTATCGATTTATCAAAATTCCACTTATTCGGTTACCTGGACAGTGACTGGGCTTGGGATGGGTGCTAACAAGCTGTTTGAGGGGAGTACCTGAGCAGGGTAAATAGTTTGGCCTGCCTCAACGGGCCCAAAAATATCATAAAACCTAATGATATTTAGTCATTATATAAGTAACATTTACCCACCAGTACATGAAGTCCATATACACTAACTGTCAAAAGAATAGTTGCATCCAGAAGTGTGAACTTGGAATGCTATTGGGAAGATAAAGGTTACCAAGAACAATAAATGACTGATATGGGCAATATTTAATGAGATACACATACAGAAGTAGTGTCTCTCAGTATGGCACTGGACCGCCATGTTTGCAAATGCAACATGCCAGACGTTTCGGCTTGGAGTTGTTGAGGTTCCTAATGGTGTCCTGCGATAATCCATCTAATGCAACTTGAATATTCTCACACAGTTATTGCAGATTTTGCGGTAGGTGTGTGACATATAATATAACAAAAATTTTAATAATGGCTTACATTTTTTATTCAAGTAGAAGAATAAAAATATATAGTCAAAAAAGTAAAAGTGTTACTTTAAAAATTATTTCTAATTCATTTTTTAAACATTACATGTTTACATTGAAGGCTAGAGCTCTGCTCCTATGAAACTCCTATAGATTTATACCAGAAGCATCAATCAAACTTGCTACAACAGGGTTCAGTACATCAGACTACATTCCTAATAGCAGTGCAGTCGTCACCTTACATATTCCAACACTTCCACCCTTTTACAACAACCACAACCAATCAGAAACCTGGATTTACATAAACATACTGGATTAACATATAAATCATACGGATGCTCACCATGGACAGCTCTGTCCAGAAAAAAACACAAGCGAGTTAATATTATACAGTTAAACCCACAAAGATGAAGATGCACAAACTAAAAAACACATATAGCTTACTGTCACAGCAAACAGTTCCAATAAAGAAGACGTGAAGTTTAAATGAAATAGCTGATGTGTAAATACGAGAATAAAGCAACACAGAAAAACCCAGATTTGATTACTGCAGGCCAGGACTGCCACAGCGGGAATAAAAGCATGTCCCCTCAGCATGACTTACAACTCACTGACATGGCCATATTTCGGCTTTGGCACCTTAAAAATGTCCACTGCCCCCAGCACACCGGGGGTGTATCAGTAGAGACAGGGGTCGGTGGTATACCCCATACTGTACAGTTAACTCGTTGTAATATCCGTAGAGAGTACTGGTGGTTATGTAAGTTTATGCATTAGCTCACAGTAAGCGAAGTAAAACACTACTGGCTCACCAGAAAATCTCCCCCCCTCTCCTGATCACCAACTCTGTCACCGAGTAAGGTCACTTATGCGGATTGCTTTCAGAAGCATCACCTGTATTAAGCTCAGACTCAACACAGTCACTTCCCTTAAGCTTCTGTTTACATTCCCTGTATATTCACTGCTGGGTGGCTGAAAGCTGTGAAAGTAGCCACTCCCAGGTTCGCTCCAACCCTCTTTACAGCTAGTGGAATTCCAATTTGCACTTCAGGCATTAGGTGCTGCATAGAATCACTCATTTAAAAATGCATGAGTAAATATAGGTAGAAAAATAGATTGTTAAATCTAAAGTAAGGAGTGGGTTTAGAGAATGTAGTAAGTAAAAAGTATTAGGTGACAAAAACAAAAGTAAAGTATAGATACACCCCAAAAACAACGATCTGTGGACACGTGACAACAAACGTGTCATCTTGGTGCTGACCATGGTCTCTCCACACAGATTTGTTGGTCATCTCCACCTATATAAAAGAGGGACTCGTTTGAAAATGACAGTCTGGCAGGACACCATTGCAGTCTTTGGTGATGGTGACATGGTGTAAGGCCAATCATCATAACGGTCTGTGTCCATGTAGTCCTGCATGGTGCAGCCGTCTGCTTATAGTGCCCAGCACTAACAGTATGAGGCATGGAGGGTATCACTGCTTGCTGAATGTCTGCAATCGTGGTTGCTGGGTTAGCCAGGTACAGAAATAAGGTCCTCCCTGGGTGACGTTACATGCACAGCTGAGTGTGAAACTTGAATCATTCTTACAGAGTCAAACCTACAAAACAAGTTTCAGTCCTGTCATTTGATTCCTTCAAGGTGTGACTATAGTGCAACTATTTTTGTTGACGATGAGTGTATGCTGTGACTTTGGCCTAAACATGGGAAACGTGGTGAAATAAATCATCTACACATCACAGTCATGCATCAAATCAGAGTTATAAACTCTGCAGAACGACTGCATGGTGCAGGACAACACGCATGTAGCCCATTGCGACGGCTGCCAAAGGCTGCAATAGTGTTATCCCAGACTGCCAATGAGTGACTTAGAATGGCAACGAGTCATCTTTAATGAGTCCCATCTTTGTCTTAGTGGAGGCGACAAACAATTCTAACATATGTGGAGGCATCATGGTCAGCGATGAACAGATGAACAGTCTGTTGTCACGATTCACATGTCCAGAGGGCCTGGTGTCACTCCACCTCCACCCCTACCGCAAATTCTGCAGGAACTGCGTAAGAATATTTAAACTATGTAAAGTTCAGAAACCTACATAGAAAAACGACTGAGATAGCAGGCAGATCATCAATACCCAAACAACTCGTGTTTACAGTAGCACACCATTACTCAACTAACCATCCACACAACCCAGCACAGAATAGCCCCAACAACACATTTAGATAGATAGATAGATAGATAGATAGATAGATAGATAGATAGATAGATAGATAGATAGATAGATAGATAGATAGATAGATAGATAGATAGATAGATGAATGAAGTAGGATAATACAATATAAATATAAATAGGGCATTTAGGAGGGAGTGTGTGTAGAGATGGGGGTGTGTCCAGAGGAGGGAGTGTGTGCAGAGATAGGGGTGTGACCATTGGAGTGACCGGAATGAAAGAGTGTCACAGAGTTTTCCATTTGCTTAACTGAGAAGAGTTGAACAGTCTGTTTACACACTGTTTACACACTGTTTACACACTGTTAAGCCAATATCTACATCTATTTACATGATTTAAAAGCTCTCTTATTGTCCCATGTTGTCCCAGGGGCCTCATGGCCACATCTCCCATCAGTCTGAATCAGTCGAACATGCCAGTATAATATATATTACTGTATATGTAAATCAAATACACATTATAATCACACATTAAAAAGAGTTACAAACTGTGGAAACTTGAATTTAATTACAGTGGTGCTGATAAGAACCAGGAGTCTCAATGTCTACAAATTTGGGGACTCTTTGCTGTTAAACACTTAGCATGAACCCCTGCACTACGAATGGATTTTAAAAAATGCATTTTAGGCTTAATTCCTATCTCATAGCCTTCATAACACAAAGTCTCAAGTATTAATCAGCATAGTAATAACTATTTCATGTAATAAGTTTCTTTGAGGGAGCTTTTAGAGCCATTACACTCTTGAGACGTCTGGTTCCTGTGAGCAATTCAGATTGGATTAGTTTCTCAGCATTTCACACCAAAACCCCCCCTGGGAATGATTTTGTTTATATCTTAACGTTTAATCTATCCAGCATGCTTGAATTTAAAGATTTCCTTTTTTCGGAAGGAGAAAAACACACCTCTTACACTGGGTTGGCTGTTCCCCTGTTTCTTTTCCCTGTCTGTTCCAACCCTTAGGTTCAAACAATTGAAGATGCAAATATGACTGGACAGCATTTCTACTGAAGCACACTGCCTTGTTTTGCTTTTACAGCCAATCTGAAAAATCAGCCTAGACTACTGCATGCAAAAATCTGCATGAGTAAAAGCGGTTTACATGTATAGCCTCATATCAGAATGTACCTGGTGGCCTGAATGTTGAAGATAATCTACAGTAAATGGTGTTTTTGTAATCCCCCCAGAACCTCTCGGTGCGAAGGGCATGCTGGGTATAAATGCATTGTGTTTGTTTACTTGGTGGATGCAATGACTTTGAAGCATGCACACTCTCAGCCACCGTGGCCTTACACTACACCTTTCAGTGCGTTTTCAATTCTGTGGACTTTTCTCTGATTAAAGAGCCGAAAAACATACATTTTTCCAAGGACATTTTACTGGGTGCTGTGTGTGTTTTGCAGAAATTACCTGAGACGAGTTACAAGCTTTTCCTGTCCATTAGCAATGTTCCTTTATTGTACTGACTTCAGCTGACACACACTGAATATTACATTCACAATCGTAGTACATATACTGTATGTATGTATACATTCAACAAGCATTTTATTGAGGACACTATAGGACAAACTGTGTAGTGCCTCATTCCATTGTGGCATGGGTTACTTTGACATTCTGGTCCATGTTGACATGATTGCATCATGCAGTTCCTGCATATTTTTCACTTTGATGCTGCTGATCTTCTGTTGTACCACGGGTTCTACTGGATTTAGAGATTGGCACAGTGAGGAACTGTCGCCTCATGTTAAGAAGGGTCTGGGTTTCTTGGAGTCTTTTCCGTGTGGATTTTACGTTACCCCAATCATGGGTTTTCTCTGTTTTCCTCCCACAGTTCAAAGACATGCAGTCATGCAAATTACTTAGGTGTGTGTGTTTGCCCCCACCAACACCCCCAAACCCCAATAATTCAAACAGACTGTGACACGCACCCAATAATTGTGTTACAGGTTATACCAGGCCTACAGTGTGGTAAGAACCACGCCATCACACCACATCCAGCAGTCTGGACTGTTCACACATAGCAGGTTAGGTTCGTGGATTCATTCTGACTCTATCATCTATGTGTCTCAGCAGCAATCGAGATTCATCAGACCAAAACACAGTATTTACAGTCCTCAGCCTAGTGTTCTGTGCTTGACTAACAGAAGTGGGATCCAAAGTAGTCCTCTGCTCTTGTTGCCAATACTCTTCAACGTTGGAGGTCAGATGCTTTTCAGCTTAACATAGCTCTACAGAGTGCTTATCTGCATTACTGGAACTCTAGACTGTTGTGACTGAGAATCCCAGGAGATCAGGAAACACTCAAACCAGCCAGATTGGCATTAGCAATCATACCACCATCAAAATCACAGAGATCTCATTATTTCCTAGATTATGGTGGCCGATGGGAGCATTACCAGCTGATGAGTTTAGGCACTGCAGCATAATAGCATGTAATGAGTCGCCATACAGGCAATTGCATGAATGAGTAGCCGTACAGGTGTGCTTGTTAGGGGGTTTATTTATAGACAGAGGTGGACTAAGTAAACACACCATGTAGTTGAGTTAAAGTAGAGATAAAAGTAGAAGGTCTTCCCTTTAGACCTCCTTTTCAGTAAAAGAACAGAAGTATTTGCCTTTAAGAGTGGAAAGTATGATTTTGTATGGTTGTAATGTCCTATTATTATTTCTGTAACAAGACTCACATATAGTGTCATTTATGGTCCAGGAATATTTTAATAGAAGGTCATTAATTAGTCTGACACTAATGCCTATTAAAATTATTATTAGCACAAAATGCAGAAGGCAAATGGTTTCCATGAGGTAGAACCAAGCTCTGTCCAACATGTCTAAACCTGGGCACTGTGCAAAGTGCGCACTCTACCTTGATTGGCCGGCTCGCTTTATGCTTCTTTCATTTTTACAAGTTATGTTTTTATGCACATATAAAGCAAATTAAAAAGCAGATTTTGTATGAGTTAGTGGAGTAAAAAGTAAGATATTTGTCTTGGAAATGTAGCATTTATAGAATGCTTGTGTGACAAACTGAACTGAAGTTTTTGCTCCATCTAGGTAGATAAGCTCTTTGTGTATTGAAAGATGCAGTTGGCTTTAGGTGCTGATGAAATCCACGATATTCTCTAAAACTGTATGGTGATGTAATTTATCACAACAATGACAAACACTGTAATATTGGCCATCCCTACTAAGCCCTGAGTGTGATCTATTGACCATAAAATCGCCTTCTACTCATTGTACATTTCATCACTGTTGGAACAAACATTGTATCCCTGTAATGGAAACTTTGCAAAACAAACAAAACAAATAAATAAACAAACAAAAAGAAAAAAATAAAGCGTTTAGAAGATGTAATAAGATCTGATTCCATGTCATTTCGGACCATTTCTGTTGGCCCATTCTTCATTTTGCAAAGGGCAACATGCTTAAAAATGTCACCTGGGTCTGATTAAGAGGGACTGGAGATCCCCTTCCTCAAACAATATAGAAATGGAACGTTGGTGGGAGTGAAGAACACAGGTCACAGCGCTACATTTCATCTTACAGAGTGCCTCAATCATGGGAACATGATAGTAATAATAAAAGTGATAGATCCGTTGCCTGGTTACGCAATAGCAGCACCATGTGACCCAGCTACAATGAACTGAAATCATAGGCACAGCAAGAGCTGATATGGATGGAGACATAATAAGACAAGGCTGTCAGTCCCACGTACAGCTAAACTCTCAGAAAGGCCTTGGAAAGAAAGTCCACAGACCGTTACACATGCATTTTACATTTATAGACTTACTCATGAGTGGGCAGGGCTAATGACGTTTAACTTCGTACCATTGTTCGGTGGTCATCAGTACAGTATGAATGCAAAATTATTAGTTCTTACTATAAAACACACCTCTAAAGTTATATCATTCTGTAAACAGTGCCATGCCCTTAATAACTCTTTCTCTTTTTGCAAATTGTTGCTGTTGCATCCTGTGGTGAATAAAAACAGATACCTTTCATCCTGTATAGTGCCCATTAATAAACCTTTATTGTCCTTCTCAACTTTTTGGTAGAGCACACACACACAAGTCAATATATCTTAATGAAGGTGTTGAGCTTAACTTGATTATGCCATCTTTACCAATTGGCAGAAGAATATACTAGAAGTCTTTCGATAGATATGCCTTTACAATATCATCCATGGAGGATGCAAGCCAGAAGTAAATCACTCCACACAACTTTTATAGTTTCAGATGTTTTGACAAACAAAATTATAGAACTTTTTACAATGAAAAGTAGTTTAAAAAATGTAAAATAATTTTAGAAAAAACACACGCTACCAAGTGGTCTAACTGCTAAATGTGTTTGTCCTAAGCTCAAGTAATTGTTTCTACAATTGTACAATTGTACTTTCTTTATTATTATTGCCCCAAAGACTTCAAATTTTTTTCTAGATTCACCAAATTACAAGGCAGTTCACCTGTTTTGCTGACACTGTTGTACATGAACTGGCATCTTTAGACAGGAAACAATAATAAAATGCATAACAAATAACAAAAAGAATCATTAAACCATATTAAATGTGATAGTTCCTCCGCAAGGAATCAGTGTCAGAAAACCCAAAACTGAAAACCTTTGCTAAAGATGTCCTAAAATAACAAACATAAAATCTTAAAATCAGAAAATAAGTCACTAGTTTAAGACACTGTGACTAGATTTAGTAACAATGATTAGGAGTACTGTGCAAAAATTAAAGACCAACGTTTTTGGTCAGAGACTAAAAATATCCCAGGAACTTTGTGTTAGGAAAAATGTAAAGAGTCTTTATCAACACATGTTTAACAGGTGCTGGTGTGGTGCAGCCTACGCAGACCTTTATCAGGACACAAAACATGGCGTATCAAATCACTTAAACCAAGTACGTATATAGAAATAAGTAAAATAATCTTAAAATTATACATTTAAAATAAATATAAGATTTTATTTTTCAAGTGCATGCTTTTTAGGATACCCACACTCACAGAAATCTGCAGAAACACCTCCAAACTTCAGTCTTAGAAGTTGGTTTAACTATTTCACCTTCCCACCATCCCAGTAATCCCAGTAATCCGTTCAGTGATGTTGAAGTCTGGGCTCTGAAGTGGCAAGTGCTTGATATATGTCTTAGCAGTATGCTTGGGGGCATTACCTTGCTGTGGAATTAATTTATTCCCTATTAAATGTTTTCCAGCTGGCATTGACTGGTGTAGTAATATTTGTGTGTTCTTATCAGCATTCATGATGCATTTATATCACCAACTCCAGACAATACACGTCCTTGAACTTGCACTGATCCTCCGCTAATGATCATAGACATGTTTTGAATGCTCTAACTCGTATTTATTGGCTCTTTTGTATGAAAAACAAATAACCAGAAAGGGTGATTCTCTGACATTTGCATAGTAATGCAAATGAACACATGAATAAATGAACACATGAATTCATGAACACATGAATTTAATGGTTGTTTTTCTCTTTCTAGTATCATTGCTGAATATTGAAAGAATAAAGACAGTGAGATTCAGAAGAGTATTATTACAGTACAGCCACTTTCCTATTACACTAAGTGTGTGATATAGCAGGTCCCTCAACACTTCATAGATTCTTACAGAATTTGAATTACGTATCCCTCGGGCAGTATGCTGCTCCTCAAACAACAAATAAAAGGGCAGTCAAGGCCGTTCATTGCACCCATGAGAGTTGGATGACATTAAATGAAAGGGAGCAGTGCCAGATACAAATGAATTTCTTATTTATGTGATATCTCTATTTCAGGGGGTCCATATGGGCCGGTCACGTTTAGATCAAGTCACGGCGAAGCATCAATAATTTAATATAGGGTGGAATATAAAAGGCTCTGGTAGTCCCATTTGTCTACACTTGCATCAAATGCTAAAGTGCTTTTTTAGTCAGCTTCTGAAGGTCCTTTAATTTATACATTTTGGACAGTTTTAGCCTGATTAGCTTGGGCTTAATTTAATACTCCATAATTCCACTGCCTGCTTTCCATCCGTTTAGCCAGGAATAATCTGCTTACACCATGCTTCTCCTAATGCGACTCCAGACTAACGAAGATGTCAGCAAATGCTCTCTTTCACTCTCTCTCACTCTCTCTCTTCCTCTATTTTTTAATGACCAAGACCTGTTTAATTAACGACTGAGTGTAAACTTTGCTCAGGGGGCTGAGCAGAGAGAATATTCTGGAGGGAAATTAAGCAGTTTATTTTACTGCACCAATTAGCCCATTATTGGCCGGCCCCCAGCAGGGCAGGAGCTGCACTGCATTAGAATACATGAATATATGAATAGAATATGCATGCAAACACCTGATTTATACATAAGGCTGTTCTTTCTGTTCTTTCTCCTCACTCATCACACAGTGAAAGCAATGAGAACATTATTATTAATTTACAGACATGGTCGTATTACAAATACTTTCCTACTGAATACGCCGTATAACACTACATTGTCTACCATGCAGATACATCTATATTGTGTTGAATATAAATGAAATTACATTTAAGTCCTGACTTAGTTGTATATATATGTATATTTATATATATATATATATATATATATATATATATATATATATATATATATATATATATATATATATATATATATATATACACTTACATACTTATATTCAGCAAAGACCTAAAATAAAATGAAACATGAAAAAAGAAGGCTACAAAGCTGTTTCAGTTGTATACAAAATGACTGTTATTAACACAAATCAAGGTTGTTTTAAAAGAACACTTCAAACCACATAAAACTACTTACTTAATATGTTTCCTTGTTAGAAATTTCTAAAAAAAAAAAAAACAATATTATGCCAAATGCATAGCACTAGCCTGTAGTATATTAGCAGTAGTAAGTTCCAGTCTGTAGTAGTGAGCATTTTAGCAGTGCGTAATAATCAGTATTAGTGAGTATGTTAGCAGTAATAAGCACTAGTCTGTAGTAGTAAGTGCATAAACAGCAGTATGTGGTAATCTGTAGTAGTAAGTAAATTAGCAGCATATATGTGTGGCAGTAGGTATACTAGCAGTAGTGAGTATATTAGCAGCAGTCAGTAATAGTTTGAAGTAGTGAGTATATTAGCTGTGGCGAGTAATAATCTGTAGTGGTAGGTAATGATAACTAGTATGAAGTAGTATGACATTAGCCTTAATGAGTAACAGTCTATAGTGGTAAATATACACTGCTCAAAAAAATAAAGGGAACATATAGCATCAACTCAGTTCCACTTCAGGGATATTGATCTGGTCAGTTTAGTAGTAGGGAGCGCCGTTAATCAGTTTCAGCTGCTTTGGTGTGAATGAAATTAATAACAGGTGCAGTAGAGGAGCAACAATGAGACACCCCCCAAAACAGGAATGGTTTAAAAGGACAAGGTCATTGACATTTTGTCCCCCCTCATCTTTTCCCACTGATTTTTCACTAGTTTTGCAGTTGACCTTGGTCAGCGTCACTACTAGTACCATGGTGCGGTACCTGGACCTTGCCGCAATGGAATTTGGGTTAAATGGACGAGCCTGCTGCATAATTTTCTTGCTTTGATTTTCAGGGTGTCTTTGAATTCCACCCTCTGTAGGGTGATCATTTTTATTTCCATCAAACGATGTGGCATCCTTTCGTTCCTAACACATTACCCAGTCTATATGAGGAAAGATCTTCTGCATGATTTTTTTCCCATTGAGATCTGATGTGTTTTCAAAGTGTTCCCTTTATTTTTTTGAGCAGTGTATATTAGCAGTAGTGAGTATTAATCTGTAGTAGTGAGTATACAAGTACTGAGCAACAATCTGTAGTACTAAATAAATTGTATATAAGCAGTAATGAGTCTGTACCAGTGACTCCATTAACAGTAGCAAGTACTAGTCTATAGTAGTGAGTATGTCAGTAGTAGAGTAATAGTCTGCAGTATTGAGTACTAATCTGCTTATGTTAGCAGTAGTGAGCATAAGTCTGAGTATATAGCATGAGTATATAGTACAGAATTCTGTAAGGTTTCTTCTTTGGGTGAGCATTTAATGGTAAACCTATGATTACATTGGTTTTCCAGCTCAACATAACCTGTGAGAGGCATTTCCGGTATATGCAGAGTTCTGAGTGGATTTTTTTGTCCACAAAAGTAGATTTAACTTTCAGTTTAAATTAGAATAATAGCTAAAGTAGTTATGGGCGATTTTACCGCTATGCCTGCACAATATACAGCCTTCAGCACTCGTGCTGCATTAGGTTTTTCATTTGAATGGCTCGTCCTGCATGCAGCACTCTATTCTTGCTTTTAGCTTTGCTCATAATCATCCCTCTAAACAGTCTAAGCTATGTTGGTTAACCAGCAACAGAGTCTAGCAGGTAAATCATATCTACCCATTGGATATTTGACTGTGGATAAATAAAACAAAAAGTTATTTTTTGGATGAAAGCATAAAATGTTCATTTGCAGCGCTCTGTGTGAAGCTGTCTCCCCGGCCTCTAGTTTGAGATCTCTTTCCTAGTGATCTCCTCTTGTATGTTCAGCATATACCTGTGTAGACTGGGGACAGGCAAATGATGTGAGCGTTCCCTCTTTCCTTCCCATTATGTTTTTTTCCGGCAGTAATCAGGCTCTCAGCGTGTGGTCTGTGTCTTCGTGGTCTAGCTCTGTCAACTGGGTGAGTGACATGAGTATCTACTCATTGAAAGGTCTTGAGGCTGTCTGTCATTAAGCGCAGAAATCCTTGCTCCACACGCTCGCCTAATCAACTAAGCTGCAGGACTCTGCATCTCACGCTGGGAGATGGCCCTTAACCAGCACATCTCTTATTCCACCCTTCATGACACTGTTATTTCAGGGAAAGGGGGCACTTAACAGTGAAGAAACTATATTCGTTCCTTTTATACTTCTCTTATTATCTTATTTTTCGCCGGCTGCTCTGGCCTAGATCAAACCTGGCATTCATTGTACAGTGATATTGTTGTATTGTTAATTCTGTATTGTTAGGTGTTTTGTTCAGCAGCACCTTAATGTTTCACGCTATGAACAAGACGTAAAGTAAAAGTAAAGTTACAAGAGGTTAGAAATGCAATGGTAAAAAAGGTGAATGTATTCACTACAAGAACACGCATATTTAGAAACTGGCCTAAACTGACTGCTGTGTAAAAAACAGGACCATAATTATGTTTAAAAAACCACTGCAATAAATCATATGGTGCAACAGACCTCACCCATCACATAGATTCAGCTAAAAAAGGATCATTTCTTTCTAGTGGATGGAGGACAGAGAGAGAGTTATTTCATCACTCTTTCCATTAGACTTAAATGAGAGCATGACCTGAATCCACTGCCGTATGGTGTCTAGCTGTAGTGTGTAAAAAAAAATAATGCATTTTGGCTTCTCTGCAGGCTGCAAACAATGGCTAATTGGCTGGTGAAGATAAGGCCACACTTCATCCTAATCACACAGGGCAGTCTCAAACAGTTGCAAGCTTTTTGCTGGAGCATTGGCTATAGCAGTTAGCACTTCACAGCCACAATCAATTTTTTTATTTTTTGTTTTTTTGTTTACTGACCGGGCCAGAGAGCTGGATCAGTTTAAAAGGGCCGTAAATGAGGCTTCTGTTACAATTGATAAAGGAAAAACAAATGTAAAGTTTCTAAAGTAAGGCCATCAGAACTAATTCAGTGGGCTCTTCTTCACTGTAGGGCCAAATAGTTCCAAGCAATGAAGGGAGCCATTCCAGTGGCATTTCCACACAGATACAGTATTCACCCACACAGTGGCTAAGAGTGACTTTCCCCTTTGGCTCACCGGTTTCTTGGGCTAGCAGTTGCCAAGCTGGATTTGCAGGCTGTTTGAGTGACACTGTTACATGACTGCATTGGCAGACCACCTGAGAAACTCTATATCACAGCTATTTGGTTGCCTGGCATGACTATGTGAGCAATGGCACACTGCAGCTACATTGCTGCCTGCGCCAGCCCCTATTGGAATGTTACACACAGCTACGTGGCTACCTGGACCAGCCCGTTAAGTGATGATACATTACAGCTACTTGGCTGTCTGGGCCAGCCACTTGAGTGATGTTGCATCATAGCCACATTACTGCATAGGCAGGCCACCAAAGCAATGCTACCTCACAGCTACATGACTGCCTTGGCCAGCCACTTCAGTGATGATACATTACAGCTACTTGTCTGCCTTGGCCAGCCACATGAGCGATGTAACATCATAGCTACATAACTGCATAAGCTGGCCACCAAAGCAACCCTACATCAGAGCTGCCTTGGCCAGCCCCTTGAACAGTGTTACATTAGAGCTACATGATTGCATATGTTTGCCCCCTGTCCAATGCTACATGACAGCTACATGACTGCTTGGGTCAGCCGCTGAAGTGATGGTACATAGCAGCTACGTGGCTGCCTAGATTGGCCACTTGAGTGATTCTATATCATTGCTACAAAGCTGCCTGGGTCAGTCACCTGAGAAGTGCCACATCACAGCTTCATAGCTACCTTTGCTAGTATCTGCAGTGCTGTGTTACAGCCACTTGGATGTCTGGGCCAGCCATTCGAGTTTTGCTACATCGCAGCTACATGGCTGCCTGGGCAAGTCCTCTGACCAGTGTTACATTACAGTTACTTGCCTGTCTGAGCCAGCCACTAGAGTGATGCCTAACTGCAGCAACACGACAGCATATGCTGGCCACTGGAGCAATGCTACATTACAGCTACATGACTTCCTGGGCCACTACTTAGCACTGATATGGCTGCTTAGACTAGCCATTTAAGAGATCCTACATCATGGCAACGTAGCTGTCTTGTCTGGATCAGCTGCTTGCTGAGTGATTCTACACAGCGGCTATGAAGCTGCTTGTGCCACCAGCTTAAGTTACCCTGCTGCGGCTAAAGACTTTTAGTATGAAGTTTTTTGGACTGGTCATCTGTGTGATGCTATGTAATAGCTGCAGGGCCCTCAGGCAGACAGAGAACTTTTCCCGTGGCTAAGGAGTCTTTCTGGGCCACCTGTGTGATGCTACATCAAAGTTATGGGGCTCTAGACGTGGAGAAAGGCACTATAATGAGACTTAGCAAATAATGCACAAAGCTGTTTGCAAAAGCAGCATACAATTTTCTGCTAAATGGAAAATGGCGCTGCTCACTAGGTAGAGAGCAGTTGGCTAGGCATAGTTAATAGCTCTGCTCACAAGACAGGTTTATTTCTAGCTAAAGGAAGTTGTCCTGAAGCAGTACAACAATAAAATAATGGCTGAAATCTAAAGAAGCAATGGCTGATGTTGGATCCAGCTTAAATTAAATTATGTCTAATGAAGATGGTGTCATTGAAGACAATGTGACTCATTTGGATAAAAATGTTAATCACAGTATTAAGCTGATCAGTCACAATAGCCATTTATTGATTTGCTGTCCATATAGACCCAAACCGGGTCAGCATTCAGAGGTCAAGGGGTCAAGCATTCAGGTGTGTGCTGTTCTTTTGGTGTGCATCTCCCATTTGCAGTGAAGAGTGAATCATATTACTTTTTCTACATCTCTTCAGACCAGTGTGGATGGATTGTACAGCACTAAATTTCTTAAAGGTGCTGTAGTATTTGAAATGAGGGGTTTTCATAGCAACCCTACTGTAATGTCCTTTCTGTGTAATTGTGGATTTGACAGTTTCTACTGATATCCTACACTGACATTCTCATCCACCTGGTGAACAGTTGCCTTTCTTTTGTTTTTCCTTAGATATCACAATAACTTGTCACTGTGTCACTGTGCACTTTCAACCTTGTGTAGTAGCCAGCCTGGAATCATCTGTGCTTCTTTTGCTTCTCCAGTCATTTTTCCCCCTCTGCTTTTTGGTTGATTGGAAAACATTTTCCTAGTTTACTCATTACCCCAATCAGCCAAGACATGTTTGGTGTCTGAAGTTAGTTTCTTTAGTTTTGCTCTGGAGAGGCTAGGCTAAGGTAGTTAACAAGTAATTGGAACCATGTTACAAAATGTTCCAACATTAACATTTTCATGGTACGTTCTTTATTAACTTCCCTTAACTTCTGTTAAGTTAACTTTTAAGAGATATGAGATTTTGGTCTAGCTGCAATTCTATAAAATTACGTTTTAGATGTGACAGTATTTCATACAGACTCATAAATAAATCTGCTTGTGATTATATAGATTACTATATATAGATGCTAATTGCCATCCATTACTTCTTAGCTGCATTAGCCATGTATATCCAGTGCAAAACTGAGGAAGCACTTCAAGTCAAGTATGTATTGGCTGATTGGGGTAAGGAAAACTAAAGACAGGAAAAACATCTTCAGGTGAAGAGGTGGGTTAAAGCATCTTCAGGTGAAGCGGTGGGTTAAAGCATCTTCAGGTAAAGTGGTGGATTAAAGCATCTTTAGGTGAAGTGGTGGGTTGAAGGATCTCCAGGTAAAGTGGTGGGTTAAAGCATCTCCAGGTAAAGTAGTGGATTAAAGCATCTTTAGGTGAAGTGGTGGGTTAAAGGATCTCCAGGTAAAGTGGTGGGTTAAAGCATCTCCAGGTAAAGTAGTGGGTAAAAGCATCTCCAGGTGAAGTGGTTGGTTAAAGGATCTCCAGGTAAAGTGGTGGGTTAAAGCATCTTCAGGTAAAGTAGTGGGTAAAAGCATCTCCAGGTGAAGTGGTTGGTTAAAGAATCTCCAGGTAAAGTGGTGGGTTAAAGCATCTTCAGGTAAAGTAGTGGGTAAAAGCATCTTCAGGTAAAGTGGTGGGTTAAAGGATCTCCAGGTAAAGTGGTGGGTTAAAGCATCTCCAGGTAAAGTGGTGGGTAAAAGTATCTCCAGGTGAAGTGGTTGGTTAAAGGATCTCCAGGTAAAGTGGTGGGTTAAAGCATCTTCAGGTAAAGTAGTGGGTTAAAGGATTTCCAGGTAAAGTAGTGGGTTAAAGCATCTCCAGGTGAAGTGGTGGGTTAAAGCATCTCCAGGTAAAGTGGTGGGTTAAAGCATCTTCAGGTAAAGTGGTGGGTTAAAGCATCTTCAGGTAAAGTGGTGGGTTAAAGCATCTTCAGGTTAAGTGGTGGGTTTAAAGCATCTTCAGGTAAAGTGGTGGGTTAAAGCATCTTCAGGTAAAGTAGTGGGTTAAAGCATCTCCAGGTGAAGTGGTGGGTTAAAGCATCTCCAGGTAAAGTGGTGGGTTAAAGCATCTTCAGGTAAAGTGGTGGGTTAAAGCATCTTCAGGTAAAGTAGTGGGTTAAAGCATCTTCAGGTAAAGTGGTGGGTTAAAGCATCTTCAGGTAAAGTGGTGGGTTAAAGCATCTTCAGGTAAAGTAGTGGGTTAAAGCATCTTCAGGTAAAGTAGTGGGTTAAAGCATCTTCAGGTAAAGTGGTGGGTTAAAGCATCTTCAGGTAAAGTGGTGGGTTAAAGCATCTTCAGGTAAAGTAGTGGGTTAAAGCATCTTCAGGTAAAGTGGTGGGTTAAAGCATCTTCAGGTAAAGTAGTGGGTTAAAGGATTGCCAGGTAAAGTAGTGGGTTAAAGCATCTCCAGGTGAAGTGGTGGGTTAAAGCATCTCCAGGTGAAGTGGTGGGTTAAAGCATCTCCAGGTAAAGTGCTGGTCTGAAAAAAATGCAGCATAAATGTGATCGATGAAGTGACATGGGTCTGGAGAAGTACAGCTGAGTTTTACAGGCCGCACTGACAATGACAGCTGAATAATAAGGGGCTGTGAAAAAGTATAGTGCATTAGTTTGTGAAGATGGAAAGGAGAAGGTGAGTGGAATTCATGGAGGGCCTGAGAGACAGCTTTGAAGATTGTCGCTTTCTTGTCTCACAGCATGCAAGAAGTGAGAAAGTAAGAACCCCCATCCTCCCCAAAACCCCCGCCCCCAGCCCCCTTAAAATAGTGGGGCTTTTTTTCAGGCAAACTCAGCAACAATCATTTGATCTCCTCTTAAGAGTGTAGAGATCATTGTAATTATGTGCTCTCTGCTCAGACCAGGGTAACGGGAAATGAAATCTGTGATATATTTTTAGTGAGTCGTGGCCCCGAATACAAAGAAATCACCGACTGAGAAATTTCCCTGTAATAAATTTATAATTGGAAAAAAAGACAGTGAAATGCTGAGCGACACATGTGCAGTGTTACTGGGTGACAAGAAGCCTGAGGAAAAAAAGAAGCTGAGCAGAGAGAGAAAGTACACGCGAGAGAGAGAGAGAGGGAGAGAGAGAGAGAGGGAGAGTGAGAAGGGGAGAGTTGGAGAGCAGTGTGCATGAGAGAAAGGTGAAAACAGAATCATTCACTGTGACAGAGACAGAAAGGCCCACTTCCAACCAGTTACAGTTCACCAGTGAGTGATGTGGCGGGAATTGATTGGATAATAACTCACCGGGAGGTGGAGAAATACGAAATGAAGCTGGCGCAAGATGGTAAAAAGGCTGCCGGATATGGCGGCACAGAGGCGGAACTGGAGCAGCAGGGACCAAACGCCTTTCTTTGAACGGGAAGAAATGACCAGTGGTCATGGTCTGTGGTGGAATCATATACAGATACTGAACACCGTTGTGCTTCAATTTTCAGCTTTGTGAGGAAAAGGTATTGCTCTCACCTGATTTCTAGGTTGAGCATGACCTACCCATATGCTTGCCACAGCAGCTCAAAGGCATTCAAATCAGAAAGTTTTAAATGCCATTGAGCGGACTCTGAAACCAAATTTTTTGTTTCTTTGAGCCCCCAGAGCTGGAATTGTTTGTGTGCCCTGTATCTTTGTCATTGTGGAATCTTGTACATTGATCTTAACTGATGCAAATGAAGTCTGTCGTTCTCTAGATGTTCCTCCGGGTGCTTTTGTGACCTCCTGGATGAGTCATAAATGCATGCTTGATAAAATTTCGCTAGGCCAGCCACTCTTGGGAAGGTTCACCATTGCTCCAAGTTTTCTCTATTTGTGGATAATAGCTGGAGTCCCAGAGACTTAGCAATGGCTTTGTAACCCTTTCCATGCTGGTAGATTTACATGACTTTGTTTTGCATCTTCAACTTCAGTTTTACATTTGAGTCTCTTTAGAATGTGGTATCATGATCTGCTTTTTGAGACCTTCTAGCTGTTTGACAGTGCCAGACAGGTTCTATTTAATTGACGTGTGAAGTGACTAGTAAAGTTAATCCAATAAACTAAATTTGGTTAACTTGTTGATTTAGTAGCAGAAGGGGTCATTTTAACATGAAGCAGGTAAGACTGAACAGCATTTGTCCTTTAATAAATGAAATCATCATTTGTGGTTTTGAGTTGTTTGTTTAATGTTAAAAGTAGTTTGACAACCTGAAATATTCAAGTGTGACAAATATGGAAAAAAAGAAGAAACTGTAAAGGCGGCAATTCTTTTTCACAGCACTGTACTTGTTACTGTGTTTGTCACAATATGGGCTAAAGCCAATACAAATTCCTTGTATGCGATATTCTACTTGGCCAACAAACTCACTTCCCTAAGCCCCACCCCCCTGACAGTCAAGAAGTATTTAGTGCCAATTCTTTTTGGAGACAACCAATGCCAAGGTCGGAAAAATTCCTGGTGGGCTGGTAGCGTTTTGGGACAGTTACAGTGAGCTAATGTATAAACTCATGCACAAGGTCGCAGGATGAGATGAGTATGTGTATCTATCAGTAACAAAAGCTGTGGTTGGAAGGCGCTTGCCTGTTTCCAGGCTGTGTGGCAGATCTCCCTTGATAGTGTGACGTTAAATGCACAATGTTTTCTTCAAATACAATGCTATACTCATTGTCAAAAGAATAGTTGGGGGCAAGAAGTGTCGGACTGCAATACTATTGGGAAGGGAATAAATTTAGACTGATATGGATAATTTTTATTGAGCTACACACACAGAAGCAGTGTCTCTCAGTATTGCATTGGGCCTCCATATTTTTTAAGGCAACATGCCAGGTGTCTCGGCATTGAATGTTCTTATGCAGTTCCTGCCGATTTTGTACTAGGGATGGAGTTGGAGTGACACCAGGCCTTCTGGACATGTGACAGCTGTTCACCGTTGGTGCTGACCGCAGTGCTTCCATACGTGGATTCGTTGGTCGTCTCCACCAGCACTAAAGTGGGACTTGTCATTGAAGAGGACAAGCTGCCATTCTGAATCACTCCATGACAGTCTGGCAATGTGGTGTTAAGTGCAGTTTTCTTTACTGTGTGCATGTAGTCCTGCGTCGTGCAGCTGTCCGCCAATGATGGTGGCAGTAACAGGTTGTCTCATGGAGGGCATCACTGCTTGTTGAATGCCAGCATTCATAGCGGTTGAGTCACTTTGCGCATGTCAGACAATTCATCGGTTCTCTCTGTTTGCGGTTCGTTTAGGTCTCCCAGATCCTTCATGTCACTGTTGCATGCCTTCTGCTGTCCACTGCTGCCAACATCATGCTATGGTAACATCCACATGACCAATATGAATGTTACAAGTAAGACATTATAGCCATTGTTAAAGTGTGACTTTAAGTTAATGTATTACTTCATGTTAATGAACAATGCAAAGTGTTACCCAGCTACCAGAAGTTAAACCCCACACACTCACAATGAAACTCCTTATGTGACTATTTCATATAACCTGTTTCAACCTGCACTGGATATAGAAAGAGACAAAATACAGGGCAGCCACAGGTCATTCCCATTTATCAGTCTAAAAAGCACTATAACAGTCTAATTCTAAAAGAGGTTGGAAAATGTTCTTGATAAATAGGATTTATGGCTGTCTTCCATACATAAGACCACACAAAAGTTGTAAGTGGGCCTCAGGGAAAAAATAAAACACAAGAAAAATGTAGTATTAGGGGCTTTAAAGTAGCGATTCAGGGTCACATCCTCCTTAGACATCCTTGGACACTGAGCTACAGGAGGAATGTGGGCCATTAATTGTGTTTAGTGTGACTCAGGGAATGATGGACAACGTGTTAGCATGTGTTTGAGTCACTTCATGCCAGGAACATCTGTCATTAATACAGCATCGACAAACTCTGGGAGACTGAGATAATGATGTAGGCAGTGGCTTTTTTTTTACCCGGGATGCAAACTAATGCGTCTGCTGTTACATTTCCCATGACAGGTCAGTAGTAAAGAATAGAGTGCTGAGAGGGGAGCGAGAGATAGGGTGAGTAGACGAGGGCAGAGAGAGAGACTAGGAGACTAGGAGAAACAGCACTCTATTCAGAATGTGAACTGAGAAGTCATGGGGTGGAAATTGTATGATTTCTGCTTCTGAAAATGGCTTAAAAGGTCTTAGTGCCTCAGATGAGTCATACCTTCTGTATGTCATACCTTCAGTAACCATGCATATAATACTCAAAGCACTGAGAAATCTTCTAGCATTTTCCTCCTAATTACTTTCATTACTGGCTATCCTCCAGTCACAGCCTCATGACTGATAGTGGCATAAACTGTCAATAAGTGATACAGGTTTTCTGGTATTCAGCACTTACGGTCAATTGTCAGGGGCTTCAGAGTCTTCAGAGAAGGCCTAATGATTTCTGAAAACAAAACATTACATGTCTGATATTGGTCTTATCTAGGTAGGCAAGCTCTCCTATTGGGTATGACATCAAGAGCTGAAGAGAAGTCCTAATATCTGATTAACCATCAGCATAGTGATAGTGGAATCGATCAATGTGTTGCCTATAACTCTAAGACTTGTGGGAGTCCTAGATCGGTCACTCACTGTAAATATGAGCAGCATTCTAATCAGTGGGTTGTTAGAAGCCGATAACAGTAGCAGCAGCTCTACACTGGAGTTCACTACAGTAGAATATACAGAGGATGCGCTTCATAAGGTATACCTCCTTGTATCTTACCATATAAGAGCCTTACCCTACCATATAGGAGCACTTTGCAGTTCTAAAGACACATGTCAGTGTCACTGTAGTGCTGAGAATGATCCACCACCCAAATAATGGTGGTCCTGTGGGGGTTCTAAACGTTGAAGAACAGGTTTATAAAGTATACAGAGAAACAGATCCACTACAGTCTGCAATTGTAGAACTGCAAAGTGCTTCTATACGGTAAATGGAGCTGATAAAATGGGGCAGCCATGGGCTGGAGGTTAGGGAACCAGCCCTGGAGGGTCGCTGTCTTAATTTCTGAAGTTAACTCACAACTGCTTCCCGGGTACCATGGATAGGGGTTTCCATCCACTCAGGGCAAGTGTGCTCACTGCCCACTAGTGTGTGTGTGTGTGTGTGTACGTTGGTGTTTCACTTTACGGATGGGTTACATTTAGACAACTTCCTCTGTGTGCAAGCACAATTGGCAATGGTTCTAATTCTAAAATGTACATTCCACCCTAAATCCTGTAGCAGTTACATTTAAAACTCACAATTCAGAGCATTAACAACATTCATGATGTCAATGCAAAATGCCTTAGTCAATTAGATCTTCCTCACCGGCTAATCAGCATTCAGTAGTAGTAATATTAGCATTCTACGGAAAGATAACGGCTCGTTGTCAATTAAATATATCCCACAGTCTCTTATTAAACAACAAAAAACAGAAATGAAATAAGAGAGAAATAAGCCACATCCATTGAGTTAGAGTATACCGGAGAAAATAGGAAGTGTCTAGACTCCTGACTCTACTGAATCAGGTTACGAACTTCCTTTTTGGAGAAAACTCAATTTGCACTTATTAGCACAGGTAGGCCTGTCCCACTGCCAAGCCATGTCTAATTCTGAAAAGGCTACCTTTGCTCCATCCTGGCGTTCCAGGGTGATTTAAAAATAAATCAGAATTAATCTGGCATACTGCACTGAACCAAAGGCGTTCAGGCATACTTCCTGTACACAGGAGGAAAGAAATACATTAATAAATGCAAAAATAAATATGTCATAATTTTATTTATTTATTTGTGCATTTTTATTAAGTTTATTTATTTATTTTTTCTATTTATGCTATTCATGCAGTGCACATCCTCATTTACTTATTTATTTACATTTCAATACATTTATTTATGTTCTGGTCTTCATAGCCTGCTGCTAGTTTTACATCCAGTCCTAGTTCACTAGGAAAGGTGCCTGTCAAATGTGGGCAAAACCGTGCTGTGGAGTCATATGGGGTTCATGTTTTTCTTAATATGCAGTAAGGGGAAATTCTTCTTACTGTAACTTTCATTATAGAGGTTTCGGCTGTGTCTTTGTAATTTATGAAGGTACACCACATCCAAGTAGATGGAGGAGCTCTTAGTTCCCAAATTGCTTCTGTTAGAGTGGCTAATGAGTCATTGCTGGATATGGAGTGTAACCGTCTGGAATAAAGGCATTTCAATGAATGACACTTCAGTTTCAATTGCAGAGAACCAAAAATAATAAAATGGTAATAATAACAATCTACAGAAAATGCATACATATCTATTTTCAATATGCCTTTAATGTATAAAGTCTTCATACAGCAAAATAAAATAAACAACAGGACACCAAAGAGAAATTAAATCCACAAGTGGTAGTGAGGTTTGGTCTCAAATAAAACAAATGATACTAATACAACTGATAATAATGAACATAAAAGAAAATTGAAATAGGCATTATATTTCATACAAAATGTGCCTACAACTTATGCAACAGTTATGTAATAGAAATAAGGGAGTGACTACAGAGAAATATGGCTAACACTTTACTGTAGGGCAATGTTCATAAGGCTACAAGACCCCTGCATAAGCCCTTCATGACAACTGACAAACCTAGAGTTTCAGTTCATTACACATTGCCAAAAGTATGTGGACAGTCATCCACACCAGTTGCTTACAGGTGTATAAAATCAATCCATAACCATACAATCTCCATAAATCAAGGCTCTCTACTCTTTTCAGAGTAGTATCCTCTGTTGTTTCACTCACTTTAGAGTTCCAAACATTAGCACGACAGCTGGGAGTCAGAGGCTTAATGAAACTAATTTTGATGGACAGGAAGATGCACGTAACTAAAGACCACTATGAGCAATGGCAGGCATTGGCTAGGGTGGTGTAAAGCATGCCACCACTAGACTCTGGAGCAGTGAAAACGTGTTCTCTGGAGTGATGAATCACACTTTACTATCTGGCAATCTAATGAACAAATCTAGGTTTGGACAAATCATGGTTTAGACATCCAAACCATGACATCCAGAATACGAATGCAATCAGCATGACTGATGAAATGAATTGTTTGGGAACCATTTTTTGGCCCATTATTGGTAAAGTCAGATTTAAACGCAGTAGTAAGTAGTTTTTTACAACTGTCGAATAACGGGGACACACACCACCTACACCATCTACCATACACTCTCCATTGCTGTCACAGTTTCACTGGGAACCTAAAATTCTTCCACACAGCTGGTTTGAAGGAAACAGGCACGTCTTTTAGGTCCAGTGTGTCATTTTCACCTGTCACAGTGTGACTGACTCAGTCAGATGCCAATCAGCTTGAATTAACTTGTTAACAGCTTACAGACTATGGTTTGCAGGTGGAATTCCCGCATTATGCTTATCAATCTTGCATATTCTCTTTAGCACTTGCATGCACTGAACTGTAATGTCCATACTGTACTGGACTGCACTAGGTAGTAGGCTGTAACAGTATGTGTATTTGTTCCGGACACATTTGTATTGAAGTGGAACATCAAATGCGACCCAGGTCTTCCTGTCCAACATCAGTACCTGACCACACAAATGCTGTTTTGAGCCTTTGAATGGGCACAAATTTCCACAAAACCACTTTAGAATCTTGTGGAAAGCATTCCCGAAAGAGTGGAGGCTGTTATAGCAATAAAATAGGACGGCAACTCCATATTAATACCCATTGGATGTCCAATAAGCTTATATAGGTGTGTCATTCAAACGTCCCCGTACTTTTGGCCATATGATGTACATCAGGTCACCAGGATTTGGTCACTGTGCTACAATGTCATTTGCTATAGAATGCTCTGTCATTTTCAGAAATGGAAACAGATGTAATGTCAACTTGTTATTAACGCTGACAAACACAGTCTTTAGGACAGATGATGGTATAAGGCCTTATGAATGTTTATGTCAGTTGTGATGAGCTTATGTAGGTGACATGCAGCCTTGTGAACATGACAGTGTTACCGGAATTTTCTTTGCACTAAAAAAAAAACAGCAAACCAAGTCAACATCATATACAGAACACATCATATACAGAACACATCATATACAGAATGGTACAAATACAGAAATATCATCTGCAAAAAACTATTCTCTCTATAAATCTGATTGTATAGACTGTTTCTCTAAAAATAGCAGGGCTATGCTCTTCCTTCTTACACATCATTTACTTTGGTCATATATAGCTTCCTCATAGTCATATTTAAGCATTTCAAATAAAAATAAATCAGTACAGATATACATTTAATCTTTGCTCTGTTTCAAAATAGAACAATATAAAAGCAAGTTTGGTCCGATCTCACATCTGGCCTGCAGCATCACCTCTTCCAACCCCAACTCAGTAAACAGATAGACAGCACATGGCATTGCACAGGACATTAAAATGACCACCCTTCCCAACGATTTGGACAGTTCACTGCACAGCGAGACCCAAAGCACCCAAAGTAGCAAAATCTGTCAGTAAGGCTCACTGACCTGCTGTTAACTAGACCTGCCATAATCGTTTTTAGACTTTTCTTATTATTCGCAAACACATAAAGGGCAAATCACGTTAGTGGGGTTGTCACATCTAGCTGTCCAGGAAAGTGCATTTTAAGAGTTTTTCAATTTGAAAGAAAGTGAGTGGGGATTCTCCCTAATTTCTCCCTATGTCTGATGCTTCATGAGCCAAAAAAAAAAAAAGAAGAAATAAGCAGCAGTGTAAACCTATTAGTGTGCATGTGACTCACGATTGACAGTAGCTGCCCGAGGAAGCCAGAGAAAACGGTGATACCTAATTAACCCCCCTGAATTAACGGCAAATATCCATTATTTCCCGCAGCTTGCCTGCTGAAATCAGAAGAACTTTATCATGTATCTGATTTTCCAGAACAAATGGACGTCGTCCACAATACCTGAGCCGATGAAGCAGGTAATCAAACTCAGTTTACACATAATTTCTCATTACATGGCCCTCAGTTATCGTCTGCCGGTGCCACTCATTAAAGCAGGAAAACAGGATCCTGCTGAGCCCGGCAACAATACCCAGGAACGTCAGATGTTTTCAAAACAAACACACCCCGCACGCTGTGAACAAAAAGACGCACCCCATTCAGCATACACGGTAGCTGCCATAAGAACATAAAAACAAGTCAATAAAAGTAGAAACCAGACATAACAAAAAAGTAGTTGAGGTGCAGAAGCTTTCAGAACGGGAATGATAGGGCGGTTAAGTGGTTTATCGGCCCTCACTGATGCCGCATAGGACGGTCAGATATGAAACAGGACAGTGGAGAGAGAATGTCTGTTATCTGGATTTTCAGCTGACCTATTGATGCTCTGCCCACAAATGCATTCTTTCTAAGCCAGTGTAGCAAGGTTGGACAAAAATCTCATTCCCGCAAATGAGAAACTGTCTGTCAAAATACGGGGGGCTGTTAATGTTAAGCTCTATATCACTGCTGCTAGAACACACAGTATCTCTGAAATGATAACTTTTCAGAAGAAGGAAAAAACATTCTTTACTTTTAATGCAAGTTAAAGGAATCAGACTCCCCCTCCCCCCAAGTAGTTCATCATGAACTTCATGCACAATGTACTGGACAACAAGCATTTTTAAATTATGTGAGAAACTAAAGAAAAAAAAAAAAAACTAAATTGGAGATAAACGGTTTTGTTCCGTCACATTTTATATAAGTGTTATAGGATAGATTGGAGTGAGTTTTGAAGCTACCATTAGCAGGAGTGCACGATATGTCAAAATATGATTTCCAACACTTTACATTTTCTCTATACACATCACAATATATTTAGAGATTCTATGTCTGATAAAGCACCAGCAGTGCCATTTAAACCATAGCAATATTCAAGGTTTTAAATACTGATCTAAACAGGGCTAATAATATGTATCATGCCATCAACATGATGTGATGTAGTTCAACAATGACACGGTGGCAAAGCCATTGCTATTTCCAAATTAAACAACTGGACCACACAGTGCGTTTTAACTTGGGTGCAGAATCTAAGCTCCCACCTAAATTCATTCAATTTTAATTGGGAGTGCAAAAGTATTTCTACACTTGCAACAATGACTATGAAAGAACACCTATGTAGGTGGAGCTTGAATATGTCAATTAAGTTCACTGAGTTTCACTAGACATTTTAGGAACAGGGGTTCTAAAAGCAAAGCTTTTATCTCAGTCAACCCTGACAGACGTGCCCAGCTGTGGCACTGGCTGGTAACTCATTATTAAACCCGATTTTGTTGCCATTTCTTCCCCCTGCATAGGATTTCGCAGTGTATCACTCCACGGGCTGTTATTGACTCCTATGAGAGATCTCATTAAGGCCATTTGTTTCCTCTGAGCCTTCTCTTCAGCTCGAACGAAGAATTCATTGACATCCCTGATGCTTAAAATTACATCAATGTATCAATGGCAGATATAACAGGCATGCAGGCGTCTGCCGTATTTCTAGCTCACCCACTCCATGGCCATGGCCACAGAGTTCAGATGAGTGTGCTCTTATGAAAATTGGGCTGACATTTAACGCTTTGTTCCACATCCAGTGTCATTATAAAAGAATTATGCCTCCAGCACACTGTGTGCCTTCAGATAGGCTCCAAATAAATTGGTGTAATTCGCTGCTCTTATAGGATCAACTGCACAGGGACCTCAGGCCACCTTAAAAAATCTATTTTGGGGCTGATTTACCAAAATACGGATTACAGCATACAGCAACTGAAGTCACTAGGGCTGCACAATATATCATTTGTCAGTTGTTATTGTAATAAAGGACTTTACAACAATAATTCTGTAACACACAATGTAAAGGAGCCTATTGAAAAATCACAGTGTGTGTTTGGATGTGATCCAACACAAGTATATTAGCTAGGTCAAAATAATGGAGGCCAGTCTTTGACTATGGCACATTATTGATACCCCAATGATGTTTTTAACATAATGCAAAGCACATTAAAATATGCAGTAAATAGGGATGCAGATTTTGGCTAACTAGTTTTTATTAAATGACGATTAAACGCTGAGTGGCAAACCTAAAATCATGGATATGACCCAAGAAAATACTAATTTTTCGATTGTGTTTTACATAAACAACAGCTTTAGGCTTTATTTCATAAAAAAAAAGCAGACTAACCAAATTAGAGAAGACAATGTATTGGGGTCTACTTGGGGTCCACGCACTGAGGAACTGAACAATGCTTGGGGTTGCTGAGCACCAGCATACATGCATTGATGTGCTGTGTTAGCGCTGATACATCCCCATTGCAAACAATGTTTTTGGTTTTTTTTGGACACCTGGTCTTAAAGTTACACTCAACAAGGGCAAAAGAACATAAAAAGAATCTACCTGGTTAAAGCCCACCTTAGCTCCATGTCCTGTGGCTAAATATCGTAACTGTGATAGGGCAGAAAGCTACAGTGGGGATAACGTAATCTGTCATACTGGCTTTATTGGTAAAAATTAATTCAAGACAAGGAGTCAACTCCATTGACTCCAGCGACAGTTGTGCATTACTAAGTGGTGCTACTGGAAATGCTGTGCTCCTGCCCTCTAATGTGTTCAATGAGGTTCCACACAAAATCTACTTCAAATGTTATTAGTTCAACACAAATGTGGTTGACTTGGAAGCAGTGGTCAAAGTTTTATGTATTGGTCAGCTAGTCAAATGTTACTAGTTAACATCCCCAGTAGCAATATAATCACAATTCCAGCATTTGGTCCACATCGTGCAGCCCTAAATATGCTTACAAGAAGAATCTGACAAGAACAGTCCAAGCCAGGTGTAGAGAAGCTTCCTCCAGGATGTAGTCAGCCCTTTAATTTACTCGAATCTCCTTCATGCAAACTTTTTTGGAAAAGGACAATTACCTCCTGGTGTGACTCCTGCCCTCTGATATGCTAATGGACTTTCCATTAAGGCACTTTTACGCTATATGATCTGCCAACTCATACAATCTGTGGCACCGATCACTGTACACGTCCTGTTGTGTGAAGGAACCTGTCAGAAAGGAAGGCCTTGATCACATGCATTTACCATGTGATGGACCGCTTCACTAATCCTAACCCAGACAGCGAAGGTGGATTGATTGAGACACCCATGGCCATCCCATCAAGCCTCAAATTTCCAGGTGAGTGGCCAGACAGAAACGTTGCAATGGAAATCGGGAGAGGGGCAGCGCGCCTCTAATATGAGTCATAGGCGCTTCAATTGAGCTGTGACGAGATGGGAAATATTGCCTTCTTCCATGTGAGGTGGGCACCGGCCAGGATAAACTCAAAATTAATAATCCAATAAAGCAATCAGCGTTTGCATATTTATGCCTTTCATCAGCATTACAAAGCAGTCACTGAGTCACTCAGCAAGTGGTCGGTTTACTGTTTCTGATGATGGGGCTTCTCTGCTAAATCATTCTCCTTGATATTCCATCAAACTCTCCATACGAGTCCTAAGAACACTGAGAGGCCATGCAAACAGCCAAAATCCTGCTGAACGTCATGCAGCGTGAAGGGAAGGCGTGCTTTTTGGTTCTGCTCTGCTGAATCTCCAGGAAAAGGAATTCCTCGACATCCAGTAATGTTCAGTCTAGTGGGGCATATGAGGACTTCAGCAGGGTTCTCCAGGCCTCTGTCTCTGCTCCAGAAGACACTGTAATGCACAGACCAAAAAGATCTAATGCTGTTATCATCCAATTTAACCGCATTAGCATTAAGAGTTAAAGGCCTTAAAGGTCTTTTTCTGTAGGTCTTTGCTGAGTGTACTTGTGTACACTACCAGTCAAAAGTGCGGATACACCTTTTGACTGCTGAAAGGTCTGTTTGCATTTATTTAAAGACACTTATTTACAGTAAATGCCACAAAATAGATACACTAACTGTGCCTGGTACTCATAGACATATTACATGAAGTACATGTATGAAGACAAACAGTGCGCACAGATATGTTGCTACCTTGGAAGCTCAAAATAGCACTGGCTCTGGATCTGGATAACATGTGGAGCCCTGCAGGATGTCCCGCGTCAGGACAGACTCTTCATGGCTGACCGAGGGTAAAAGACCTAAGGTCCATGGGAGGAATACAAGACAAATAAAAGAGAAAATGAGTAGATGGAACTCATCTGAACAGAGGGCCTTGTTTTGTTTGTCTCCCTGCAAAAGGAGGCAGCTAATAAGCATCAAACAGACAGAAAAGAGATTATGAGTTTGCGCTGCCACAATTTCTATGCGATTTTTTAAATTTCCCTGCGGATCTACTCTCTTACTGGAAAAAAGATCTTTCAAGTGCTGTCTGAATCACCAAATTCCTCCCACCTTGCTTCTTGTCTTTGAATTCCGGCCTGCTGTCGTCCATGGCACGACTCCTCTGTCTTTCCTCGCTCAGGATCTTTCTGTCCAGGCAGTCCGGACTGACTGAAGTTTTTGGGTCCGCGGGGTGCACGGAGACATAGTGAGAATCCCACTCATAGTTTTCATCCACGGAGGCTCTCCTGAGGCTGGAAACGTGTACAGATAGAAAATGTTGAGAGTCTAGGACCCCGAGGTGCACATGCAGGATTAAGAGGCGTTGTGTATAATTAATGGCAAGGCTTTAACAGGGAAGTAACACATTTCAACAACAAGAAGATCTCCTCTGCACTTTGGGTTCATGTATTTTGGGGCTATTTTGCTTCAAACTGTAAATTTCACTTAACAATCTAACAGAACATAACCCCACTGTGAAATTCAGCCACACACCCCTGACCCACACATTTTTGGATTTTATCTTCTCTTCACCATACTTGATTCTGCTCTTAAGGGGTTTATTAATTCATTCTCGATGAAGTCGTGGACTAATCGGAGCCTAAAGCACACACAGTCTATGATTTCCTTCTGGTACTGTCTGCAGGCTGCAGTTAATGTGAAAGAGCTGCTGTCTGTTTACCCATGAAAGACACTTAAGGGGAACATGTTAAGGAAAAGCAAGACTTACATGGCTCTCTGTAGACACTGTTAAGTTTCAAAACGATTATGTAATTCCATACTGTCTGTAAATTAAACCCAAGCTGCAAAAACAGCCAGATTTCTATACGCTCATATTCATGATGTCATTACCATGAACACTTTTAAATGTGCCAGCTTATTCAGGCTATGTTGCAAAAACTTATATCTTAGCCAAGAAATAATCTTGAATTTACAACCCCGTTTCCAAAAGAGTTGTAAGTAAAACCAGAATGTGACGAGGTGCAAATAATTAAACCCTATATTTAATAAAAAAATATTAGTACAAAGACTAAATATCAAATGTTGAAATTGAAAAAAATGACTGTTATTGGAAAAATGTAAGAACATTCCCGAATTTGATGCCAGCAACAACTTATATGATGCGGTTTTATACAAAATATACTATATAAATATTAATAATAATATGAATTTGAATAAATATTTCATATTTTCAAATAAAATAACACACATTTGAATTGTAATTGTAACAGTATAGGAGCAAGTAATACATAGTACATCATTGCATCAGTGCAAAGCCCCACAACGAACATTCATTGATAAAGCATGGGAGAGCATAAGCCAGATCTTACCATCTCTTCAGGGCTCTGTTGTCTCTGTCGCTTTCCTCGGTTGTCTCAGGAGAGCTAGTGAGAGGGGGGCTAAGAGATAGGGACTGTCTACTGCTAGGATGATCCAGGCTGCCCCTGCCACTACTCTGGCTAGCATAGCTCCTGCAGCTTCCTTCAGGTTCCGGCATGCTCCGGTACCCTCTGATCTCCACGTCCACCTCAGGCCCATCTTCTTCCTCCTCTTCCTCATGTCTCTGGCTCATCTGGTCTAGTCGAGAGTGGCAGTGGGACCAGCTGGAGCCCTCTAGTGGAGAGGTAAGTGGACTGTGACGCATTGAGTCCAAGCGCCGGTGTGGCTCCGAGGTAGAGGCACCATGGGAGTTAGAAACCATCTGAAGATGGGAGTCTTGCAGCTCATTTTCTAATGGCACCCATGAATTGGTTTCCTTGTTAGAAATACAGTGATGCTCCTGAAGCTCTGAGCTTGGCCGACATGCAAAAGGAGAGGAGTTCAGTGAGTCGATCCAGGCATCAGGGGTCAGGAACTGCTCCTTCTGCAGTTTGGAGTCCAAACTAGGAGCACTCTTGTGGTGACTCTCACGTTGGGAACTCACACTAAGACCTTTGTGGGGAGTCTGTCTTTGGGAAGGCAAGGTTTTGCTTGACTGACTACTCAGATCCCTCTTCAGATCCCTCCTCAAGCCTCTCTGAATAGTTTTGCTGCCTGCTGCTCTTTCTAGCTGATATAAACTGGGTCTGTGATAATCAAGTGTATCATATTTGGGGTCTACCATGGAACTTAAGAGTGGAGCCTGCATTTCTGGCTCATCCACAGACATCTCCACATAATCACCAGCACAGCCAGCCTGCCCTCTGATCTTCTCCTGCTGCTTATCTAGCGTGTTACTGGGGACAACATGGTGCTCATTGTGACTGTAGGTTCCTGGATTCCTTGGGCTTCCTCCTGGAACGTAATGAGCTCTTTCAAGTGTTGGATAAAAGGGTTTATCCTCAACACTGACAGAGGAACCTTCTGTCATGGTTCGTCTCCTCCTTCGGTCTATGGTATGTGACTTTTGATGTTGCCCTCGTTCCAGACTTTTTGATCTTTGGTGACATGAAACCTGGCTCAAATGAAAGTGCTCTAAGCTATCTCCAGCTCTTCCATGGCCAGTACGTGTTGGCACCAAATCCCTGGAAGACATCTTAGCAGTAGCCTCCCACGGAATACAGGAAGAAGCTCTTACGCCTAGACTACTGGTCCCACTGGACAGGGAGTGCCCTCTGCTGGATAACTGGTTGCGATGCAGGGATCCCGTTTCGCTACTTTTCCACAGCATTCCCTCATCGCCATTGATGTCCCTTTTTCGTTCCACCCTGAGTGACCCCCCCTTCTTGCTATAGCTGACAACAGTGTCCCGACTGAAATTGTACTTGCGCAGCTCACGCTCCAGTTCCTCTCGCTCACGGGCCAGTCTTAGACAGCGGTTCAGGTTCCCCTGTTCCTTTTCATGCTCCATCTGCAGAATTAGGGTACTGGCAGTAGAACGTGTGCTGCCCCGTTTCAGGGACATACAGTTGTCTGACTGTGGGCATAGCACAGAAGCACTGCTTTCTGAAAAAAGGCTTGCCTGGTCTGGAGGCATGTTTGTGAAATCCTCTTCTTGGGGATAGCAGCCATGCAGAGAAAGGTGTTTGGTCCTTGCTTGCATTCCACCAGATGGAAAGATGTCTGATCCACAAGCCGGCATGTCCACAGACAGGACAAAAGGAGGATGCCTTCTTTCATCCCTATACGATCGCAATGACTCGGTTTTGCGGATCATGGCATCCTCAGCTCCCCGTAGCGAACGGGCAAGTTCTTGCCTTGGTCTCGTGTGTCTTGGGGGAGGCGAAGTGCTAACTTCTTCACAAGACTCAACCATGAAGCGGCCATCTGGACCACGGTGAATGAACTCCACAGGGGAGATGGGGGACTTGTGGAGATGATTCTCAGGTAGGGAGCTATGGGAGGGAGGGTGAGCACGGGGCAGCAGCTGCTGTCTCTGGCCATGGTAGTCACTGGGGCTGGTCTTGCCAAAAGAGGAGTGGTCTGAAGAGGAGGAGGAGCTGGAGAGGGGGCGAGGTGGAAGGAGTTTCAAGACGCTGTCAGGGCTGCCAGGAGCCGTGCCAGCTCTAAGAGAGACAGGAAGGGCAGATCAATGAAATGAAAGCATGGCACTGACATTAGTATGAAAGCAGCCCTCTGTGATTTCTGTAGTCAGTTTGGCTTATGCCAGCTTTTACTCTCATATGGTTTTCAGATGCAGTATCAATTAAATATTTAGAATCTACACTTTTCACAGAATTCACAGCATTTTTCTGTGACTTCATTTAAAAAACACTACAGTGTCTCATTTTTGCATAGAAATTACATAAGTGGTTCCAGTTTTTTAGTAACTCAAAAATAATATTTATTTTTGAATAAATAATTCTTAAATATACATGTACACATCACAGCTATAAGATAAATCATGACATGTTTATTTGTATATTCATATTTATTTAACATTGTATTTATTTGTTTTTTTTATTTACACTGTTGACTATATCATCCAATCACTTTCCTTCCATTTCAAACAGTTTTCATCCGATCATGCATATTATGAATGGAATTTTTGGTTCAGGGACCAAAATATTCAGCTACATTCACAGAGTGTACCTTTAACAACGTTGGTAGGAGGAAACAAGCTAAATTATGGCATGCTGATGAAAAACACTTACTTCACAGATGGGCTCTTATACATGGCAGGAGGGAGATCTGAAATGAAGGAAGGCACAAGACAATGGAAATGGTTGAGGTAAAATGATGCTGGGAGGATGTTTCTTTTTCATTTTCTGAGCACTGAGTAGTTTTTATTAAGCTAGACAGCCCAGAGCTCAGTCTGTAAGGTATTCATATTCATTGGAATGTATCACAGGGCGGTCTCTTTACCCTGCATCTTCTTCCTGCGTCGCTGGCGTCTCTTGTGTCCAATCACACATACTGTGGCCAACGCCAACAACAGTGTGAGGCATAGAAATCCCATTCCACCCATTACTCCAGCCAGCAACGGCTGTGGAACGAACTCCAGGAGGCGAGAACTAGTTAGACCCAAGCCTGTAACATTGAAAGAACCTTGTCTACATTTCCTTTGAACCCGGTAGAAAAAAGGCTGTATATACAAACGCATTTATAAACCACTGAAATGCATCTTGTCTTCATGCGCAGTTACATGCACGCTTTTACTTTCATGCTAAAGTTACAAAACTTAGAATGGCTAAAGCTTACAATTGGGCAATAAACAAAAACAAATCAATTCAAATGGATAATTAAACAGAGTAGCCCGAGTCCATCTCGGCATAAATCGATTATACAGTTGAATGAAGCTCAGGCACTGACCCACAGTGGACACGTTGATGGAGCGGCTGGGCAGGCTCAGCTGCTCCCCTCGGCGAGACAGAAGTCTTAGCTCATAGTTAGAGTTCTACAGATAAGAGAGAGAGAAAGAGAAGAGCAATGGAGCCGCATCTATTAAGTCAGGAGAAATGTCAAACTACTGAATTGTAAATGTCAAGCTAGGAAACTCTAATTGACCTTGGTCCACCCACAATGAGCCACAATCTAACACAAGCTTTCCCGGCCACTCTCGCAAAGGTAGACAAAGCTTTACTGAACGTTGCCAACGATTCCATTCACACTAATGAGGAACTGGAGCCTGCAGCACAGCTTTTATGAGTTGTTTGTAAAATTATATAAACATAGAGTGCGTAATTAATTTGAGCTCCACTTTATTTTGATAGCCCCCAGTAGATTATCTACAGATGTTCAAACTCTGAAAAGGCAAGGTGGTAAAACTTAGTAGATTGTCATTAGTATTAGGATTAAGGATCAGAATTTAAACCAGGGTTTGGGTTAAGACTGGGTTGTGGATTGAAGTTAAGGTTGGGTTCACTAGCTGTAACGTTAGTGACAATTACAGGTAATTAAATTGATATTTAGTTGAATTAAATTTAAATGAAAAGTAAGTATCCACAATGGAGAGCTCAAGCAACATTTCCCTCATTTGAACAGGCCCATCACAGGGGGTGGGTTGCAGTTACCTAATATGTTAGAGTGCTAAGCCCGTTAGAATATAAGGTCAGAATATAAGGGCTTAGCATATATATATATATATATATATATATATATATATATATATATATATATATATATATATATATATATATATATATATATAGATATATATATATATATATATATATATATATATATATATATATATATATATATATATATTGAAAGGAACAGTTAATGTTGACATCCACTTATGGCAAGAATCCACGTTCAGCAGCAAACAAAAAAAGTTACTGGATGAAGTTCAGTGCTGAGCGTTTCTTTTAGAGTGGCAAATAACAGCTGTTAATCTTAACATTAAGGAGGGCTGAGCCACTGTGCATTTCCTTATTTCTTATAATAGGAGTGGGTATCCACAAATTCCTATGGATATGTTGACCCCTATTTGTTTGGAGTATGAATTCAACAATTTATATCATCTTACAAAATCCTTTAAGTTGAAAAGGGATTTTCGCTAACATTCCATTAGCCTTGCCCAACTTAGCATGACTTAACATCAGTAGTCATGAAACAACACCTTTGTGGGCAGAGCTAGATTAGCCCCTACCTTTTGTAGCCCCATAACGAGCATTTCACTCTGATTGACACTGATGTCCTCTTCCAAATTTAGCCACTCCCCCTCCCCGAGACGTGACTGAAGGACAAAGTTGTCAATTGGCAATTCCTGAGGTGGGGGCGCCGCCCACCACAGATAAACTCCCTCAGAGCTTTGGTTGAAGGACAGCAGCGTCGGGGGCTCCAGCACGGATGCCGCAGGAATCGCGTCTGAACGGAAAGCAAAATGAAAAATAATTATCGCTAATTCTGCAAGCTGCTGAGATGAGTCGGCAGCAGGAAGAGATTCAATTACTCTCAGCGTGCACAACATAGACAGACAGATGGCTGAACACTGGGTCAGGCCAGCGTGGGGGAGAGGCAGATCCAGAGGCTGAGTGCTATCAAGCTGTTAAATGAGTGCTGGTTCTTACCCAGAGTCCTGGCGCTGGTGATTTCACTGAACGGGCCGCTGCCGAGCTTGTTCTGAGCCAGCACGCTGAACTGGTACTCTGTGGACGGAAGGAGGCCGCTGACGAGCAAGCTGGTGCCAGAGGACGGACCCGGGACGGACTGCCACTCCTGCTGATCGCCCACTGAGCATGCACACTTCAGCCTGGAGAGAAACAGAGAGAGAGACTGTAACCCTGTTCATAGCCCGCTTTAGTGATGTGATCACAAGTGAAGAGCAAGATGTTTGACCATTAACACCAGGCATTTCCTCTTTTTAATTATTTATTATTAAATAAATAATGTTTTATTATTATAATAATAATAATAATAATAATAAATAGACTTTTTCACAAGCTTTATACAATGCTTGTACTGTGAAATCAGTCCTGGAGCTGATAAAAGTTAATTGGGTTCAGAAAGTAATTGTAGGTAACTGCTATTATGTTGCTACATATATGGTGTATGGTGCTATGGATTATGGTTGATGTTAAGGTGTTTCTAAGTGATTGCTAAGATATTCAAAGTGATAGGTTGTTGCTTCATTGTCTCAGGTGGTTTCTAGGCTGCTGCTAGGTTGTTGTTAGGGAGTTGCTATGGTATTAGTGGCAGTTGGTAGCGTGTTGTTAAGCAGGTGCAATGGTATCTCTTGTGGTTGCTAGAGTGTTGCTAGGAGGTTTCTGTGGTCACTAGGTTCTTGCTATGTGCTTGCTAAAGTGTTGTTAGGTGGTTAATATGTTTTCTCTCATCCTTGCTGTGGGTTGCTAATAGGTTGCTAAGGTGTTCCAGGTGATTGCTAGGTGGATGCTATGGTATATGTGGTTGTTGTTAGGGGACTGTTAGTTGGTTGTTTGGATCACTAATAGTCACTTATGCTTAGGTTTTGTGTATATTCTTATTATGCCAGTACACATCTTCTTGCCTTGCTTATCGCCAGACAAGAATATCCTTTGAGTTCTTGTGGGCAAGAAGATACTGAGCCACTGTTGGTTCATTAATTACAAAGCTGGCAGCCCACTGGCTTCCTGCTCAGCATTTTCTTCCTCAGTGTATCAGACAAAGTGCCACTTTTCATTTTCTTCATATCTTTATTTTGTAAATTTCTTTAGCAAAAATGTTTTTTATCTTCCTTAGGCATTCATTGTTGTCTTCTGCAATACTTACGGTAGTTTATAAAAAAAAGTCTGTATACATTTAAAATCTGTCTGAGATTAAAAGTTTAGGCCAACGTTAGACCTTGATGACAGGACAATTATCTGGGTGGACCAGCAGTAGCATGCTATCGGCAGAGCACTGACCTTATCAAACCAGCGGACCGGTATGCTTGCTATCTTGGACACAGATCTTAAACATGCAGCTTGTAAACAAACTGGAGGGGATATAAAGAAAGAGGCTACAGAGTCAGTCTCATCTTTGTGATGATGTAGCTTTTGCAGTTTCTTTGTTGCTATTAGGGGCCCCTTGTAGCACTACCTAATGAAAGTTTAGGTATAATGTATCACAATGCTTGCAAGCTGACCACTACTCAACCGTATCAAACCTCAGTCAATGTGTGACTTAAATGTACGCTCAAACTGGGAAAAAGGAGGGCTCTGAAAGGGTCTGAAAGGATGTGTAGCCTTCACTGAGAAACCAAAACCAAAACCAAACATCTCAGATATGAGAAACGGAAACCAAAACCAAACATCTCAGATATGAGGTAAGGTTTCATGAACTGTAATTTGTAAGTAGAATTGAACTTTGGAGGTGTGTGATATATGTGATATATTCAGTTCTTGAGGCTCCTGTGTAATGTTCTGCTTTTTTCCCTAACGCTGAAAAAGGCATAACTTTGACTAGAAAGTAAATACATGAATGGTGGTCTCCGACTTTCAGACAGCACTCCAGTTTGTGAAAGCAAAGCACATTCTCAGCTTTATTCATAACGAAACAGCACATCATTAAAGGAGTGCAATAGATCTTTTGTGTAGTGACTAAATAGTTATTTAGTTACCATATAAACAAACCATGTTCAAAAATGGATCTGACAGCTCAAAGTGCTTTTGTGAATCATACTCTTGCCCTTTAACCTTGATGTGATTAGATTAGCTCACTTGGCTGGCACTGCTGCATACATCATAACGATTAGCTCGACAGTTTAGCTCAAGTTGTGCTGTGTTCCTGCATTATTTATCAAACCACTTTATAAGAACATAAAAATGGTAATGCAAGTGCACACACTGGTACACAGAATATAAACAGGCTTCACACTCAAACACATGCACAGGGCAGTGATAGTGATCTTGTAGACACTGACCAGATGGTAAACGTCTGGGTAAAGCCTCCATCAAATCCAGGCTCCCAGGAGATGTTGGCCTGTTTCACTCCAGCCTCAACAGACACCGAGGACACAGCGTGTGGACTGGTGCCTGTCATACAAATCCACATCAACAGAAAAGTCACTCTTCGTTACTTCTAGCAATGAAACTGCAAACATGAATACGCTCCATTTAAAGACACTTGAGCTGCATAAGAACTTGTATAAACTGCAGAATCCCAAAGTGAATGAAAGACTGTTGCTTTTGCTTTTTAACCTCAGTGTTAGAGCTCCACTAGTGCTGATGTGTGAATGTGTTTGATTTACAAAACCAGAATTAAACTGGGGTTTAATAGATTTAGAAATGCATTTCAGTAATGGGGTGCCCCACAAAATTTGCGATCCAATTCAGTTCCGGAAGAAGCCATAGCCATCCATGTCTGAGAATCCAATTCTGACCTCATTATCAACAGAACTCTTACCGGGGCAGGTGAACGGCAGGTAAAGCCTTTTAGGTGTTTGGAATATGGCTCATGTAAAACAGCTATTCTGAGTGCTAAGTCTACACACAGCACTAATACACTGAGAAATAAGCATGCCCTGTGTGGTGGTCAGTATTACTCACCCAGCACTAAGACAGTGGTGCTGGCCGTGACGGTAGCTACACGGTTCGCCACGCTACACTCCCACTGACCATAGTGCTCTTTGCTGAGCGGCTGCAGCAGCAGAGAGCCATTCACTGCCACAGAATACTGAGAACGAGAGGAGGAACCGATCTGGAGGAGAGAGAGAGAGAGAGAGAGAGAGAGAGAGAGAGAGAGAGAGAGAGAGAGAGGTAATTAAGAGAGAGGTGTAAGGACGATAATGAAAGAGAAAGAGGCAGGGAAGTAAAGAATGAAAGATATAAATGGAGAGATGGAGGTAATTAAGAGAAAGGTGTAAGGACGATAATGAAGAGAAAGAGGCAGGGAAGTAAAGAATGAAAGATATAGATGGAGAAGGAAAGAAAGAAAGAAAGAAAAATGAAGAGCAAGATGAAGAGAAAAAACAGATTGAGAAATAGACAGAAACAAACAACAAAGATGAGAAAAGAATTAATGACAAAAAAGATGGGGGAAAGAAAGAAAGATAGAAAGAAAGAAGCAAACAAACAACCAAAGAGGTGAATATTTGACTATGTGTAATGTATAATAAACTTCTAGGCTGCTTACTTTGGTCCAGGTGATTTTAGGTGGGGGGTCTCCATCAGCCTGGCAAGGAATAAGGAGGGTCCTGCCCACCTCCTGCCTGTACTCTTCTCGGGGAGAGAGCCGTAGAGATGGAGGATCCTGTTCACACAGTGCAGCTCAGTGTCAGTGCAGCAGCTCTAAAGTGCTGGTTACTGTCCCTCTGTTCAGAACCCCATTAGCTTATAACGAGCTCATGAACTAACAGACAAGCTCCATCAGGCGCCTTTCAGCACAGAATATGCTCAACTACGACATCCAGAACAGATGCATAACAGAATCCGAGACAACCTGACTGTGCTTTCTCATCACAATCGCACTGACAGTTACTCATCTGTTCAGGCGCCAGGAATAACAAAGTTGTGCTGTAATTTCATATGAATTGTTTATCACTCGTAGCTCACTGATACAAGCTGAGAAATACAGTGGATAGTGATGCTAAGCGCTTAGTCTATACCATGTACGTAGAACAGTAATTTTTTATTATTATTTGACCATAATGGCCATAAATATTTGAATAATTATGTAAAGAATTGACCGTAATAGTATGACCACTGTTTGTTATTAATTATGTAATTATTTAATTGCTTTAAAATAAAACTAGCACTCATAATGCTGGACATGTAACTGCTCATCTGACCTGTAAAATGACCAGGGTGGGCTCAGACCGGCCGTTCGTCCCGTAGCTGTTATAAGGTGTACAAGTGTAAACACCGGCAGCATCGTCATTAGCTGTTGCTATCACAATGGAACCCTCTGAGGTCAGTGTCCATCCAGGATACTGGAGAGATACAGAGAAGAAGAAATATGAATTTTCACCAAATGTTAAATAATACATTTACCACATTCATCTCTTCAATTTTCAATCACACACTACAAAGCATCCTAAATCCCATTCCTTAAAAACTTACAATCAGGCTCTAATCATGGCTAACAACATGGTTTCCAGGCCCCTGACCTCAGATATCTGAGAGGCCTTAGCAGAGCTCAGTTACAATGAGATTAATAACTGATCACCACACTGATTTATCAGTCTACTCAGGCTTTAGTAGAGCTCAGTAACGCTGAAATTAATAACTGACCATCACACTGATTTATCAGTCTACTCAGGCTTTAGCAGAACTCAGTAACACTGAGATTAATAACTGATCACCACACCGGTTTATCAGTCTACTCAGGCTTTAGCAGAGCTCAGTAATGCTGAGATTAATAACTGATCACCACACTGATTTATCAGTCTACTCAGGCTTTAGCAGAGCTCAGTAACACTGAGATTAATAACTGATCACCACACTGATTTATCAGTCTACTCAGACTTTAGCAGAACTCAGTAACACTGAGATTAATAACTGATCACCACACCGGTTTATCAGTCTACTCAGGCTTTAGCAGAGCTCAGTAATGCTGAGATTAATAACTGATCACCACACTGATTTATCAGTCCACTCAGGCTTTAGCAGAGCTCAGTAACACTGAGATTAATAACTGATCACCACACTGATTTATCAGTCTACTCAGGCTTTAGCAGAGCTCAGTAACACTGAGATTAATAACTGATCACCACACTGATTTATCAGTCTACTCAGGCTTTAGCAGAGCTCAGTAACACTGAGATTAATAACTGATCACCACACCGGTTTATCAGTCTACTCAGACTTTAGTAGAGCTCAGCAATGCTGAGATTAATAACTGATCATCACACTGATTTATCAGTCTACTCAGGCTTTAGCAGAGCTCAGTAATGCTGAGATTAATAACTGATCATCATACTGATTTATCAGTCTACTCAGGCTTTAGCAGAGCTCAGTAATGCTGAGATTAATAACTGATCATCACACTGATTTATCAGTCTACTCAGACTTTAGCAGAACTCAGTAACACTGAGATTAATAACTGATCACCACACCGGTTTATCAGTCTACTCAGACTTTAGTAGAGCTCAGCAACGCTGAGATTAATAACTGATCATCACACTGATTTATCAGTCTACTCAGGCTTTAGCAGAGCTCAGTAATGCTGAGATTAATAACTGATCATCACACTGATTTATCAGTCTACTCAGACTTTAGCAGAACTCAGTAACACTGAGATTAATAACTGATCACCACACCGGTTTATCAGTCTACTCAGACTTTAGTAGAGCTCAGCAATGCTGAGATTAATAACTGATCATCACACTGATTTATCAGTCTACTCAGGCTTTAGCAGAGCTCAGTAACGCTGGGATTAATAACTGATCATCACACTGATTTATCAGTCTACTCAGACTTTAGCAGAGCTCAGTAACGCTGAGATTATTAATTGATCATCATACTGATTTATCAGTCTACTCAGACTTTAGCAGAACTCAGTAACGCTGAGATTAATAACTGATGACCACACTGGTTTATCAGTCTACTCAGACTTTAGCAGAGCTACAAAGGTTTTAGCAGGAAATGTAATGTTTTATGCTGAGTTCTTACTAACACCACAGTATGATTAAAAAGTACAAGAAAAGGAATGAACAACATTTTAAGCTGAATGTATAAAATTAAATCCACTGGCCACACCTCCTAGAATCTACACTCAGGGTGCATTTTATTAGCGCTGCTTACCATCTAGGTGCACTTGTTAGTTCTACAATTCCTGTCTATAGTCCATCTGTTACACTGTATACATTGTTAACCCACTTTACATACTCTGTTTTCGATAGTCAAGACCCTCACAGGACCACCACAGAGCAGATATTATTAGGGTGGTGGATCATTGAGCAGTGCAGTGACACTAAGGTGGTGGTGTGTTAGTGTGTGTTGCACTAATATGTCTGGAACAGACACAGCAGTGTTGATGGAGTGCATCTATATGGTAAGTAGAGCTGATAAAATGGACACTGAGGGTAAATACAAAGAGATGTTCCTAATGAACTGGCCAGTGGCTGTATGTACGTAGTGTCAAATACAGGCCTTTTAACACAGTTATGCCAATAAAGCTTGTTTGAGGTGAGTCAACAGCAGAGGCAACGATGCGGGCAGGTGTTCAGCATCAATAAACAGGCATGGACACTTACCGCCCCCAGGTCCAGCATTTTCCCATCTTTAGTCCAGTCCACTCTGAGCAGTGGGGGCTCAGCAGCCAGCGGGCAGGAGATCACCCCCTTCATCCCCGTTGGGAGGAAGGTCTGCTTAGGCATCTGAGTCACCAGAGCAGGGTCTAAGGGTTAGAGAGGAAGGGTAACGTGTTAAGCAATCACAAACAGGTCTGTGGTCATTCTGAAACTGGTGCCTATATTAATAACTCGTGATATGGGAAAAATTACTGCCATAAATCATGAGGTTGAAATTTTGTGTAAATACAAATGCTTCTATATTGATGCTAATACTCCGGCACATTGCTTGACCTTTATATGACCTTAATTAAAAGCTTTACTGAATGTCGATTGTGGCTATGACAGTTTTAGGCTGTAGCTTGAGTAGCTGATGTTGTAAATATAGCAGTGTTAAAGTTGAACATCTAGTTTTGCAGATCAGCATGCAGGTTTGTTTGTTTGTAGCTTTATGCATATTTCATGAATTCTATTCATACATTAAACAACCTGTAATTCAGAAGGTCTATTGACAAAATAGGACAAAAATATTTGGAACATTTCTGTTTACCACTGCAGCAATTTTAATAAACAGCATTAATGTTTTCAAAGAGAAATCTCTTCAGATGTGAAGTTCTTAATGTGATAATGAGGCCAACTGCAGAATGACACACACCAAACTTCAGAGACTTATCCCTAATTATTAGTTATTACACGTTTCCTTCAAAATCAGGTTGTTAAGCAATCTCAAAAAGACTTCCTTATTCATTTGTATGGTGTAACATTCCGTGACAGAACTAAAAACAGTAGTAACATCTTGAAGTTCTAATTCTGTCCTTGTTTACAGATAACAGCTTGTTGAGCAATGTCAGAAACTAAATAAACAAGTCAATTTGAGATTATTTAACTACTCGACACAGTTTCTGGCAAGCGTGACAAGATTTCCATCAGTCAAGAACCACAAAATTAATGGAGATTATTCAGAGCACCTCTGTGACTCTATGATGTAAGCACAAGCCAAACACATTCAGAGAATGTTTTGTCCAATATGTCATATTAAGCCTGAAGTGTGCTTGGGTATTGCACTGTTTTGACAGACCAGGCATGTCTTGGCAGATTGTAAAATTGTGGAAATTTGAACTTTTATATAAAAGACTATGACTAACTTTTTTAATAAGTTATCTGGTTGGATTCAGGCTTCTCGTTAGAGCAGACTCCTCAGACCAGTTCAGTTAATTGGCAATTTAGAAAGGAGATCCAGCCCAAACGCTTGCGGAGAAATTCTGGACTGAAAACGTGACCTAAATGGACTACGGCTGAGGTAAATCTGCAGCGCTCCGGTCAAACATGCACACTCAAACGTACATTGCACAGTCAGGACGGCTGATGCAGAGGGTGAAGCTGGAAGGCCGTTGGTGGGCATGCAGGTGTAGTTCCCAGAATCTCCAGGTTTTAGGCTTGATATGAGCAGGGTGCCGTCCACCATCACCTTCACACGGGTCTTCAGAGATCTGGCAAAACACATACAAACACAACAAAATATCCAGGTGAATCAGTATTACTGTCTCACAGACAAAGTTTCTCAGCCATTGCGTCAGTGAAGGGTGTTCGGTTTGGTAGAATCCTTTAAATGCGGCCACCCTTGAGACCTTCACCCAGAACAGTTTATGAACAGTTTTTGTAATCAAGCAGTTATTTGGCCATACCTAATATATCAGTTCATTAATTCAAGTTGCTTATCCTTCTGGGTCACAGGAGGTGCTGGTGCATACCCCAGTGCTCACTGGGTGGATGACAGGAAACACAATGAACCCGTCGCTAGTCCATCACGGGGCAGGGCAAACCAACAGACATACACATTCCCACAAACCCTCTAACCCTGGCCACAGTTTATCCCCAACTTGCCTCAATGTGTATCTGGACTGTCGAGGAAACCAGATCACGCCAGACTGGAGCCAAAAGTAATGAGGTGTAAATCAAAACAGTGCTGGCTTGGCATAACATAATTGTGTTTTGTGGCCCTCTTGGTTTCGACTATACTGTTACGGTCACGACATTCATGCCAGAATCGGCCCTTAAACGTAGATATGAGTCAAAACCAGTCACAGCTGTCCAGTAATCGGCATGAAAGTCATGCATGACAGTTAAAACTGGCTCAACACTGTCTGCTATCTGCTAAAAACCCAGAAGAAACTAACACAGGGAAAGGAAACATGCAGAAACTCCAAACCCAGGAACCTCAGGTTCCCCCGGGCGTTTCTTGCTGTGAGGTAGCAGAGCTACCCACTATCGCACTTAGTAATGAAATATACAAATAAAAGTGCTGTGTATATACAGATATATATATATTTGTGTTACTTACATTCTCAAACACAAATGTATTGTGAGACATTCTGAGACACTGTCTTCAGTTTAGAAAATAGATCAAATTTTACTCCTCATCAAATTCCTGGTATATTCAAAATCTGATTTTTCAGCATTTTCTTTATTCCTACAAGCTTAGGTGCCTAGGTCCAGGCACAGTTACACCAAGGACTGGACATTCAGTATTCAGTATTCAGTAATCTGTCTCTGTCTCTCTCTCTTCCACTTTCTTTTCTCTCTTTCCTTCTTTGTCTCTTTCTTTCCTCTTCTTAGTTAAGCACTAGAATTTCTCCGGAGTGATCACATCAGAACCCCCAGAACAGCTAGAGGCACCTAAGCATCAGCACCTCTGTGGGTCTCCTGCCCTGTTTTATCAACTGGCATGACCATAACCTTTACACTGACCAGCGTCTGGCTCTGATCATACTCTTTCTATGGGTCGACTCCATCTTGCAGTTACTCCCTCCTGGACTAATCAGACTGGATCTAATAGATGTACTTCTCCTGTTAGTTCTGTCTTTCTCGTCTCATCTGGGTTCGACCTGAGGAGGTTGAGCCTGGTTCCTCTCGAGGTTTCTTCCTTACTCAACCAAATTTTTCCTCGCCACTGTTGCCTCTGGCTTGCTCAAGGGGGGCTTGGACCCGGTTTTCCCCCACCCTCAAATGTCTGTACATTAACTTTGTGTTTTTTCTTTTCTTTTCTTTTCTATAACAAATTGATTTTCTGTGAAGCTGCTTTGAGACAACACTGGTTGTAAAAAGCGCTATACAAATAAACATTGATTGATTGATTGATATTTAGCCAAGTAAAAGACAAATTACTGTGAAATGTTACTTTACAAAGTACAGCAAGTACCTCTGCAGTAATGAACAGACACATGCACTGCGTTACCGCCCACCTCTGGGGTGTCTGTAATGAAGGGCAGTGGAGTGTAACTCACTCTATATGGTAAACGTTCTCTCCCTCTTTCATCCACACGTATGTCATATTTGGAGGGTCCGCCTCTGCCCGGCACTGCAGCAAGGCATTCTGGGACATGTTAAGAACTGTGTCCGTTGGAGGTATTATGATAACAGGAGGACCTGAGGCAGACAAAAGGAACATTAACATTATTATGATAGTTTCTTATTTCTTCACCACTCCATACCATGTTTAGGTTATTGTATGACTCCCTTCATGCTTAAGACAGGCAGCTTCTGTTACTGCAGCTTTAAGTTCTCTTCTGATTGACTCCACTGTATTGCATCTTGTTCACTAAGCAGTCTAAGCTGAAACATTCACTGTAAGTGGGTGGGGCCAAAATGCTGCCGGCTGAATACAGTTTGTAAGTGCACACAAGTAGTGTACGTAAATACTCAGTGCATATATACAGGGCTGTATATAGTTTGAGATACAGTACATTCATTTATATATTATATAAAAAATAAACTGTACATCTATTTATAGATATTGTGTGCACTGTATTATATATACATGTTTACAGACTGTATACTCATGTTTACATACTGTTTTCATATTATCTCTACCTCAGATGTTATTTTCATTGTGTACATACTGACTACTTGCACTACTCTTACAGTTGAAACATTCATTTGTAAATGCTGCGCTATACATTCATATATATGTATATAGATATGCTTATATATGTATATATTTATTATTATTCGGCTCTTTATGTAAATAATACTGTACTTGCACTTCTGGTTAGATGCTAACTGCATTTCATTGGCTCTGTACCTGTACTCTGCACAATGACAAAATTGAATCTAATCTAATCTAATCTAATCTAATACTATGCTCTTTATGGACTTTAAAATAACTACATTTTTAATGTTCTGCAGCTTTCTGCATTATTTTAGAGAATCTTCTATAGCTCAGTTCGTCAGTCTGGGCACATTTAAACATGTTTACAGCTTTTTCATGAATGACTGAAACCTGATGAAGCTGCACAGTACCAGTATCACAATGAAATCATTTTGATTTAAACAATTACATGAAATTACATATTAAATTTAGTATTTATGATCCAACGGTTAATCTACTTATATGCTTACACATAAAGGCACATGCAATGCATTACTGAATATTTGTCGATTTATTTACTTACTTATTCTGCCGCAGCATTGCTTGCAACTCTAGCATATTCCTCAAACACACCACTAGATGGCAGGATATGCTCAGACAATTTACATACAACAAGAACTACAATGTAACTCAGGATAATACTGCACTGATACTGTCCTTCTGAACAGTGATACTGTATTTGCATCTAGATTCTCCATCTCTTGTCTTGGTTATCGTAGTGTGCAGCTCTGTGCCTTTCCTTCTCTAAAAAAACGCACTTCATTCAGCTCCATTTTCCTTCTAATTTAATCATAATTAAGAGCTCAGCTCAAGGGGCTTGTTAATTAGCTGATGAGCTGTGTCAGGTGTGTTAGAGGAGGGAAAACGGGGAGCGGGGGTGTAGATCAGAATGACTTCCTATTATAGAAACAGTGTGTTAGCCATTCCATGGTGCTGCTTAAATTCTTATTGACAAATTTGTCATATGATTAATAGTCTCCAAAGACGAGTCGCTTTACATAGTGAACAGTGAATGAGTGAACAATACAAACTGTGAGTACAAAGTGAGTGGGGAGAGATAGGGATAGGAGCCACTGACCTTTGACCTTGAGCTGGGTGGTGTGTGTACCATCTCCCTCACTGTTTGAGGCCTGGCATTGATACTCTCCTGCTGTCTGTCTGCTCACTGAGCCAATGTACAGACTTCCATTCACAATCTGTCAGAAAGAGAGAGAAAGTGAGTGAGAGAGAAAGAGACAGAGAAAAAAGGGTGAAAGAAACAAGAAACACAGCAAGAAAGAAAGAGGGAGGGGAAGCGAGGGTTAATAGAAAGAGGGAAAAGAAGGAAACAAAGAGAAATTGGGAAAGAAATGGACAGATGGAATAAGAGAAAGGAGCAGGACAGTGAGAGTGTAAGAGAATAAAGTAGAAGGAGATAGACAGAGAGGATGGAGAGAGAGGGAAGGAGCCAGGGGAGAGAAAAGTAGAGTGAGAATGTGAAAGAGAGCAAGCAAGAGAAAAGAAAATGTGTAAGAGCCAAGCAAGGGAGAGAAAAGAGGGTGAGAGAGTGAGGGAGAGTAAGATGAAATTTAAGTTAAAGAAAGAAAGAAAGAAAGAAAGAAAGAAAAAGATTGAGGGTGAGGTAAGCGATTGAGAGAGACAGATGAGGATAGGGAGAGGCAGGGGAAGAAAGGATTTAGGAGGGGAGGTACAGAGATAAAGGCAGACAGGAAGGGAGGAGTAGATCCATGGAAATTTTGGTGGAGAGGAAAATGGAAAAGATGATGAAAGCTATAAATATCACCAACACGCAGCGATAACCTACTATTTATTCTTCCGTCGTGATTTAATAATGAAGAAACTGCAGTAAGGAATGGTAGCATGTGTCTGTCACTTGCTGTCAGATGTCTGTCCACTTCTGGATTCTGGATATTATTATTTACACTTTATTTAACTTGTTTATTTACTGCAACTAGTGACTCTGTGAACAGGACGGGCGTGTGATATGGATTTATCTGCAATGAACTTCACAGCTATTACTGAACGCTTCTGAAACCCATTAACACTCTTTCAAACATGTCTGTTTGCACCTGCTTGGTTTAATGTACTATGTGATAAACAGTATCTCCTCCTCTAACAGGCGTTACAGCCCTTTACAGTTCCTCACCTCTGTGCTGCCTGCCTGCTTCATCAAGACTCCGTCTTTATACCATTTGATGGCAGGTGGAGGGTTGCCGCGGGCGACACACTTCAGTGTGATTTGTCTACCCAGGAGGGCTTCTGTGACTGGAGGTGGGGTCTCGACAAACACAGGCGGAGCTAAACACAAATAGAGCAACATGAGATGTTAAATCATCAGTAATACATTATACAGATCATTTAAACAGTTTATTTATGAATTATGAACAGTTTGTTTGACTAGCCGGGGTCTGAAATGCCTTAAAGACTAGCAGTTCCCATGGTAAAACTGTTTATAGATTACTACTGATCTACCAAAGGAATCTTTGAGGATCCTGTCTGAACTAGCAAGAGAATATGAATAGAGCAGTAACCTATATACTGCACATTTCAGTAGGGGTTTCATCATTCAGAAGTCTTTTTTGATATGCTAATAGTTTGTCTTGCTGGTTTGTCCTATGAAATATAAGGCCTAGAGCGGGTTAGCCCCCATACCTTTACAACTAGTACAACCAAGTACAAAGACATTCAACATTCCCTTTAGCGCTGGGTGATCACGTCTTGGAGGCAGACTTTTTACAGCAAGGGTAATCAAGTCTTGGGGACATATCTTTTACCTCTAGGGTAACCATGTCATTGGGCAAACCCTTTGTAGCTGGGGTGGTCAGGTCTGAGGGAATATCCTTTAAAACTAACGTGATCAAGTCTTGTGGGCGTACAATTGCTTGAGAAAACCAAATCAATGGGGGCATACCACTTTTATCTGGGGTGATCAAGTGTTGGCGAATACACTTTACAGCTGAGGTGAACTGGTCTTGGGGCACACGCTTTACAGCTGAAGTAACCACATCTTTGAGGCATACAATTTTAAGCTGTGGTAACTAAATCAGGGGGATATGCCCTTTACAACAGGGGTAGGTCTGCAGGGTAAAACCTTTACAGCAGGGGTAAGCAAGTTCTTGGCTGTATACTATTTACAGCTGGGCTGATCAAATCTAGGGTATACTCTTATACCCTTAGGATATACTCTTTAAAGGTGGGTGACCAAGTCTTTGAGGCATATCCTGTAGAGGTGGGGTACCTGAACATAGGAAGCATAGCCTTTACAGCTGGGATACCCTCCTTATGGGGCATACCCTTTACAGTTGGGTAACCTAGCCTGGGGGGCATAGTTTTTACAGCTAAGGTGACGAAGTTATTCAAGTCTTGGTGGCAGACCATTTATAGCTAGCGCAATCTTTTTATGGCTGTGGCATTCTAGCCTTTGAGGCATCATTTTTACAGTTGAGGCAACCTGCTGTAGTTGAACTACCCTAACCTAGTCTATGGGGCATAATCTTTACAGCTGGGTAAATGGGGTATACCCTGTACAGATTGGGTAACAATGCTTATATTGCATACCTTTACGTCTGGGGTAACCTGTAACCTAACCCACAGGGCATTATTTCTACAGTTATGGTAGCCTGGCCTACAGGACAGGTCTATTGTAGCTTAGTAACCCGACACCTCGGACAGGCACATTACAAGAGGGATAACGTCTGAGTAACCTGGACTCAGTTCCTCATAGCAAGCTTTCTCACTCAGCCTGCTCTGGCAAGCATTGTTATTTGAACATGCTTGCGTTTTTCCAGTCCATTAACCACGTTTGTGTACATTTAAATTCAAATCTGCTTTTGTTGTTCACTTTAAGGAAGCCAGAGCTTGTTTCAGAGTTATATAACTAACTACATGTTCCACACAGCTGACTCTAGGCCAGGTCAGCAATAGCTGCTGTAACTTGGCCTGAGCTGTGGTTGAGTGAGGCTGGTGCTTCAGGGCGTGGCTGAACAACATGAGGCAGCCTTCCGTAACAGGTGTAGCACAGCCAGGTAACAGGTGCAGAGCATGAGGAACTGAGTAGGCATTCATTTTTTAGCATGAGAGTGTTATTTGGGTCTATGGAATAAATACAATGCTATGGTGTCTGCTTTAGGACTGAGGTGCTTCGACAGCTGTGGAGCACATTAGCACTGATTCTGGGCAATGCTGGATTCTCCCTTCACATTTTCTATTATTCATATCCAGAGACGCTCACAGATGTCAGGCAGCTTACCAGTACAGGATATATTTCACATTCTGACATCATGATGAGGTGTTTTACATATATTTACAATATCATTGATATATGAATGCGTTTTTGAGCTACATGATGAGCTAATGATGAATGTGTGAACCTTAAAACCCATCTGATTTTATCACTGAAGTGATACATTGGTTGGGGACTACTGACTTTTACAGTCCTGCATGACTCACCTGTGACCGACAGCAGTGTCCAGCTCCCATTCCGTGTCTCATCGGATGGTTTGTCCAGCAGTAGAATGCGACACTCATACCAGCCCTCATCCTCCAGCACCAGACCTTCCACCCTCAGAGCTGTTCCTTCATGAAGAGACACTCGACCTGTGGAACAATCAGAGGAGGTAGAGGAGGTTCAGTAACCAGACCATCAGAATATTTCAGAACTTTCCATTATAAATACATTTTTAAAATATATATTCACACACAGATGCAACAGGACTGAGCACCCTGGCGAATATATGGTTTGTATTGATTTTCTGAAACAACAAATGAACACATACTAATTCACTTGCTGAACTTAAAGCAGCAAACATGGGTCTTTTTTGTTCTTGGGGTCCCCTTAGTGTTGCACGGTGTAATTCAGTTTGGCACCACTTTGCACACTAAGCCCTCATGGAGGGCTGTACACATGCATTTGTTGATGAGGAAACAGAATTCGACTCCTCTTTGCATGCATGCACTGCAGATGTATAGAGGCTACAGGTTACACTCAAGATTTGGGGTGTTTATGTAAACAACTGAAATCACAGGTATAATCTGTAGCATATCTGTAGAATCTGTAGAATTCAGCACAACAACTGGTAAAGTCAGCATCAGAAGAGGAAGAACCATGTCTTACAAGGCAGAGTAATATTACAGCATTCATTACTGGATGGGCCAAACTTTCAAGGCTTATTTTGTGAAATGGACAAAGACTGAACAAATGTTTTGGAATGAGATTAATTTATTTTATTCCATGTGTGCCTGAAACAGGACTGAGGTCAGATGACTCAGACAGAAAGGGAAAATATAAATAAGGTTAAAGCTGACATCACAATCTTTTTCATAAATATATTTTTTTTAATTTCATAAATAACACTGGTAGGGAAAGACTCTGCTGTCGGAATTTTATTGTTTTCCTGTTAGGGTATCTTTTACCCTTTTATCCTTTCTAGCTCTCACTAACAAGTAAAAGCCAGTCTTAGATTTATTCTTCTACAGTCTCTTGCTTGAATGCTCTTTTCCTCGCTTCCCCCTTTAACATCTTATTCACTCTGTTTGTCGCCTCTGGCATGATGTCCACGCTGGGAATAGCGAGCCTAGACTCTTCTTAGACCTAGCTGAAAACCCACAGTTGTTGTTGTTGTGTCATGTGGTGCCGCAAAGTGTTATGCAGTTATCGTAAGACGTCTTGTACACGCTCCTCCAAAGTTAGAAACTCTCTTCTGTAACTCATCAAAAAGATTTTAAGGTTGTTTTTTATATTAATTCTTTACATGATGCTGCTCGGATACAAAGCAAAACAAAATGTGTCTGGTGAAAAACGGAAACTGTTTTAATAGGATGTGTTCCCTGACCAGGGGTGCTCAAACTTTTGCATACAGCTGTATAAGCTGCATAAAAGTTCTGTCACTTTCTAATTCATTTATACAAAGAAAAAAATAGAAAACAAATAAAGTTCATATCCATGCTTCATATTTCAAAACACTCGAGCGGAGCCGCTCCCCCACCAATCAAAAGTAAACACAGCGAGTGCTTCTGCAGGCTTTGAAACTCTATCTCTCAGTTGCCAGGTGACTACACCCAGGGGTGACAGTGCTCAGTGACTCACTCACCCCTCCTCTCTTACTCTCTCTCGCTCTCTGTGTCTCTCACTCAAAGGAGCTTTGCCTGGGTTATTCTCTGTTTCCTGGAGGAGTCGTTTAAACTGTTCTGAGCTATAAATTGCAATACAGCAGAAAAGGTTGAAACTCGTCCGGTCCCCATTGTCATCAGTCAGAGTCACACTGCACCTGCTCCATCACACCTTACTAAGCTAAGAAGTGCACAGATGACACAGATGGCAGGTCATATTACTATTCTTTTTATTATAACTATTATTATTTATTAATTAAAATGAATTAACAGCATGAAAACACATGCCGCTTGTGTGCGTGAGGCACCTATTGTTATTGTATCTTTTAAAGGGCATATATCACGAAAAACTGACATCACTTTTGTTCCACTGTAGATTGTAAACACTGTTAACATTTTGGCATCAGTCACTTCCTGGTCCACACATTCCATTTAGGGAAACTGAGATGCAAAAACAGGCGGTTTTGAATTCACTGCTTTTGTGACATCACAAAACCTATTTACATACAACCACATATCCATCCTACAGTCGTTCAGTCCCACCCATTCACAGAGAAGTTATAAGGAGTGTTTCAGCTCAGGCTGCTGTTTGAAACAGAGCACAACACAGGCCAAACTGAACAAGATCATTTACCTATATCAGTTTTAAAGGAGCATGACCTTAAACACCCTGTTTATTAATAATTAATAAAAGCCGGGAAATGGTCACATTGAAAGGAATTATGATGCATGTGGTGCATAAAATGTCATACGTCACACATGGGCGTCAGGAGGAGAACAATTAAAATACACGAACAGTGTGGGATATGGGCCCTTTGATATAACCAAATTCAGGACAATAACCCTTCTAAGCTATATGCGGAAACAATGACAGCCTGTAGGACAGTGTCTGCATACCTGTGGCAGCAGCACAGCCCTGTTCTGTTTGAACTGCACATGTGCCCTGCTGTGGTGTGTCTCGTGCTGTGATGTTTGTGAGAGTGGGTGGTGAGGGTAATCATTAACCCCGTCCCAGAGGAGAGGAGGCACTGTGGAATCCAGCCTGCCATAACAGCACCAGCACACCAGTACACAAGTGCGCCTGCGGTTTACTCCCCTCCACACCGCAGCACGGGGTTAAATCAGAGCTTAAACGGGCTGATCTAACCGGCCCCTCCACATGCACACACACACAGATTTGGGTCATATAACGTCTCTCTGACCGTCCAGCACTGCGAGAATCATCATCTGCTAAAGTGTTGCCATAGTACCTGCTGCCAGTGGTTTGGATTTGAATTTAGTTGCTGTGGTGACGAGGATTAAAATCAGATGAGGGAGGAGGTTTAAAGAGGAGGTGAAATGCTCAGGTTACGCACTCTCCGTGTGAAAATGAGACTGGGAGAAAAAAACAGAGTCTATCTAAAAATGGCAAAGAACAAACTTCTACTCTTACAAGGGACGCTCGTGTGAGCAATGGACCAATAGACCAATAAAAATATTTCAAAATTCTTTTAAATAAAACCTTTACTGCACTTTACACTAAAGGAAAAACATTTTTTGATTTTTTAGGGTATGTTTTGTAGGTTTCTTATGTAAAGTTACCATTTTGATACCTGGATTACTTTAATTATTTTGATTTAAAAAAAAAAAACACCATAAATAAATTTTTCATATGACACATTCTACTGAATTATTTCAAACTACAGGAAAAGTTTTTTAGACCTTATTTTCAAGGATTCTTTTATTATATCAATTTAAACCCAAAACCTGTTACTAGATATAATAATAAACTGAACAGCTACAAAATCATTAATAGGGTATTTTTAGTTGGGAGGTAACTGCCTAAAACACTAACCCTTACATTTACACTCATTCAAATAATCATTTATCATATTTGTATTGGCTTTTTCTAAAAGACATTTTTATTTAGTAGTAGGAGTATTCAGACATTTGACATGTCATTCCGAACCATAGAAGGTAAAAGCGTTGCACTGGAAGGGAATTTCCACACTAGTAAACAACAGCTGATCACTTCACAGGAAGCTGCAGGAAAGTTTACCCCGCAACCATTGTATATCTTTTGAAGATGCATGTTTGATTATGATGTTACATAAATACTGAATGGAGATAGCTATCAACTTCTGTTGTATAGTTTGGTATACTCAAGTGTATTAAATACACTGTTAGGAGCTGCTTAGGGAACAGTGTTCTGAAGTTAGGTAAACTTGTTTGTGTTTTTCAAACCATAAATATGATGGTTTTAAGGGCATATAACGGTTTAAAACTGAGTTATACTAGTGTTATGCTTTGGTAGTCACAGAATTGTATGTTCAATCATTTGTTTTTATAAAAATAAAGATATGGCGTCACTCAAAGGATTATCTTAGGTAGTCAAAAAGTCCGAAATGTGTTCTAACTCTGACACTGAACTGGTAAAGTGACACATATACGTATTAATTACAGAGTACAGTATCATTTTATTTTCTAAATATCTAATTAGACAATAACCAGTATTCAACAAAACATCTAATGCAACTCATTCAAGACTCTTTACCTGATGAGCTGAACCAGGCGTGTTACGGTGAGAAATAGCAGAAATGGTGCAGGACAGGGGGACTGAAGCTTGACTCATTGATTCCAGTGGACTAAAGATGGACATTGGGAGAGTCATTGGCTAAAATGTATGTGTGTATCCCTTTTTAGGCCTATATTTTTAAACACTACTTTTATTCACCATACTTTATCCAATGATATGATGTAGGCAAGTGTAGGCAGTTGGGAATGCAGTTTAAGTGACAGACAGAACTAAGCATAAACAGCTGCTGCAATTTAGCAACATAAACTCTCAGAGAGTTAAAAGCACCTGTTCAATCTGCTCTTTTCCGTTAATGATGTGATCTCTTAAAGCTGCTAATGCGTTCACTTTAATAGGTAAGGAACTTGATCTAACAAGCTGCCATTAGGAGCCTAAAACATCATCATGAATCATCATCACAGAACTGCATTCTAAATGTGTTCACACAGAAATGCTGACTCATTTCACTGACCATCATAGACATGCATGCTCACCAACTACTAAGGGGGCAGATTTTAATCACTGAAAGGGGACAAAAACAAATGCTCTCAATGCTCTCAATGCGTAACCAGCAATAGTTCCGTTCGGCTGAATGAACAAAGATCGCTAACAATGAATGAAAGTGAATAGCCACCAATCAGCATCATGCAAATGACATCATGTTAACTGGCAACTGCTAGTTTCCAGACATTGTTATGTCACAATAGCACGCTTTGTTGAGCTACTCCTTTAAGGTTTGTCCTTCACCTATACACGAGCAATGAAACCTGTGTGAGAATGAGGGAGAGAAACAGAGGGAATAGAGAAAGAGAAAGAGGAGGGAAGTGTTGGAATAACAATAGGTGGTGCACATTTTGTATTTTTCCCCTGAGGTTACTAGCCGGCAGAAAGGACAAACACAAATGATGGACATCTACAAGTTGAAGATAGAATAGGTTAGAACAACTGAGGACGTTTTCTTTAAAAACAGCGAAAGTAAACAAGTACCAAACCATCAAAAACATTGTCTGTGTGCGCACCTGTTTCCTCATTCTCCAGAGAACCACTTCAAAAGACTCTGCACTCTTAACCTGCACACATGAAACTGTTTCCAGACCTTTCAAACTTTTGATGTTCACATTTCTGTCTATTTTGTTCATTTTAAAAGAATCCCACTTTTTTTTAAAACTTGACTGCATAATTTAAGCAAGTAAACTGTAAACAGAGTCATGTGGAGAAACTGAGAAAGGAGTCCGCTAATGGGATGGAAATCTACAACACAAATATATCTATATGTAAATGTATTTACAATCTAAAACAGCCAGTGAACCTCCACGTGTCTTTAGGACTTCATATGTAATGTTGAGGATCTTTTGTGATGTAACTATAAGAGGTGTCAAACTCAGATGTCTGGTTCAACCACTGTGACCAATTCAGTCATTTATGTCACATGGTGTTGACGGATACCAAGAAAACTTTCTTTATTCAATAAAATAACAACTACAAAATGAACCATTTGCTAATATGCAAAGTTTAAAATACTTACAAATACAAAGTCCAAAATACAAACAGCTTCTCACATTACAATTCATAGCTCAAAGTCTTTCCATATAGGACTACAAAAATAACAAACACATATATATTACCTCTATAAGAAGCTGCATATGGTGGTGCAGGTTTGTTGTAACTGTAGCCATTACTTGTTTACACAGTTTGCACACAGCACTTTCTTGTTTTTCTTACTGCAGTCACTCCATGTTTCAGATAGTTCAAAAATAGGGCTGGGCAATTTAATGAGCATGTTATTATCGTTGTGTTCAATTTTGCCACTGTATGCTCTTCTGAGCATGTTGTTTATATCACTGATGCTTAAACAACACTGATTAACTTTGTTGCATTTTATCATGAGCATAATTAATTGGATAAAAATATAGAATAAATAAATAATAATAATAATAGTAATACTGATATTGTTGTTGGTAGGTTCTATTTGTCTATTTAAACTTAAAAGCTCAGAAACACTAAATGTCAGGACACAGATCAAGTATTGCAAAAACATTTTAAAATATAATAATACATGTCTTGCTATATCACCCACCTCTATTAAAAGGTGCATTTATTTTTGCAGTTATGTACATTCATATTGTCTGACCTGTAACAACCTTCATGACAAAATAATCACTGGTGTGCTTGACTACAGACATAACCAGTAGCTAACCAGCACTAATATCCAGTTCTGAAAATAAGCGCTTTTAAATTCCATACTTTTCCAGAGTTTCCAGACTTTTGTCCAACAACCACCCAACCCCCAACCCCCAACCTCCCGACACACACACATACTCCCCCTCATGCACACTGTTGCCGAGTGATTAACCATGCTTCGCCGCACACAGCAAACTCACACGCAGTCTGTTGCTAAGTCATCGCATACTGAACTCTCTGAAGAGTCCTAGATGAGCCCCCAGTGGGAAACACACAGTAGTGAGGAGGACAAGTAAGACAGGTTTAGGATTAGAGCTTGTACACAGGTCAAAACTGTTGGTCCTAAACCATTTTGATCAGAGAAGCTGCATTGCGAATATATTGTCATTAATAGGCATCCCATGGGGGGAGGGGAGATAGGCTACCCCCTCTGAGTCATTAAGGGTTGCTCCTGGGACAGCAGCAGTACCCATTTGGTTTAGCAACTGCAGTCCAGTGGATTTAATCCCTACTCAACAGGTGCTGCCTACAGACCGACATCTGGTATATTGAGTTATACATCACATAATTAGTCTAAATTGGTGGATCCAAGTACACTAATAGTGGTCTAATGGCAAATGTAGGTGATCAGTCAAGACATGTTTGGGGTCTGAAGTTTGTCTCTTCTATACTGGACCTAGACTAAGAAGTAATGGATGCTTGTTCAATAATCCCTAATAAACTTTCTTATGTGATGTCCAACACTGTATGAAACACTGTTTCTATAAAAATGGACAAATGTTTGTAGCATGGCTGAAAAGTAGGTTTTAAGTGTTTACATGCTGCAATTCAAGCAGTTATTAGTACATCTGATCACAGCTGCTTCTGTAAACCTTTTTCTTTTGTTAAAATGTTCCGTTAAAATATTTTATCCAGAGTTCAGTGGATGCTAAACTGTTTTATGGCAACTGTTTTTGCTAAAACCCTTGTCTATAAAATGCAACCATATGAAGGACTCCCAGTTAAACATCACTGTTTGCTGTTACAGGGTCTTTTTGACTGGTGTACAGTTTTTTTTTTATCTTCGACTGAACACAAACCTTCCCTCACAAGACAAGGTCAGCAGGACACTAAAAGTCTAACAGGCCACATCAGTAAATTGAGAAACAGGCTTCAAGTTTAGACCTTTTCACAAAGGGCCACAGTAAGACTGCACTGTCTTTCTTGTATCTTAATAAATTATTTAATATTGAGATGATTTTTACTACCACCTGCTCCATATTGTGGCATTTACCTTTCATGAAATGGTCCAAATCTTAAAATATTTACAAATTACATTGCCATCCATTTAAATGATAAAATAAAAAGTTCAACAAGTAAGTTAACTAAGTTCAGGAAGCTGAAACTGATTAGGAAGCTGAAACTATTAAACAAAATGTTAATTTTGCAATCTGTTGCACTAATCACATGCTCATGTTGGAATCAAATGTGGTTTTGCAACACCACCAGATTGGCAACTCTACAGATTCTTCGGGATGCTACATATATTTGCATTATGCTAGCAGCTAATTGGACAATGAATGGCTTCTTATAAAAGGAATTACAAGGTTTCTGTATTAAACGTTGTTATGTATTGACACACAACTGGCACAAAGTTTTTGCCACTGGCGCATCTTCCACAATGCTAATTAGCTTTTCAGCATCATTAGCTTATTAACTCTAAACCAAAGAAATAAAATACTAAAACTAAAGACCTAAACATAGAAGATCAAGCACGTCTGATTTGATTGATTACACTTGGGATTATATTTGGGGTCATTTTAATACAACTGACCTTTCTAACTAGGTCTTTGCATCATTCCAACAAACTACTGGCTGTGAAGTTTTCTTTTTTACAAAAAACCTGGACGGTGTCTTGTAAAGAATGATCAAAGGAGGGTCACCTGGAAAAAGGCATGGTCATTGGCAGTATTTCACCAGCTTCTCCCTCTTGCATTCAAAGAGGATGGATAGTCACGGTTTCACAGCTAATCTTGCGTGTCAGGCTGATTCGCGCTCCCCTAAACCCCAGCTAACTGACCCCCATACATTACTGCATGCCTTCTGTCACTAACGGCTTCTAGCCTGAGGCCGTGAAACCTGGACCCTGTGAAGCCCCCCATTTCTATTCTGACCCACAGACACTGAGTCACTGCTTGGCAAACATTTCCCATGCACGCTCTCTCCAGTTTCAGCAAGGAAGAGCGCAGCTCGGGTTTCAGCCTATGCCACACTATCCATCAGCTTTCTTGCCATTGTGCTTTAAAGGCCTTGTTTTCGTTTGAAATTTGAATCATCAACTCAAAAAAGGGGCGAAACTACAGTGGCAGTCTCTGAAAGATCTGAAAAGGAGACAAGAAAAGGATGCAGGAGTTGGTGGTGGTTGCTGTAGCTGTGGGGGTGGAGTTGGAAAACCGTTGTTTCTAAAGCCTAAACTCTAATAATCTAATAAGAAATCAAAAATTCTAAAATTGTACACATTTAGTAATCATTTGCATGGACCCTGTATGACACACTTTTAAAATAAAAAAGGTTCTAAGGGTCCTTAGAAGTGAAGCCTTAACTCCCAAATGAACGCTGTCAAAGGTGTTTTTAAAAGAACAATCAACATAAATGGTTCTTAAGATAACCAAAGAGGGTTTTTCTACACGTTTTCTAAGTTAGCTCTAAACTCCTTTCTTTGGTTTTAGGAAAACTGTTAAATGAGCATAAAGTTTCCAATACTGTCCAATACTCGTTTGTTTCAAATGCAGACACATTATTCTGTTATTAAGACTTCAATTATTCAAGTCATTCAATTAACTACTATGAATTATTCTAATATTATATAGAAGTCTACAATCTGACATGCAAATGATTTAAGTTTGCAAACGAATATTTAAGCTGCATGTGATGGATTGTTGCAGGACATCTTTAGGAACCTCTACAACCTCGACGTCTGGTATGTTGAATTAGCAAACATGGCGCCCAACATCATACTCAGAGACACTACTTCTGTATGTGTAGCTCAACAAATACTGTATTATCCATAGCAGCCTATCTATCTATCTATCTATCTATCTATCTATCTATCTATCTATCAACATGGTGTGTACTTTATCATGAATGTATTCCTACATCATAACCATTTTGTGTAACTTTCTGAGAATAAACTTCGTTTAATTCCGACTTGGTTAGTTTCTTTAGAACAAAGCATTTTACAAAAAAACAATGACGTTTTTGACAACCATTAAACTATAAAAATATTTTCTAAAATCATCCTTAAATAGGTAATGTGCCCCAGAGGTTTAGAACCAGCTCCTCTGCAAAGGCTCAGATAAACCATAATTAAGGCTTTCATTGGTAGATGCTGTCTTTAATAGTTAGCACTGGCAGATCAGACATTTCAATACGAAACCCTTTCACACCCAGCCACTGGCCCCTATTTAACACCCCCATTCGGTCTGTGTACTAAACAGAGCCTTAAAATCTTTCTCCTAAGTGCATGACTAAGCAGGAGAACAGCCATTCTTGTTATGCCAGCTCCTTGGCTGTGACAAGTGTTGGGTTCAGTAAAAACATTAATGTGTCCTTCAGTAACACTGAATGGAATACTCTACATTACAGGGCTAATATCATGTATATTGAATTTCCTTTTTTTCTGAAATAAAGGAGTGATATGTAAACGCTGTTTAAGTTTCTGGCACATACATATATCCACCTACTCAGCCTACAGCAGTTTAGCTTCGTCCACCCATGCTAAGTTCTGAGGAATGTTTCTGAGTTCAGTTTCATTCTAAGGAATAAAGAAAGGTTGGTAAATGGCTTCTGGCTGCATTTGTTACATACAGCCACATAAACATCATACATGGACCTTAGGAGGCACAAGGAGAACACCAGAGAAACATTGGATTTGGGGCCTTTAGAATAAATCAGGTTGAAATACTCATCGCTACTATCTTTAAGAAGTCAGAAAACTTTCCCTCGACACTTTAGCCAGACCGTATTGACCCCCTGCTGCCCTGTATAGGCTTGTAAACTTGAAACTATGGCTTGAACTGACTCCACTGTTTGTCGTAACATTAAGACACTGACCATGCAGTGTGAGTAACGCCGAATTGTGTGTAAGGTGACACCTGAGCTGAGGTAGTGCCTGAGGAGGTGAAATACACACCCTGCCCCCCGCCTTCCTCTTCCAACCTGCCCTTGTCCCTCCCTCCTGTAACTACCACTGTGAAGGAGAAGCTGCACCTGACCAAAAAATCCCCTTTTGTGGTGGTCTGAACAGAATGTGATCCTGTTGTTACAGGAGATGCTAAATCCTCCCAGACATTCTTTGGTGTTTGTTCTGCTGCTTGTTTGCACTGAGAAAGTGTTTTGTTGCCCTGTTGAGGAATGTTAAAAACACGTTATCAAGTGTAAATGAAACTCATTGACTAAACAGAGCAGTTTCCCATGCAGAGGAGAGCTTTACCACAGCATGCTATAATAACGTATAAGTAATGGTAACACTTACTGTGTTACTGTTTATAAGGCTATACGACACCTATATAAGCTTGTCATGGCAACTGACCTATAAATGATCTTTCCAATAGCCCTCATTCGCTATATTTGCCAATTCTGTTCGAAATATTACAGTGAATAACGTCTACTGGAATAAGCATTTATAAACATTTATGTAGGGTTATGTTGGTTGTCATGAGAAGATTATGTAGGTGTTATGTAGTCTTATGAACTGTAACAAAGACATGCACAATTGCATGGAAAGTGAAAATGATAAACTTTTAATACAAATCCCATGTTTTTAACTATTAGAACTATTAGTTATTATAGTGTGTATGACAAGAAAGACAAATAATGCTTTACATTTCTGGTGTATTCACTGACAGCATTGAAACCTACAGAAAAGGGGCTAATTTAAATCGTCAGGACAAATTAATTGTAATTCAAGACTAATCATATATACATAGACCTTGCTGGTACGACAGTGTGCCTCCATACACCTGCAAATTTAGCCATTGCCTTCACACACACTTCACACTTTAGCATCTGACCTATTTCCAAACACTGAATGAGACACTCACTCCACAGTATTCACTACCACCTTAAACATGAATTGTAAATATATATATATAGTCCTGACTATGTTGATGTAACCCATTTATTTTTGTGCAACCTCTTGACACATTTACATCATGTAAATTCAAAGTGCCCTGTACTGCCACAAACTCCCTTTGCTTGAATTCATCCACTGTGTTCAGTTCTCTATTCTTGTAGGCGTTTGTTAAGCTCTCTATGTGCTGAGTGCCAAATCTGTCAAAGTCTCCTGCTTTAAATACACTGGATCCACCTGCTGTGAATGAACTGTTTAAACAGGGCTTTAGCATGCAGAGAAAGAATGGCTGTTTGAAAGAGTACTAGCCTCGACGAGTCACACTCCTCTGCATGCACATAAAGCAATCTTGAGTGAAGGTGGTCTGGCGAAGCAGCTAGAGAATAAACTGTGCTGAATCCATTTATAAAACATGTATATATCACTTTATATTGTTTATGATAACTGTATATACCTTTTAGGGAAGGTTCCCTGGAGCAGAGTGTATGCATATGGGTATAAACAATGTGAAACAAATATTTAACAATTAACACTTAAACTGCAAAGGGCAAAGGGAGGTGGTGCTCCTAATCATGTTGGCCTGATTGCTAATTACTATTCAGAGCTATTCCCAGGTCTGTGGAGACAACATCTGTCATCTTAAAGCTGGAGGGGCACACTGCACTTTATTGTTGTTCCTGCTCTAACAAACCTCATTCAACTGATGACAGCTTGATTAATTAGCTGATGAACCGAAGCAGGTGTACAGTGTATGTATATACCAGGACAGAATCTGTACATATAATTGGTTATTTAAAATAATATTTACCCATCATTTATTTAGATTAGACTACTTAATGCTTAAGTCAAACAATGCTAATAACAGCAAATGAACGCTAATCTCGCCTCAATTAGCATACCATTTATGCTTACAACTAGCATACAGCTCCTAGACATATATGTTCTCTTGAATCAACTGATCAGTTGACTGATTTTTGCCATTGCTGGTAGACCCATATGACCGATTCAGATACATGACCTGGCCTTTGGCACGCCCAAATGCAATAACTCCTCTCTGCCAATTATTAACTTCTGCTTTTGACAGCTTTTGCTTATGAGACACTCACTGCAGTGTAAACCATTTTTAATATTTATTAAGATTCCACTATTTAAAATGTTGCCAAAATATATTAATAAATATATAATAATAATATAATTCACAATAATTAATCTTATTATGTTGATCATTGTATGTATATTTTCACTGTTTGAATAAAACCTCATACTTCCTATAAGTGTGTGAATGGATAAAGATTAGCAACCAGCCCACATATGTATATTAGACTACTCAAACCTCATTTAACATCATCTGTCCAGTATGGAAGGCTGTAATGCTCTGAACAGACTAGACAGTGAACTATTGCTCTGTGATGTAAATGGAAATCAAATGAAAATTAGTCCAATCATCTTAAACGGTCAGGCAATAAATATTCCACTGGCCATTAACATAAAACCTAAACCAAACAATGGTACGGTCAAAAGGTCAAGCTAATGCAGAGACACAACTGCTGGAAAAAGTAAACAATCCAAAAGACAAGACTGTCAATGCAATATAATTTATGTATCCTTTATGTTTATGTGTTAGCCACATTAGCACTGCAATCGCATGTTCTGGCATTTCAGTCACCATCATCATGGCTACAGTGTGACGGACAGGTGCATAGCATCACAGCGCTAAGTCGCCAGGGTATTTGAAAACAAGAACTCTCTCCTTCCTAACGAAAGGCTGCGGGGTCGAATCACACCAAACCAGCAGCCTCCCATGTTACCACGGCAGCCATTCCACCCCTTCCACATTAGAGCCATTGTCCAGGCCTTTTTCAGGACAGCTGGAAAGAATAAGGTAGTCCCAGCCTATTGAGCGACTCCCTTCCCAATAGACGGCCTTTGTGCTGCATCCCCAGAACAGACAATAGGGAATGATGCAATGAGATGGAAGAAAAGAGAGCAGGTCCCGCTGGACCCTGGCGAGGTTAAAGAAAGCACATACAACCTGCTCCTGACACACCGATGAGGGGTAGAGGTTATGAAGGAGGCTACAGAGGCCAGATGAAGTTGGTTATGATACGATGAAGAATGTCTCAGCCAAAATGGGCCTGTTAAAGTTTTATTCACTTTTATTACAACTGGGAGATGAACCTGCTCCCTCCTTCCTGTTAAATATTGCTGTATGATCAACGTATTACTGCCCAGTAAAGGAGATGTATAGTAGTAGTTGTAGTAACGCTCTTATTCTACTATGAAGCTCTTAAAATGCCAAACTATAAAAGACCTGATCAGTGTTTTCCACCCTTGTGGTGTCTAGGCAGATACAACCAGGTTCAGGAGATAAACTGAAAGACCTTTGGATCCGATTACCTACCAACATTTCCAGAAAGTGACAGAAGAATCAACCAATCACTTTTGTAAGATCATTCTAGGTTTTCTCAAAGTTCTAGATACATCACTGGCTGAATATGAGCTACAGTCTAAACAGGCATAACATTGGCATAGCTATTAGTATACTAACATACTATTAGATAGCGTTGTTGTGCAATGAAAAACATCTCTACATCTTTACTTTTATGAATCATTTGATCACATGAGCTGTCGTTTACACTGTTTGAAAACTTAATGATGAACCGACCAACATATATTGTCCAACCTCGCTTAGAAAGACGCCTGGTTCCATTGACTTACATTCAAATAAATAAATAAATAGGGTTTTTGCCCTCTTCAGTTACAATCAAGTTATAATTCTGGAGATACGTTTTTCTTCGGATAGTGACAATATTTAGTTTTGGACCGACTTTTATGGCCCAAATTGAGGACTCTCTAGCTCTAATAGCCCTTCACGGTTATTACTTGTAGGAGTCTACAAATCCTTTAACAGATTACACTGAGAAACAATATGAACTACAGATCCCTCCACTAAATCCAGCTCACCTCAATCGAACCTAATTTGCTTTAATTAGCCCCTTACACTCTCAGGACCTGTCATAGGTCCACATTTCAATTCCTCACTCCTCTGATAACATCATTTACATAGCTATTTCACAGCAGTTCCCAGAGTACTGTAACATCTGTAAAATACAGTCAACTACTGACAGCAAAAGAAAAGAAAGGATACCCTGCTGACTCAAAACACACTGTGGCAGAACCCGCTGCTGAATCATCTGCCCACTGGCTCGTGTTATAGAAATATTAGTCAATAAATAAAGAAAACTAGAAGATTTTAAGCTTTAACTGCACGACAAGTCATTTCTTTAACTGCTTAGAAGGTGGCGGGGCTCACCTTCATACTTGGGGTGCACTCGTGGAGCGTATGATCCGAATTTGATGAGGACTGGGATGTCGTAGTCTTGGCGGACCCACTCCACCACATGGAGAGGGGCTGAAGAGCCTTCAGCTGGAGCCAGGCTGCACTTCAGCAAAGCTGAACCACCCTGCTTCCCCCACACCGTTGGACCCGCACAATCAGATACACCTAACACAGCCAGGAGAGGGGATTAGTGTGGTCACACTTAGGGGCTCTTATGTTACTTATTTTTTTACACCAAGAAAGAAAATAAAAGAGCATAGCATCAAAACAAACAGTAAAAATAGTGCAGACTCCAAAATGTCAGCATGGAGTAGAAGGTAAACCGTTTTTAACTTCAAGAAGGTTTATGAAAAGGCTATTAAATGCTGGAAACATGTTCCTTAAATGGGGTGTGCTTTCATCTTACCCTAAGACTTTTTCTTAGCCTACAACTGTGCCTACAACTATGCTCTTATGTTTTATTTGTGTTTCTGATTTGTTTCTGAATTTTTTTATGATTAGTATTACAGCAGATTGGTCAGCTTTGTTATAAATATTCTCTGACTTGACGATTGAACCAAGTTTTTGTTAGAACTTAGAACTTAGTTTGATACATTTGATGAAATGTTAAAGTTTTTAAACCCAGAAGTGGTCCAGACTCAGCTCTCTAGTCCTCTTGAAATCGGTGGTCTGGGTTCTCTTTAGAAAACTCTGGTGCAGTCAGCTGTGCATGTGGAAGCTGTATGCTTCCAGTGTTACGTATAAGGTTGCACGATTGGTTCATTTCGTAATGTGACTGCTTTGACTTTTTCCAGTCAAGGAAAGCAGAAAACAGTTAACTGTGTTCCTTGTATTGCCATTTTTAATACGACAGAAATATATATATATGACATTTTCTGTCATAAGGGTCCTATTCACACATTTTATAAATGTTTATATTTCAGCACCATCAGATATATAAACATACCATATGCCAAATACCAAACAAAGCTTCCCATGTGCAAGTGTGCCGTTTTGTACATGCTTTTAATGTGTGTGTGGGTGTGTTTGTATGTTTACCAAATATGCAGACCACAACAGCAATGATGAGTTCAGGTAGAGGAAGCTCCTTCATCGCCATGGCAGACTTTCAGACAGCCTACATACCTGCAAGAAGCATCATTCAGGTCAAACACTCTTTCCTCAATGGCCAATACCTATTAAACCTGCTTCCTAAACAGAGATGATCAGAAGATTGCAGATTTAGACAGTACAATCAAAGTCCCCGCTTGTAGTTTGCTCATTATCAACCTGTGATGGCCAAACACCAACAATAAATGAAAAGAGTTAGCAGAGGAATCCAGAGTGCTAGTAAAACCTTTTTGAAATATTTACCCAAATGAGAGGTTTGTTTAACCTGTCAAGTTTTATGAAAGCCAACCAACCAACATCACAACTGTTTTTTCTTGCTCCCTTCTCCTTCTGTTCTCTGTCCTGTGCAGGATTACTGTGCACACAGAAACAATTACGAGGCTTATTGTACCTGATTCGCAGGTAATGATCTCAATAAAAGTCCAAGTTAAGCCCATTTGCGTATCCAAACTCTCCCGCTAAGTCTATAATTCAATGTACAAGGAAGCACTGTGAAGTGAACACAATAAGCTGCTAAGAATCAGCAGGTCAAAGTAGAGATCAACACGTGATGCTCAGTGACTCAGGCTGTTTAAGCCAATACTACAGCTGCTATAGAGCCAGCCATAGAAAACTAAATTCAAATTGGGTGTATGCATTAGAGTTTTTGTGTGACCTCGAATTAGGGATGTGGCATTAATACCAGACACGTTGATTAAATTTGTCTTAAGGCACATAACAGCTTTTATCATTCGTATATATTACAGTGCAGTAAAATAAATACATTCCTTACTTAATTTTATCCTGTACTAAAAAAGGGAGCCAGTCAAAATGATTGAATTCAGCATTTCCCCTTTGCATCATTATTATCATTACCAGAAGTAAGCACAGAGGTAAAGTGAAAAAGAACATTTATTGTGATATATTAATGCAAAAAATGACATAATGACAAAAAGCATCATATTTGCAAGAACTAACTGATATAAACACATCTGAAGTCATTTGAACCCTTACCCAGCAGTATGCTATCACTTTTTCTTCACTCCAGTTCTACTGTACATTGATCTGTGGTTTAGATAAACAACTGTGCTGCGGCCCGTGTCATGGACAAGTTTAACATGCGGCTAACACTGTTTTTAGCTTTCTAAACACATCCCTGAGCCTGAGTCCTGTCCCACTACACAACACTAATGCGGGCTTACTGCTTTCAGTGATTACTCTAGAGCGCAGAGCGAGAAGGCTATTCTTAACTGCTCCTAAAATGGACTCGTTGGACAAATCTAGCCCCTAGGTACATTTCTCACAATGAAAAAGCAATTCAGCAGAGGTATAAAATACACAGTGCTGTGCAAATGTCAGAGACCAGCCTTAAATTAAACTTTTAACAAGCACCTGTTAGACCTAGTAGACCACCAAAATTGTCGCTGCCACAAACAGCACTTTAATCTTTGAAAGGGAGGAGAACATCAAGCTCCATTCTTGCTTCAGATCTGAAAACATCCACAGGTATTTCAGAGAATCCTTCCACTGTGAAAAGACAATTTAACTATATGGGTCTAAAAGTATCTGTTTCAAAAGCCCTCATTTAGGAGACAGACCCATCAATCAAAGAAGCTGATACTGTTCTCAGAACAATGGACTGACCACCCCAGAGTCCAGACCTCAACATCACAGAATGTTTTTAGCATTACTTAGATGGTGATAAACAAAATAAAGGTAAAGAATGCACACAATAAATACTAAAGATGAGTCTATATTTAGTTGCTTTATGTTACCTATATGTTTTCTGCTTTTGTTTTAATATTTAATTATTTAATGGAAATTAATTTATTTGTACTTAATGGCTCGAGTTAAATAATTAATATATGACAGTAAAACTTTTCTAATCTGTTGATTAGCTCAAGCCTGCAGGTAGAATTAATGAAAATGAACTTAACTGAGTAAGGACTAATATGAAGGCAGGAACATTACTTTTTGTATACATTTCAGACACATTCATGCAGAAATAAAATGTGTATACAGCCTTAAGTGTTATTGTTATCTCTACAGTAGTTTACTGGCAATGTTGATATCACGCAACTGACAGACAGAGAGTTAACACATCAGATAAGGCCAAAGTCCTACAAGCAAACATGGCCTGTTTGTGACTATGATCAAGCAAAAGCCCATAAGCAGCGCAACAAGCTTCAGGAACAAAGGCTGTGTGGTGTGTGTTTGACAGGTTAATATGGCATCTTCTTTCAGAAACAAATTACATGCATCTGTAATTAAAAGATGTTCATAACTAAGATTGAATTATTATATGACTTACTTTCTGAAAAACACTCATTAAAAATACCTGCAATAACAGCATTAGATAGCTTTCCCTGTAGAGTCATTAAATTACTATATTATATAGTGTTAAATTATTAATCATATGAAACTACTATAAAATAAGTGACTAACTACTATGAATTCTTTTGTAACTACTTTGAACCATGTTGTATCTATGTTTGTATCTACTATCTACTAATTATTTACAATCATTTATTAATTATTCAATAACTACTATTAATGATTGTGTAGACATAAAGTCTACTATTTGTGAGCAACTATTGAGTTATTTTCTGTCTACTATGAATTTGTGACTAAGTACTATGAATTCTTTTGTAACTACTTTGAACTACTTTGTATCTACTATAAATTATTCAAAATCTACTACAAAATATCCAGCAACTACTAGGAATTATTCAACATCTATTATGAATTATTCTGACTATTCAGTAGCCACTACAGTTTATTCAGTGAATGTTCTGAATTACTCAGTAAGTGCTAATCATTTTGAACTGGGATGATTCAGTAATTGCTATGAATATGTCTGTATCTATTATTATGTATTTAGTAAGTACAATAAAGCTAAATGAGAAGATAAGCATACTTGCCACTTTTCTATAATGCTATTCTAAGTACATTTCAGTATTAGTATCAGCTGATATGCAAACATAAATATTGGCATTGGCCCAGAATTCAGCAGTGCATACCTGCTAGGAATGAGTGCAATCTAGCAGCCATTGTTAGAAAATGCTAAGGATCACTGAAATCTAGCAGTCATTTATGTAAGCCTCTGAAGACTTTCACACAGCTTTTCTGTTCTTTCTACTGTATGCTAATATGAAAATGGCTGGCATGAATGAAGACAGTGTTGCACTAAGGATCCATTACACCTTTAAGGACTGTTTCACTGAAGGCTATGATTAGCAAAACTTGCAGCACTGATTGATAAGCACTTGCTTGGGAAAAGAGTCCATCATTAATAACAGGGTTTTATAGTGTCTGGAAGGAGGTTGTTTGGACCTTTGGAGTGGCCATGGACTCCCATTAGGAAGATAAGTGTGAGAAAACGCAAGGGAGTGCTGTGAGAGGCAGCAAAGCAATAAAGTAATAAAGAACAGCTAAGTACGAGGGACACTTGAAAGAGACTGCACGGGACACAGAACAAGGCAAAGCAAACACCAGCCTGCTTTTTCTAAGCCGGCTGAAGCTGGTCTCTCCACGGTGACCTGTCAGTTTTGTGTTTACCCGTAAACACAGAAGCTAACCCACGCTAAGCATGTTAGCATTAGCCACCAGCTGCATTCATCTAAAGAAAGGAGGAAACAGACGGGCAAGTGGTGGCAGTTAGGCCCCATTAGGTTCAAAAACAGATTCGCTGCTGACGTGACCATAGATTTAGTCCGCCAAATGGGCAAGACATTGATTTGCAGAGGCCAGGGACGCTAACCCATTTACCTTCTCCGCTGTGCCAGGAAGATTTGCCCTTTCATGGCCCAAACAGATGCTACAGCCAGATGTACATAAGAAACGTCTAGCAAAAATCTCTCACGTAACAGAGATTACGGGATAGAGATTACTTATTGTCCGCTCTCTGTAACAGAGATTTAAACAAGATTTGACATGGATTTGCACAATCAGAGAAATCTAAACACAAGTTTTCCCCAAGAGGGTCCAACAGAGACTCTGCATGACATTTCCAATCAGAAAGGATGAGATTCACAGATTTCACCCTCGCCTTCTGAAGAGGAAGACAAATTCGTCAACCTACAAACACAATGGCATGGGGAGTCTAAAACCACATGCAAATTCAGCCAGTGGACGGGAGCAGATTCTAAACACATGCAAGTCAACACTGGCCGAGAGGTCAAACAAATCTGTTCAAACCTCCAAGAACCACACAAAGGTCTAGACCCTCTGTGCAAACAACGTGTCCTTTGTCACCTTCGGGTGGCATAAATAAACATTCAGTGTCTGGGAGTGCAAAAGAAAAAGTTGGTATTTGTGATTTAACTGCACTCATTTTTAAATACAAAATAACAGACAGCCAAATCAAATCATGCTGAAATGTGTTTCCTTGTGTGTTGAATTGTTTTACTAATTGAATCATAATCTGAAAACTTGTGGGTACCACTATAAAGAAGAGCCACTCATCAAGAGCTTGCAGCTGACTGGGTGCCTTTATCTGTTCAAGGAAGTGACCCAGCTGTAAGTGTATGTGTACCAAGGCATGTTTAGTTTATTAGAGGAATGCGAGATTAGACGGTTAATCATGAGTCACTTTACTAGCGTAAACTACCTAAAGTGAAGAGATGTACCCTGGAGGAAGGGACCGGTCACCTGAAACACAAGGTGAAATACTACATGCAATGGACAATACTGCAAGGTTTAAAAGCCCATATGATCTAAAAGTACGTACATTTTCTTTACTTGTCTGAGGTTGGGGTTGGGTACACATGTATACATAATGTCACTGGTCAAAGAAAAACATGTCTTTATTTTCGATATTTACTTTTATGCATAATTTGAAAACAGCACCTGCCATTTACATTGTGTGAAAATTTTATGATGAATGGACCAACAGAAATGGCCAATAATTGCCTAAATAGTCTGGTTCCATTACCTTACATTAAAATTAAATTAGGTTTTAGTCCTTTCCTGTAAAGTTTTGAAAATAATAAAATATTATATCAGCACCTGCTGCTCACTCTTCAGTCCATACAGTCTATACATGCTGCAAAAACAGCATCTTGTTTTTGTAATGTTACAGGACAAGCTCATTTGCCTATATCTGCCAGGAGCTCTGCAAACAAGTATCAATTCAAAATGGCCAATCAGAACAAAGTTCATTTACATACATCAATCTTAAAGACAACAGTAACAGAAACAGCCTGCTTAATATTAAGCATGAAATATGGGAATGTAAAAATGAATTACAGTATTATTTGATAGACAAAGCTGTTCAAATATATGAAGGACAAGGCCCCTTAAACCTACTGCAAGTCTGGGGTGCTTTTGCATTAAGGTTCCTATTGGGGTTGTCTGTATATCTATTTTTAATTTGCCCGAGTCCCACAATAGAAATTTTACATTTAACCCCTTTAATCTCCCAGGCTTATTACAGGCAAATGCTAATTATTCTGTCATGGCATGGACTACAATGCAAACGTCCTTTATAGAAGTATGCAATAGCAGTTTGTAAAAGAATGGCCATTTAAATGAAACTGCACCTTCTATACAGTACGGCCGCTGTATGTGACTTGACATTGCACTGGCAATGGGTTCTGAATCGGTGGATCAGCAGATACACCTGTGTCTCCAAGATCTATGCAACAACTAATGGAAATCAGCCACCAGATCTAACTCACTCACTTTAGCAAAGACAGTGTGCTGAATAACCAAGGTTTAATGAATTATGCAGCATGAAAAACATAACCAGCTAGTTAGCTTACACATCTTTCTGATACTGAGCTGGCTGACATCAGCTGTCATCTAGGCCTCACTGGATGCTAGCTTTGAGAGAAATAAAGGCTGATATAAGCTGCTTTGGGATGTTCTAGCACGCTGGAATGATCCTGGCTTTTCTAGAAGTGTTTTAAAGTCCCCCAGTATTGACTGGGCATTGGACCAGATGGGAGTTTAACTTTCCTCACAACAGTGCGACCGTATCAGTGACACTTCACCGCACACCAAATCCGAACTATAAAAACATCCCACTCATTGAACATGACTCGTTCTGTCTCTCTTTCCAGCACTAACGCTATATCCATAATCTGCTAAACCACCAGGTCTGCTTAAACCATTTTTGGGGTTAGGCCCATGAGGTTAAGAAGATCCAGTTTTGGCAGATGGAAACGAGTCTATAAATGCCATCTTTCACAGTTTGAGGACAAGCTACAGGGTAAAGTCACCAGATCCAGCCCCCCATTTATTACCATACAGCATGGAAGCCTTACGGTTCTTGCTTAATACTTTAAACATATTTATTTAAGAAGATTTCATATTCATATCTTTGAGACAAGCCGTCTACACCTCTATACACATCTCTGCTACAAATCAAAACAACTTTGCATCCAGATGTTTATAAACGGTTCAGTTTAAAGCACAGCAAGTGCAAAGGTTACAACTTCCTTCCCCTAGGGCGGGGTATAGTGCAGCAGGCTAAAGGTCTCGAAGACTTTATGCAAGCATAATTAATTCAACACATTTCTATGTTGTTTAAACCAGATAAGCTTCCCAACCTAAATATTTGAACATGTATTTACTATGACAAATATAATTTGGGAAAAAAACTCTGGCAAACACGTTCAGATTGAAATATGTTACATTCTCATGACATGTTTAGCCCGTTGCTAAATCTGTGCATATAACCAATTCAAGTTTCCTATTTATGAGATCGGGGGTGGATGTCCCTCATTGTTACTGTAGGAAGCATAGCTATAACAGTGTGTTGAAACTAACCCCCCATGTGAGGGCCATAGTTTACTTTAGCATCCGCCGTGTGTGAAAGAGTTAAAATAATAGAGAAGTGAAAAAATAATAATAATTCTCTGACATTTAACGCAGTTCACTAATCAAAATGCTTACAATGAAAAATATTTTTACTAATAAGATAGATAGATAGATAGATAGATAGATAGATTTTTAGATTAGTAGATAGATTTTATTGCTATGCGCTAGCTTCTACTACAATCTGTAAAGAAGACAACATTTATTTTTTTTAAACACATAAAAAATATTTGTGTTTATATTAATTTTTTTAGCTATGCCTTAACAACACTGAAAACATATTATTTTTTTGTGAGCCAACTTCCCCTTTCCCCCCAATGCATGTTTGATTACAAAGATGGCATAAATTATCCTGTTATCTCCCACCATGCTGTCTGTTTTTTAAAGGTTAGGGTTCTAATATAATTCATTCAGCAGTAAATCACCGTACAACAACTCAAGATGATACAACTTGTATTGCGTCTATGGGTGGATATTTAGCAGCTACTGAACATTTGTCACTTGTGATTGGTGGAGCTCAAAACTGAAAGGCCCAGTTAAAGAGAGGTCAAAATGTTACCTCAAGTAAATAAATAAATAAATGTGCTTCTGAAACTAAAAACTGGAACTAAAAGAGAGGTCAAAATGTTACCTCAATACAAATTAAGATTTTATTTTATCTTAGAGCAATTCTATTGGTTCATTCCACATTACATTTACACACACTTACATCATATCCACTTAATTATGTAGAATTCGATCAAAATTTCCCTTTAAGATAAAATTTTTACTTGAGTGAACATATTTAAGCTGTAAACAGTGTGTGTCTCTGTTTTATCACACTGCACTCTGTACATCGACTGACTCACCTCATGGCACGTGTGCCCTAGTTCATGCTAATAGGTCATATTAAGGAGTACAGTAAATTTAGAAAGCCAGGAAACTACAGGTATAGTACATTATGCACATGTTACATGATTTTATATTGTTTTCATAACTTTATGATATATGATGCTGTGTCATCAGTAAACCTTTGGGTTAAAAGGAAATGTGTTAGGTCATTTAATTAATTTAATTAGATTGTTTACAATTAAATAATTTCAATTGGTACTTTTATTTTGAAACTCTTCAATGATAGATCAGATTAATGTTTTTCTGAGGTTTGTAAGTCCGATTAACTGTACAAACACAACAGTAGAGCCATGTTCAAAACAGATATGAACAACTATGAATACAAACAAAAAATGGCAACAATCCTTTGAACATGATAATGAATAATGGAACTACAAACTGACTTCCAATCAGCTATTTGTTGCTGTATTTATACCAGCTGTTGTTGTTGCTGATGATGATGTTGTTAACAGACTCAATGTAATTGATGTAAACCCCTCTTATTTTAGGAGTCATGATTTTTTAGAAGTTCTTTTGACATCATATACTCAGAAAAGTTTGTCGTGACGTCATTTATCACGATAGCTCTAAAACATCGTTATACTGACCAGCCCTAAAAGTAGTTACACGCTTAGCTGAAGGCTGCGTCAGAATAACTAGTAACTAGAGAGGATAATTCCATAAAGTGGGACGTTTTTCTGAGGAATGGTGCTCATCTACTCACGTGCGCATGAGATGGACATTCACAACATCCTCACGGTGTAGAAATGAAGCCCAGTGCTAATATAAGGAACTCCGGCAGTGAGAGGGCTCTCAGCTGATGTATCCAAGAGTTGGCCGAATATCCGGATCACACGATGCTTCCAAGTAGGTTCTCCACACAGCGGCACACGTACAAAACCCAGATAAAGTCTTTCAAAGCGAGCTCATGTAGAAATCCCGCTGCGAGAACACTCAGCTGCGCCTCAAACACAAACTTCCCTCAGTTTCAGCAACTCGACTCCTCAGCAGGTGCACGCTCTCTCTCTCTCTCTCTCTCTCTCTCTCTCTCTCTCTCTCTCTCTCTCTCTCTCTCTCTCTCTCTCCCTTCGACGCGCACGCGTACACGCGCATGAGCGCACACACATACACAAACGGATTTGTTTTTATGCAATGTCGGGACGTGATGTCATACATACGTCCTACACTGTATACTGTAACACTACATACTTAAGTATCTATATACAACAAGGTTAGACATTAATTACCCTTAAGTAGATATGATATGGTTTATTTACATGGGAACATCCTTGTCTATACATAATCATGATAATAACAATATGTTCCATATGCATTATGCATATTGTTGCCATCCAAAGGAAAACAAGTATTTCCAAGTTTATTTTTGTATAATTTGAGCCCAGAAGTTCTTCTTTACAATGTGTGAGAGCCTTATAAGTGGTATGGAAATGCTCCAAAAGTGCTTGAAATTAATTTCCTTACATTTGCTTATATTGAAAGTAAAGGTTTTTTCCTTCTCCTGTAAACGTACTACTTTGGAGATACTTGTTTGTCTGTGGATAGCAAGAATATGTAAGTACCTATATGTAACAATAATATGCACCATATGTATTAGATATTATAAGGGGAAGTAAATATCCAAAATATTGAATGTTGTAATATTATGTTGCGAAATCCTGTATACAATTCTCGAAAAATTAGAGGTTTACAGAAGTAACATTAGGACACATTGTTAACATTAGCGTTATCCAAACTCCAGCAGCACTGCTGTGTCCAATCCACCCATACCAGGACAACACACACTAACACACCACCATGTCAGTGGTAAGAGTAATAGGGGCTAACATAGTTTGCAGAGAATCTACTGAACTACCGTCTGTAACTGTAGAACTACAAAGTGACAATCATTTACAGTGTAGCCAAGTAAGTAAAAGTTAATCAACTTTAAATAAACAAAAGAATTCAAAAAGAAATTAAATAACCAAAATGATATAGCAATAAAACATGCCAGAAAAATATTACAAACATTAGGATACCTGGAATTAAAAGAGTTAAATAAATAGAGTAACAGAAGAACTTACATCCAATAAAACTGTTGCAGACTCTGGGGAGAGTGGTTAGAAATAAAAGTGTCAAATAATAATATGTGCCGTATTATTAATAATACATGTAATGTAAACAATATGTCAACTATATGTATGTATATGTTGTCCTAAAACTATATGAAAGAAGTGTCCTGAACGTGTATGAAAACCTGTATGCACGCACACACACACCCACACCCACCTTCAGGGACAGTGAGTGGCTAGAAACTGCTTACTGATTACAGAGTAACAGAAAGATAAACTGGCCCAAATAAATAAAAGACACTCATCTGCACACATGATCCAGAGACAGAAACATCTATCAAAACGAGATCAAGGACAAGTGCTTAAAAGGCGTCCACTCCTATCCTAATAAAACACAGAGTGCTGTGCTTGAGGTGTATTATCTGTATATTAGTATGTACAATATGTATGTATGTATGTAATGATGTAAATATGTTTGTATGTACTGTGAAGAAAAAAAGTTCAGTTTAATTGCATCAGAGTTAACCTAATGGCGTTCTGATTAGACGAGGTATGTATTGGATGGTAGCTGTAAATACTGAAGAGCTTTGTACGGACAGACGTCCAGTCACGTTTCACATTTCCTTATAGCACAGCGCAGGTGTGTTTGTCTCTGGGGCATTTTTATGGCCTGTTGCTCACTCTGTACTTTGTCCTGGATTCTGCTGCTGTTTGTGAACAAGGCCGTGTAGATCACAGCGAGGATTAAGGGCAGATGGCAAACTATCAAATACAATGGATGATATCAGAGTGATATGGGTGGAGCTACAAATACACTTACACTATATTGACTTCTGGAACAAGGTAATGCTTTCTAGGCCATGCTTTGACAGTGCCAGCAACTGTCTGAATAAGCTGTAGACTACTGTATGTCTGTCATTAAGAACATGAATCAGTCCTAAATCAGGGGAAACAGGAAAAAATAAAATTTAATAATGAACAAAAAACTGCGAAGGGCCACAAGGGGGAGTCTATCAGACACTGAAAGAACGGTAAAGTTAAGTTAATAATCACCACTGTCACATCCTGTAGTAATGTCTGTACGGACGTGATTCCAGCAAATGCATAAAGGGTACTCCACAGACTTGTATCAACTTCCTTCATAATTAAATAGTTCAAATGTTTGATGTGAAGTGGCACATTGCAGAAAGCAACATTACTGAGTCAGAAGTGTTCACAGTGGTGGTGATGGAACCAGACATCTAACGAGCTTAATACCTCTAAAAGCCCCCTGATAGGAAGTTATTACACAAATTGGTTGTGAATATGCTCCCTGATGTGGAAGAAATTATTGTACAGTAGTTACACTAATAACTAGATCAGGTTATGCATTTATAGCGGTGAGATGCATGGAGTGTCTTCTGGAGCATTATAAGCCCCTGTATAATCGAATTTTATCACACAGAGTTCAGATTTATATTTAATCAACATCAGCATTACATGGAGAAGCACAGCCACCACATACGTGGTCATTTTAGATACTAAATGAAACGCCTACCATAAATCTACTCCTACACACAGGCTAACCGCTGCACACTAAACTGATATCACAAGGCTGGCAAGCTCAAAAAAACACCCTACATAAATGTGGCGATTTAAGCACTTTGAGCAGCTGGTATTGATACATGACTGTGTCAAATGCAGACTTGCTTTCTTATAACATCATTTCATTGCGCAGGACTGTTAGCCTGCTTGAAGTATGTATGTACTGCCATCACAGACCCTCATGCATTCTTCAGTCTAAGCTGGTTTAATTGGTCACCCAGCTTGGTCGTGCTGTTTGACCACCAGACCAGCATCCAAAACACTACACATCAGTGCTGTCGGAACAAAAAAAAACCTGGTTTGAATAAAATTTTACAGGACAAAGAAAAAACGCACTTAACTTTAAACATACGCCAAAGTAACCAATTTACACATAATGTAAAGGAAGAATGCAAGTACGAGGTTTTGTTCAGACAGCAATAACATGCTGGTTGTGTTGGTGAAAAGCCATGCCGGTCTACCTGGGTTTTCTAGCTTTTAATTTTAACTGCTAGACAGTCTAGTATTAGAGCCTTTATTTAGCCTTCATAGAAAAAAGGCTTCTATTATGGGCAAGATGCTGACTATAGAATAACGTACAACCTCTGATTACGTTGACTCATGTTTATGAATTGCTGGCTACTTCTAGCACTGCTACTTTATTAGCTTGTTTGCTTGCCAGGCAAATACATACATGGTTAGCAAAAGAATGTAAATAGATGTGTATTATTAAAGCATATTAAAGCATATAGTTCCACTTCCCGTGGAAGTGCAGTGGCTCTACAGGTTATTGTTTTCCCTGACATCATCCATGAGTCAGCTTAAAAAAGGTTTTACAGGCTGATGAGTTGGACCAGGGTGTGTCTGAGTAAGCACCTGTAAATGAGTTAAAGCTTTAGATTTTAACCATTTAGTCTGGAAAGTCCTGTTCATCCACAGCATCACTCATCAACAGTATTAAATATTGTATTAAATATTAGACATTACCATAGTTTATCTGGAAATCAAAACTGGCCATAGGAACCTAATCTTTGCTAACTGCCACTAGAGGGCAGTATGTGATTTCCAAACTCCACTGTTGCAAAACTGGTCACTTTAAACAGTAGGACTGTCATGATCCTTTACAACTTACCTTTTCAATAATTTGCAGCCATTATTGGCTTAATTATATAATTACTATAGCAGCGGCTGTTGGCTGAAATTCGCTATGTGCATGTCTGCCAACATTGATATGGACACATTCATATTTATCACATTTATTCATTTGGAAATACACGCACCTAGACTAGCATTGCAGAATTGAAAAAAAAAACCTTTTATTTCTATTCATTTAGAAATGCATAAAACTAATTAAATGCAGATATTTTAGCACAGTAACCCATCATCTGCTAAAGATTCAAATATTTAAGAAGTACAAATATTTGTCATCAAATATCCCTTTGACATATCTACCGACATTTTTTAAAACACCATAGAATCTGAAAAAGCACTATTACAAGTAATGAACTGATTAATCAAAAGCTTTATGCAATACAAACTTAATTGTATGATAATAATCCAGGTGTCTTTTAACAACTCCAAAATGCTTTATTGAAAAGAAAAAAAAGAAACCCTTTAAAAAGACCTAATTAAAAATACAAGAATACTATGACACAAAAAGGTATATATAAATGTGTGTATTAAGCTGTTTTTAACTGTAGGACAGACCAGTATAGGATTTGAAATATTCATTAATAATAAGGGAAGCACAATGATGTCAGAATCATATCGTAATCAGCATTTATTTGCTTACTCAGACATGCGCTACTTAAAAAATAAATTAGGTACTTTTCTATTCTGAAAATACCAATAAATACAATATAAGAGCTAAATACAATACTGCAGCTCTCAAAAATGCTGAAGCATGAATAAACTCACAAAACCCCCTGAAGCAACATCAACTATGTTGCTTCTTTGTTTTTCAAACCACCAACAAAGTAATAACATCATAGAAACTAGGTATTAGAATATTGTTATTTGCAGCTATACACATATCATCACATAAACTCCACACAGGAGTAGGTACAGCAAACGGATGAGATAATATCCGCAATCTCTTTCTGCATTCTCATATGCAGTGCTTAATAAATACTTAGTTTTGGATAACACAGAGGTACATTGACTTTGGTACGAGAAATAAATGAAGCACATCTACTCTTGTGCTCATGCTGTACCTTGGATAATCTGCAGCTGGCTGCTGATTCCCTGCTGGAGGGAAGCTAAAAAAAGTTCATACAGGGAGAAAACACAAAGGCATGTCACGCAGCTTTGGCCTTAAGGATACAAAGAAAACAGCAGGCGCCCAGAGACTTCAGATAGTGGGTCAGCATGCTGGCCATCTTGGCCTGCAGTGGAGTCAATCGTCAAAGTCTGGAATGTCATCATAAGAGTAACCACGGTAACCTTTGGAGGCATAGTAGGCGATCCTCAAATGATAGAAACCAGGCAGAAATATGAGGATTCCGATGATGAGGACAGGAATCGTGCGATCCGGATACTGAGGAAAAAGAGGGAAAACATTATGCAAAAATATTTCAAAGATTTCAAATATTTTTTTATATCTATGCCAAAATATGTGCCAATAGCACAATCCGAACTAACAAAACTTCTAATCTTGCTACTCTAGAATGACCTTAAGAGTGTTTGTGGGGACAGGCAAGCGACCGATACAACACATGTAGATATTTAGTTTTTTAACTCACTGTAACTTGAATGTAGCCGGTCAAAAGTAAAGATCCAACAACAATCAGTAAAGACCCAACCAGGAACAGGAACGCTGCCAGTGCAATGGCTTTGTATGGAACTTTGGGTGGACTTCTCTTGAACTGTGAAACAATGAACAGTAACTATTAAGTAACAGTCACATTTGCATAGGAACACTACCAATTTACCAATTCACTGCAAGGTAATCAGTATAACTGGTAAATGTAAAATGGGTTGTTGCAGAGAAATTGCAGGCTCAGATTTCTTTACAGTTTTATATTTTATTTATATTATTATTTTAATCCATGAAAGGAAATTAGAAATTAAAAAACTGGTAAGGGTTCTCATTATGTCAGTAACTGGCCAAGACATTAAAGAAGTTAATTAAAGAAACTTAAACGTTTAATCAATATTTGTGTTTATGAAAGGAAATATTTACTATGTTTTGATATTGATTAAAAGCTATTGTTGTGCGTAAAGCTGTTTTGTGGAAAGAAAACCCAGACTTCACTTCTTTGCCATGTTTTGTCTATTCGGCAACAAAGAAACAGTTAAAAGATCCAGATTCAAACTCAAAACTTAACATACAAAATCAACTACAAATGTATGTTGTTACTATGTAATTAATATTGCAATCATGTAACAGCAGTCAAACACTATAGCAAAACAGCAGTAATTAATAGATTCAAAGGGTTAATAAAGTTTAAAAAATAAACATGAGTTTAAAACACAATGTTCCTCACCTGTAGGTCAATGTAGCCTTCATCGCTGTCTGCTACTCTAGAATACTTCACCTTGTTGTTTGAAATTCCCGCATTAGACATCCCGCTTCGAGTGGGCATCATGATCTGGTATTACAAAGAGAAGTTATAATAAATAATACCACACTATAAAACTATAATAATAGCACCATGGTTTGTGTTTTAATCAGAGCAGCTTCATAAAAATGTAATATCGTGACCCCATCATAACAAATGATTTCAATATATGTGACGGGTCAGTTTTTTAAAAGTACAGACAGGTTTTGGGCTCTTTTGGGCTCTCAGATTATGTTTTTACTTTTGCAAGTTTTGTAAAAGTAGTTAACTGTTCACAATGGTGGGTGTGGTGGTAGGAACTAAATGTCTGAACATTTTAAGGCCAGAAACATGATAATGCCTCACAGAAAGTTATTACATTAAATGGTAATTAACAGTTGATATACTGCCTGATGTCTGAGATATTGCTTTATGATAGGTTTGAGGTAAGATACTTGCATTCATGGTGAAGTGGTACATGAAGGGCATTGTAAGGCAAAGAAATACCCAAGTTGTTTTAAACATTTTACTATTCTTCAACAATGTAGTTAATATCATGTTTACTGCATTTTGGGTAGTGTATAGAATGTGTTTAAACATTGTGACAAGCAATTAGATTTAGTTCCTAATCACTTTTTAGGGGTCTCCTTTCATTCTGTTGTGTTAGTTCAATTCCTGGACTCTCTTGTTTATGTCTACAACTGCTATTGTAGTCTTGGCATTTCAGATCAAATTATTTTCAACCTATAACACACTGTGCTGAGAGATTAAAAATATATTAAGAAGCTCCACTGCACTTCTATATAGGAAGTCATTATGAGTCATTATATAATTGCAATTACAACGCTAGTATAATATTTTACTGCAGATCTGCAGTAATGTTTTACGTGCAGTAATATCTATAAAGGATATTATCTATATAGGTCGGTCCTCAGTCTGCTTCAGACCTGTCTGCTTCAGTCGGTGTTAATGGCAGCAACAATGCTTATATAAACCTGAATCGTAATGGCAATACTTGTATTGGAGTACAGCTTTAGAGTTTACTCCAACATTACTTAAACCCCAACAGACACGAGTTACCAACCATATTTTTATGGCTAATACAGTCCTATAAACAGCCAGAGACCAGGACAACAATTTAGCTCTATCGCTTGCAAGTTAAGGGAGGATATGCTAACAGTAAGTTAATATTAGTAGCAACAGTCTAAAGAAAGCACTGTGAGCAATCAAATCCACTCGCTTAATCCTAATGACAAGACGGGCTGCACTATATATACGACTTTAAAATATATTTATACTGTTTGTAGTTCAGTATTTAACCCACAGACGGAACAATTCATCATCTCTAGTAGGTTAGTAAAGTTAACGCAGCTAGCTAAGTTAGCGTAGATATTTAGTTTGGCTTGTTGACGCAGGCTAATTTAGCCCGCCAGCTAACAAGAAGGCAAAATGAGAAAATGGAGGGGGAAATACTAATTACAGTATTAAACGAGCATGTGTGGTAACCAAATGCGCGTACTAAGATGGCAGTACTCTGGCCAGGCGGAACAAAGACAAGAAATCTTCGCTAACATGCAGAACAGACAGCTAACAAGCTACTTACTCACTTCTCTGCTCTACATTGTTTACTTCCTGTTTCCTCGCAGCTGCGCACTGGTGCTGATGACGACGGCGGGGAAGAAGTAGTGAAACTCCTGTCAAAATAACGAAAAAGAGACCTTTTATTTAGACATACAACGTTATAAAATTGCTTATGATGTTTATATTCTATGCTCCCCAACTATTCAGCTAATATGGGACCCCACATATCAGCCCTGCTAGAAAATCCATCTGTATACATTGGATACAGGGATGCTGGTAAACCAGGATGAGCGTGCTGGGGTGAATAAATTAGCCTGGGGAGAATATTTAATTTCTTATATACAGTACTGTCAGAGACCACGCTTCATTTATTTAACTCAAATAAAAACAGTCATTAAGTAGAAGTATTCAATTTCCAGTCAAATTAGAGTAAAAGCAGTAAACGTGTTTAACAGAAAGCAGGTAAATATAGGATCATTATATCATTTATTGTGTGCATTCTTTACCTTTATTCAGCTTCTCACCATCCAACCAGGTCTCTACTCTGAGGTGGTCAGTCCATTGCTCTGTAAACAGCATCTATCTCCTTTTCTCATTGAGGAGCTTCTTGACCACTACACATCCTTTCAGATGCACGGCACTGACTTGTCTTTTTACGGTGAAAGGATGGACAGAAACACCTGTGGATATTTATCTGAAGTATCTGAAGTAGGAGTGGAGCTTGATGTTCTCCTCCCTCTCAAATATGAAAGTTTTAAAAGTACATTTTGTTAGATATTCAATTGCTTATACTGCCAGCCCAAATCTGATTTTAGGTTGTATCCAAATTGTTTATTGATTGGATTGCAAATTGGATTCTAACCACATTCTAACCTCTGTGGAGGTGGTTTAAAATGCAATTCCAATCAGACTTTTGATGTGTCTCAGTCTTGGCGCTCTGCTGAAATTGGATTTTTTTTTTTTTTGAAAGTTTTTTGCATCATTCGCAACTCGATAAACAACAACAATATCCAATCCAGAGTGATGAAAGGCTGAGATTTGCTGCACCTACACTGAGACCATAAAGTAACAGCGCAGACAGTTGTCTCAAAAGATCTGATTTAAGAAACAATGTTTATGTATCGTGTTGCAGAGACATCTACTGAAGTTAGCAAGCTAACCAGCTAGTCCAAACTCCGCCAGTCTTTAAATACCACTTTGTACCACAAGAAGTGAAAGTGAGTCCCTATAGTATATAGTATATAGTCGAATAAGTCCAACATGTGAGGCATAGTGATACTTTAAGAAATAACAGCCAATAAAGGGATCAGTAAACTCAAGCATGACTGAAGTTCTTGGTGCACGACTGCTGCCTCCTGCTCTTGGCAACAAACAAGAGAAGTGACCTAAACAGAAAAAGAACAAGAGTTAAGGAAACTGTTGCTGTCCACCACTAGACCTGCTCTTGACAAACAAATTAGTTAAAGTTGATGCTGAACAGGGTTTCTTTTAGACTAGTGAAGAATGAAGAGGGAGAGGGAGGGACTGTGTATTTCCTTGTTTCTTATGATAGGGCTGGACACCACAAATATTTGGTAATGTTTCCTATAATTGATTGGAGTTGATGACATGTTGTGAAACTAATATAATCCTAACATATCCTCTAAAATATCTCATTAAGAAATTAATACCTTAAATTAAGGGTCTTGGCTCTGTGGAGTCTCCACTTGTTAAAGATGAATAACAGTGTATGTGTGTACATTAACTGATGCTCAAAAACTGGTTGAAAATTGAAAATGACTCATTTTTATTTATTTTTACAATTTATAACTTCCATTTCCAGTTTTGCTTCTACACAATTAATTACTAATTGACTGCACTTAATATAATAAGCCTCAGGATGAATAACAGAATAATACGCTTTGGCAGTTTATGGATGCAGACAGACAAACAGAAGCCTTAGCTGCAACACTATCGTCATTAAAGTGATGTGAGATGTATGCAGTATTACATGCTTTTATAGACAGTCTGAAATGGACTGATTTAGTCTGCGGCTCCTTCAGAGGAATAATTATAGAATTACATCCCATCAAATGTCCATCATTTCAGTCCTACTCACTCAAATGTCTGTGGCACTTACAGGCTTCATTGTTATTCACAAAAGCTGCAGGTGAATTCACCTCATAACAGTTCCTTATCTGCCTCTCGTGGCTCTAAATATTTCCCCTCGTCTTCTGGAATGTGCTTTAATATCGCGCTAGGAGATGGAGAACACAGAAAGCCATTTCACAGCTCACCAGTTCACCTCTGCCACGAGCGTGCATAATAAGCCCTGCTGGCACAAAATCAGCATCTATGGTAACAACCTCACATTAGTTCTCATGGGTGTCACCAGGAGGGCAAAGCAACAGGGTCCCTGTTAGCAGGCAAGGTAATAATAATGTATAGTGTGTGCTGTCTGGGAGAATTGTAATAGTGGTGCTTTAAAGGGCCCATAATCATACATTTCTTTTTTTCTGTGACATTTGAGTGAATTTGGTACTAAAATGGCCATAATTTATTTTACATTGTCAGCATTCCTCTATCTTCTAGTACTAATATGTTGTTTTACTGTGGCTTTAAGGGTGACATATGTAAATAAACTTTTGATTGTTTGATTGTTTGGACTGTATGGACTGTTCATAGACTACCTATGGACTGTATGGACTTTTCATAGACTGCCTATGGACTGTTTATAGACTGCCTATTGACTGTATGGACTGTTCATAGACTGCCTATGGACTGTATGGACTGTTCATAGACTGCTTATGGACTGAATGGACTTTTCATAGACTACCTATTGATTGTATAGACTGCAGGAAATGTCCACATTAAACTTTTAACTGAATTGGTGTTTAGACAAAAAGTCCTTTTGCTTTGAGTGACTTTGTATTCTTTTTTAAAACAAATAACTGGACGTTCCATGTGGTCTCTTCCAATGCAGTAATAATAAACTTTGCCAAATGTGTCAGTCGTGACAACTTTAGCATATTTCAGGCAGAACTCAAAAATGGTTTGATTATTCTTAATGTCCCACAATAATTTCCATCCTTTGGCACACTTCCACGCAATGGGTTCAGACGGCTCACAATGTGGTCATGAGGGAAGGGGATTCAGTCTCACTACCTGGTTCGTAATGCAGGGGTGTGGCTATAAAGGGCTTCTGCCTATATGGACTAAAAGTCTTGCTGTTTTAATTAGTGATGTGAAAGGTACAGGACAGCATTTTTTAAATAAAGTTTATATGACAATTATATTATGATCCATAAACCTTTTACCTTCACCTTACAGAATGTATAAAGAGGGTTTGGGACAGACATCTGATTAAAACGTACTCTATAAATAATTTCATATATGTATATTTAGCTTATTTACTATTTCTACTAATGTCTTGGGTTTAAATGGATTATAACATAATCCTTGAAAATACCTTGTAAGATATAATTGTCTGTCTTGTCAAAACCTTCACAAGAGAAAGAAATACTTTACTATTTAATGGAACCAGTCATTTTAGGCAATTTATTTCTGTCCATTCACCATGATATTTACACATAGCATGAAGGGCAACAGGCTATATCAACAACAGAAAAAAACCACATAATGCAATACAACACATTTTTTGTTTAAAAAGTCAAGAATATGAAATTTCCTGTCACATATACATATATATATATATATATATATATATATATATATATATATATATATATATATATATATATATATTTATATGTGTGTGTGTGACAGGAAACTTCATAAAAACCTCCAACATCAACTATAATATTAGTTTTTTAAATTAATTTTTTACTGACTTTTTTATGTGTCCTTTTTTTACTCTTTCAATTTACTTTTGCAATTGCTTAAATTACTTTCAACCTCTTCTCTGAGGCAAACCTCATATGCAAAGGATGCTTCCAACAGCACAGTACAAGTCAAAAAGGAAAGCATGTGCAATAGGGCGACCTCATATAGTCAGTCATATGCAGTGATAGCGTCACATAGCGTAGCTGAACATCAAACTTGAACCATTTGCATGTCTCACAATGCCAAACCTACCCACCAAGTGTCTTTCCTGTCAGTTGCTTCCTACTGGGTGCAACTGTTTTTTTGATGATGACCTGTACATAGAGAGAGAGAGAATGGTCACACTGACACATTATTAAAAGGCACACAATAGCGCCACCATCTCCAATACTTTTGCACGTATGACTACTTTCTACTTTCTGTTCAGATAACACATGTTCTCTTGTCCAGGTCTGTATACATTAGAGAATGTGCATGGATTCTCTGCCCACAGAGCAAGTCCCAAACTTTCCTTCCTCCTATGAGAATTTCTTCTGAGAATTTCAAACACTCACCCAGCTGATTTGGTGAATTAATTTGACTCTGAAATGGCTTGGAAATTAGTGAGGCTTATCTTCCACTTCCAGCTTACGAAGTTGACAATTGGCCTGAGCAATCGCTCAGCAGCCACCCTTCTCCTGTTCTGAATAACTTAGCACAAATGAGACTCCTCTGAATAAATTAGCATACATTAACCTGCAGGTGAGGAAGAGAAAAAAGGTGGAGATTCTGATGAAGTAACGAGGGGCTGAACAGTCCAACCACATGCACAGAAGATTTAGCAGCTGGGCTAGGTAAGCACAAACTGAATTCTACACATCTTGTGTTTCTACTGAAATGAAGAGCATTTATAGGGAGTTTGTCATATTTTTTTTTTTTTTTTTTTGCTGTAACATTCCCTACTCTTCTGGGAAGGCTTTACTCTATATGTTGGGGCTCTGCTGTGAGGATTTGATTGCATACAGTCACAAGAGCTTTAGTGAGGTCAGGTACTGAAGGATAATCAGTTCCCCCCAAAGGTATTAGATGATGTCTAATCACACCAGAGAATGCAGCTCCAGCTCGGCGTCCCAGTGCTGGGGGCTTTAGACTCATCCCATTGATTAATGCTTTCTATGGAGATTACACAAGCTGCGTGTGATTGAATTTACTTTTTAGGAGGGCTGGGTTTTTACTTTTAGATAAATGACTGTTTGAATGAAAGTTATTTGTTTGATTTTTATCTAAAGCGCTAGCAGTTCTGCCATGTACACTCACTTGCCGTGTACACTCACATTGGATACTACCTTGACTATCAGCCCTAATTGTCCATTGTATAAAGTATTCTTGGTATATAAATTGATGCCGTCCATGTAAGCACATCACATTTTACCAAAAAGCGGGCAAGACTACTAAATATTCGCGTTATAAAATATTCATAATATTCATAATATTTCTCATGTTGAGAAAGAGGACTGACAGAGATCTATGAGAACTAATAATAATGATGATAACCCCACCCCCCTCTTCCACAGGTCGTATCCTGACACCAGTGCTTTTTTTTATTTTACTCTTCCCTTATTCACCTGTTGATCAGACAGTCAACTAACAAACAATCAGCGTTAGCATTACTGTAGATCCTGCAGTGCCAATAACAAGAAAACCTTTCTAGAACATTACACCTCTATTTATATATTACCTTAGCTGATGATTTGGCTAATGCTAAACAGCTGAAAAACACAGAGAGATTTTATATTTAAATTTTTATATTATACCCTTGTATGCCATGTAAATGTGCCATGGATCCCTCTTTTAGGAAAGGTTTGTGGCCAGTGCTGTGTTTTCCTACCCATTAAAAAAAAAAAAGATGAAGCTGAAGCAAGGTCTGAAAAATATTAAACAAGAAGCTAGTGAATAGTTAGTTGACTTCAGCTTCATGTCAGACACAAAGTAGTCAGTAAAGGTTTTTGCAAATTGAAGGTGGACGTTTATAACTTTGGCACTTGCAAAATGAAAACAGAGCCCTATCACAACTGTAGGTCTGAAGCCATGGGTGGAGCTACTTAGATTGGGGCAGTATTATTCTAATAAGTCCTAACATGATGTAGGAAAGGGAAGCCAAGTCTGAACAGCTTGTTGAATCCTGTGTTTTCCGATCAGGACAGCTCACTGCAAAACAGACTGGGTTGCCTTTTTGTTTGACAGTTTGTCATTTGACTGGCACTCCAGACACCCAAATGTACAAACACAAGAAAAGATAAAGTGAGTTTTAAATAATATGTCCTCTTCAATATGCACTCTTTAATAATTTATTCACTTAATATTTATTCACTTGTAATAACACTGGGTTATTATGGATCATTACAGTACAGCAGAGCTCAATATACAATATGGTAACAGTAGAGATGTCTCTAAAAGCTCAACAAGCTGATCAGGCTGGCTGGCTAAGTTCTGGGCTGCCCACTGGATGGTTTCGAGCTGGTGGTCGAAAGAAAGTCACATAAACTCGCTGCTATCCTGGACAATACATCACACCCCCTTCATGACCTTCTGGTCAGACAGCGGAGCACTTTCAGCAACAGACTCATACAGCTCCACTGTAGCAAAGAAAGGTACAGGAGATTGTTTGTACCAACAGTGATCATACCAGACATGGGAACAAGTCACTAAGTTGCAAGTAACAAGTAAGTCTCAAGTCTTAACAATCAAGTCACGAGTCAAGTCCCAAGTCAATACAAGCAAGTCTCGAGTCAAGTCCCAAGTCAATACAAGCAAGTCTCAAGTCAAGTCCCAAGTCAATACAAGCAAGTCTCAAGTCAAGTCCCAAGTCTTAAACTTCGAGTCCTAGTCAAGTCACCAGATGTCATTTCAATATTTCACATAACTGATGCAGCTGATTCATAGTATATTAAACTGACATAATCATAAATGTTTTTAAAGTTTGTATTTAGTATAACAAAAACAACTTGCATCATCTCAAACAGTTCAAACAACAAAGTGCTATTTTACTTAACAGGAACAAGTAGTGCAAAAATCGTTAATTAAATAATTGAGGATTAAATAACCTGCAAAAGTACTGTGCAGTAAACAAAGTACTTACTGTAATCTTTAATAGATATGTACTAAACGCAGTATGGAAAAATTAATGTGACATTATACCACAGTTTACAGCAACAAAAAGTCAAGGGTTTATGGATTAAAAAAAAATTAGGAAAGGACAAGAATATCCATATGATTCATGATATGATATGAGCTCGTTTCAGTATGCTATAAAATTCTGTAAACAGGCTAACAAAAAAAAAAAAAAACATTCATTTGTCACTACATCATTGTTTCTCAACACCTGGCCCTGGAGGCCCACTGCCCTGCACTTTTTATTGTTTTTCCATTCTCCCAACACATCTGAACCAACTAATAACCTCATAGCCAGCCCACTACTGAGTTATTAAAAATAGGTGTTGAAGCAGAAAAAAACAGTAAAATGTGCAGGGCAGTGGGCCTCGAAGGCCAAAGTTGAGGAAACACCACACTATAATGAAGTAGTTTAGAAACAGATTCCACCTACAGTAATTTTTATTGACATCTCATTGTTTACCCCTAAGCGTTAATGTATGTTCCTGTTATATATAGATCGTCGCCGTCCAATGTAAAACTTGTATCTCTATTTTTTGTCAATTTTGACTTTTATGCATAATTTTTAAAACAGCGGCAGTCGTTTACACTGTGAGATCTACATGATGAATAGACCAACAGAAATGGCCCAAAATTGCTTAGAAAAAACGTCTCTGGTTCCATTGACTTACATTAAAATTGAATGAGGTTTTTGGCCTTTTGGCCTCTCCTGTAAAGTTGCCATTTTGGAGATACTTGTTTTCCTTGGACAGCAACGATATATATATATACATATATATATAACAGCATGTGTGAACTGCTGTGTTTGACACTTTTTCTGCCCTCTATGCTAATTTCACCACGTCGTGGCTGAGATGCTGTGGTTCCTAAACACTTTATCATTTTCAGTAAAATCTCTCACAGTGAACGGTGAACGTTGTGTGAGAGAGGGACGACCGACAGAGGACAACAGCTTTGTTTACATTCGCTGTTGTTTATTATTATGTCGCTACGTTTGCTAGCTTGCTAACTGCTAACTGCTATACGCGAAATATCACACAGCACAGACTTACTGTTCTTTGTGGCAGCCTCAAAATGTCGAGTTTGAAGTGGTTGCATCTCCATCTGTGATCTTGACTCCACATGTCTTGCATACCGCAGTTCTTCTTTTATTTACTACATTATAATCTTTGTAGTTGAACAGGATTATTTTTGGGATCATGTTACTCGTCTTCTCCGCACAAATTCAACACTGGCGCCCCCCTCAAAGCTTCCCGTGATTGGCTGTACGGTTACGGCTTTACTTGTTGCTAGGTTACGGATCATTTGGGCTGAGCGGCTCAGCTCCCTAGCGTTACAGCGCCATTTAATATAAAATGATCCAGTTACGTGATTCAGTTTTACTTATTCATTATGTTTAAAGTAGGGTTGTTCAAGTCTTTTCGAGTCTTAAGCTCAAGTCCGATTCCAAGTCCAAGTCAGTAAAGGTAAAGTCTAAGTCAAGTCGCAAGTCTTTAGTAATGTTGTCGAGTCAAGTCACAAGTCATCAGTTTAGTGACTCGAGTCGGACTCGAGTCCAAGTCATGTGACTCGAGTCCACACGTCTGGATCATACTGTACAACACCTCTTCACTGTGCTGGGACATTATTGGACACCAACTGAGCACTAGCTGGACATTACACACTACACTTCTCCACACTCATGTCACTGTGCACTGCCACTTTGTCTAGTGCAATGCCACTTTGTCTAGAGCGTATTGCAAGATCTTGCACATTTATTCATACTACCTTCTGTGTGTGTTGTTTACAGTGTACAGCTAACCGTGTCGACTGTCATCATATGGCTTTCTGATTGTGTACCAGTTTTAGATGACGCTTGTGAATGTGTAAATACACAGCTGCAACTGTTTCTCCTGCATTAATATTTATGCTTATGCTTTTTAGTGTTATTGGTGTATGTCGTAGTTACAATCCTTATGGCGAAAAGACTTTGCACTGGCACGTGATTACTTTACATAGTCACCTTATACTTTACAAGTCACTATTACTTTCATTTACAACCATTAGGACGTTCAGTGTATCCATGTGTTTTACTCCATCCCAATGAGAGCATACGTGGTTTGTAGTGTGTGTGTGTCTATACTTAGTGTAGAAGCACTGTTCTCGTGTTGTTCTTTGTTTTTTAGGTAACTCTATTTTATTTTAAACAAATGCTCGAACGATTGATTCTATATTGGTAATTATTTTCTTCCGATACTACTGTCCTACGCCCGACAGCCATCATGCTGGTGACTCTTGTTTAACACAGCCTGCGGACTGCAGCACAAACACAAATCAAAAACTAACAGCCAGTAAGATTCTAAAGGCAAATACTCAAGGGTGTTCCCAAAAGTTCACAGTAACGAAGCTAACAAAAGCAATGAAAGATTTTGTGGCGTTACAGTATTTAATCTGCACCAGCTGGTACACACATTGGATTTAGGTTAAATGTATGCACTGTTCAGGAAATTGATACGGTGACCACACTTGCAGTAAAGAATTATTACAATATGCATGAACAATCATTTGTAGAAGACTCCCTATGACACTCTGTTTGACTGAGCAGATACTTTTGTTTTCTATGGTTCTGAGGTTTGGCTCCGCTAGCACGCATAGGTAATGTTATTAGCAAGCAGTCTTGTTGTGGACAGTAGCATTGAATAGCTTCCACATGCACGCTAAGAAGGGAACTGATTGCAATGCACACTAGATCATACGGCTGACGTTAATACATGTCTATGCCATAATATATTTAAACTCCTAGAGAGTGGTGAAGTAACAAAGATGTTGGTTTATTAAGTATTGTGGCTTTAGCACAGACGAAGACACGGATGAGGTCGTTTCTTTTATGGAAAGGTGCTCTGAAGTGTAACATAAGCATGAGGAATATGTACCATATGGACGCGTTAATACTCACAGATGGCACATTGCCAGGGAACGATCACCGTAAAATCATCTAAGGGTTCACAGCCGGAACTCCGGAATATGGTGTGAGTCCACAAGACATCACTCCTCCAAGTATACGAGCCTCCCTGACAAAACACAACAAAGCCCAGTAAAACACATATGCACACTCCTGGCCATCAGAGATGGACTGGAGATGGTATTAGGTTGGTAATTATGGTGTGGTATACTTCATCCATGAGCTACACTTGCTATACGTAGCCACTCAAGTCTCCTCTGTTAGTGCTATAAGACAAAGCAGAGTTCATAAGGACTGATAATTACATTTGTCCAAAGTGTCTCCTAGGCACACACGACTCGGCCGTAATGTTGCATTCTATATAACGTTATTATAGTTGCTGGATAGTCGTAGTATAGTAGTGTTAGTGTAGTCGTGAAAAAGATAGCTTCATCTTTCTGAATCTTAGTTCTCTGTAGTGGAGGTGCATTTATTAATCCAGTAGTTAATATTTTTTGAGATGCAACTTAAGGCTGTACTTTGTAAGAGATAATTGGTATAAGAGTGGAGTGCTTTGTTATTAATTGGCTAACTGCTATTCTTATTGTTAGCTCTTAAGAATTGTCTAAATCATAATTGACCAACTAAAGGGATCTCTTATACTAAATCCTCGATAGTGCTTTGAGAATGCATGGACACACCGCACGACTGAAAACAAGAAGCTGGCTTGTTGTTCATGCACTGCTCTAACCTCCGTGGACGACCTCCAGACTGGACTGGTGTGTGGCCTTTTGTATTAAATCATTCTCCTAGCTTCATATTTGATCAAGTTGATATCGGAAAGGACATAGGCGATAGTGAGACTAAAGAACGGTAAAGTAACAGACTTACAGATTACAGTGAAGTGTTTGTCAGCCGGAAGAGGGTGTGGGCCTTTGTTTTTTTTTTTTTTTGCAAAAAAACAAGTGTGTCCTCATAGTTGAGTGGCCACCAAGGCACAAAAGGACGTCGAAGTCAGCGCATTTTGAAAAAGTCGTAGTCAGTCTTGTGGTCCCAAAGAAAAGGCATATGGTGCGCCGAAGAGAAAGAAGATGTCCTATTATCGGAGGACTAGACAGGGGGTCTCAGGAGGTTTTGAGAGAAATACCGATTCGTATACAATTGCTAAGGAAGATGAAAGCGACCTGGTGCCATTCGGTATTTCTACAGCAGCAGTGGGTAAGAACAACAGATGAGAGGTAAATGTGGTCATGAGTTACATTCACATATTGTGGCCTGTCTGTGATTGTGAACTACTTCGAAAGAATCAAAAGCTACACTCCTTCTACTTTCTGGACAGTGTCTGTTTGAGTGGGGTAAGACAGGACATTTACGTGGGCTCGGAGATGTCCCACTCGAGCCTTTCCTTTTAAATGATGAACTCCACAAGATGTTGAGAGGCAGATAATCACTGGATGAGTTGAGTTCCATCTGCTTGCCCCAGTGATTCTGAACCATGCTGACATAATTGCATTCGATTCCTGCATAGGGACTTACATAATGAACTTTTTCATTGGCTGTTACTACTTTATTCCATTTAAAGGGTGTTTTTAATGGAGATCATCACGATCTATGTGTGCGTGTGAGAGAAGTTAGGGGCCACCGGAAAAATACTGATGCAGGACGACTCTGCATGGGACATGTTGCTTGCTGAATAACAATGTCTGACCCGGATCTTTTGAGGTAAACCTTGCACCGAATTGTCAGGCCAATAGAAGATAGTAAACGGTGCCAATGAAGAGATGCACATGATCCGCAACAATTCTCAAATCGCCTTTGGCATTAAAGTGATGTTTGATCGACATTAATATCCCAAAGTGTGCCAAGGGAGTAACAGAACACCTTCTCCACGTACCAGTTGAGGTATCCACCATAGCGCTCTCACCCTTCCACCTGGTGCTGTATGTGGTAGTGGATTTAGTTGTAAGACATCGCATCATCTTAAAACTGATACGTACTCATTGTAGTGGCATACACCTTTACTGTGTAACGTACAGTTGATTCTCAGCGTGAGAGACTATATGCACTTTCCCATTAATTTTCCGTCTGACTGGCTGATTTTGGTTTGTTATGCTCACCTTTTTTGCTATAGCCAGCTAAACAGAGACAACACAATCAGAGCAAAGACGCTCATCATTCTAGCGTGTCAAATCGATTAGTGGTGTAAATAGGATATGGGTATGATCTAAACAGCCAAGGCTTGAAGTGTAGTAAACAGGAATGGCAAACTTACAGACAGGTAGGGGCACCATGAACTATTTCAAAACTGCAGGAGGGACTTTGGAAGAGAAAATATAGGTGTGTTTCCATTGATTTATGCTTTTTACTAAGGAAGAAGAAACATACAACTTGCTCAGCCAGTTCTCAGAGATCACAACGTTTTCGGAAACGATGCGTCACATTAATCTCCACTCTACAAAATCAAAGGCAGCCAACATCAACCAGTGTCGATTTTTGCAGGTACTATATCGTGAACAAGTAATTTTATTGTATATATTAACTTTAGGGCTTTTCGCTACACCACACATATACCTACTACTTACACAAATGGGCATGTGGATGAAAGAAATGAGCCTTGTCACAAACCTACGAGTCAATACAGATGATGGTACGCTAAAAAGCAGAAGAGAAACACGGCTTCACATCACATTGTGCAGCAGTTTATAGGTGGTATGTTCACGTTGGATGAACTCTAAGGCTAATGCTCGCCTCTGCTCAGCCGAGACAAAAATGCTTGTCTCATCACAATTCGCAAGTGCAAATGTTGGTTTACATCCAAAGCCGCTTCCAGAGCAATCTTTCAACAGCACGAAGTCTTAACTAAAAGTTCACCTCAAAAATATGCTTTTCTGTGAGGCAATAGGCTAGTCCCTCAGATTCGATGGCTCTCAGTCCCCTGTGATGGTGAAACGCTCCCTGAAAGAACAAAGGCGCCCATACAGTGAATGAACTGGTGTGGGGTTAGAGTATACGATGCAGACATGGCCTCTCGCACTGATCAAAAACCCCTTATTTATCTAAATAAACACTTAGGCACTTCTACTTACAAGTATCGCCTCATTCCGGGGTCCAAGACTGGCTTCAGAAAGAAGCTTCAGTGTGGTCATAGGAACGCTCTTATCGTATCAGCTGCGTTTCATAAAGCAAAGCCAATACTGAGAAATGACTAAACAAATCACAGTGATGGATAACAAGTCAATGCAGCTTCAGAGAAACAGAGTGGGGTCGAGCTGGGGGAGATTAGTAGGAGATAAGAATCCAGACCAGAGAGGCATGTAGCAGCACACAGAGTGTTAGAGAGTGGGGAAAAAAAGAGAAAATAATTAAGGGACAAGAAAAAGAGACTGAGGCAAAGACAGACAGTAATGAGAAAAGAGAGAAGTACAAAAAATGGAAATAGAGAAAAGAAAAAGAGAGTAGAGAAAGACAAGAAAGACACTGAGAGCATAAGCGCACTGGAATTCTGACTTGACGAGGAAAGTATGACATAGAAAAATAGACAACAGGAATCAGACTATACAGCGAGGAATAAGAAAAAGAGAATATTGAGGAGTCATAAAAGTGATGAACTACCAAAAGTAGGTGGATAGTAGGGCGATATGAGGAACCCCCTAGTTTTGGTTCAGATATGAACTGGGTAATGAGGTATGAGATGGGTCTAGAGTGTTACGGAAGAGAACATATGTTCTGTATCTTTTTTCAAGAGAGAAAGTAGCTCAGAGAAACTTACAAAGCATATCGACAGTGGGTTGCACAAGTATGTGGAGTGAGGTAAGGGAGGGGTGAGTAAGAGAAAGGGTGAGTGTTTACTAGGTGGTAGACAATAGAATAGCGAATAGAGAAAGCGATTTGAAACGAGAAATAGAAAAAGAGGTAGGGGAAATAAAGCAAGGGAGAAGAAGGAAGACAGAGAAATGGAGAAAAGAGGGAGAGTGACTAATTGATGTCGGTTGGTGAGCGTAAGAGTGTTAAAGATGGAGAAGAAACAAGCACAATTTGATTAACGACAGTACTAAGACCCAGGTTACCAAGAAGTCTAGAAAGAGGTAGAAACTACAGGTGGTGGTGGACAAGGTGAATAGCAAAATAAAACAACCAATAGGTCAATTTTAGAAAGAAGTGTAAGAAAAAGGCGGGAGGTTAAAACGCATCATGGGAGCTAAATGGTGGGACCAGCCTGGTGGCCAATCTCATTAACTGCCGCACTTTGCCACCAGTAAGAGCAGAGAGAAAAGTGAGGGAAGGTTTCAGTTAGCAGGTAAAGAGAGAGAGCAACGAAGTGCTGCTGAGCAGAAAATATGCAGATGCACGACAAACATTATGGGGTGACGATACAGAGAGTATCAAAAGAGAAGAGCACAACTGTTGGTGAACGTCTGCTGGCGCATCGTGACCACAGACAGCAAGTCTTTGTGAGATGTGATTGAAGAGCCACTGTATCCGAGAGGTGAGAGAATGTCGAGGAGGCGTACCGGACCGAAGGGAAAGGGACGAGACGGTCCAGGGGGCCAGCATCGAGATATGTGACGTTTAATAAATTTCAGTGCACAGCCAGACGTGGCCACGAGCCTGCAAGCTAGGAATGGCGTCACCCTCAGGTTCATGAAGAAGCCTCATATAATCTTTGCTTGCAGTCTTGGCCTCTGCATGCTGTTCTGTCTTTAAACTCCCGTGTTCTTCTTTCATTACTGCGCAAGCCCAAACGTCGACCTTGTCAGCAGGACGCGATGGCTGCTATAATGATCAACGTATATGTCATTCCAAGACGAGTATGTACGAAACTGACACCTTGTCCATTTGGCAATTTTGGAAAAGAGATCATTTGAACCGGAGGGAATGATGGAGGAGGAGGCCTCTCAGCCCTGATACACCAACTAATAATAGATAGATTAAGCTATAGGTCCCGATCACCTGAAAAACCAGGCTGCTTTCAGTTCATTGTTCAACACCTGGTCTGATCTACTCACACCAGCTCAACACACAACACACACTAGTCCCAGTGTCACTGCGGTGCTGAGAATGAACCACCACCTACATAATACCTGCTCTGTGGTGGTCATGTGGGAGGTCCTGACTATTAAAGAACAGGTGACAGGGGATAAGTGTGAAATACAAGGTTTTCTGTCTGGTCCATGGAAATGAATTTGTTAAGCCATAATACTGCATGTTAGGAAAACACAGAAGCTCTGATGTAAGTTTGGGGAAAGTTCATAGTTCAGCTGCTTCCCCCACAATCAGCAAGCTTGGTTCTGATATTCTTAACCAACTAGAGATCTGGTCTGTCTCCGGGTGGCGCTGTAGCAAACTGCTGTGCCCAGCTGGACCGTGACTGAACCCTTGCTCACTCATTTCAAGTGTAGACTAAAAAAGGAGATGAGATCTCAGTTAATGTGTGGTGGACCATATCACCGAACTAGAAAGGAGTTTTTTTTATCAGAAGAACAATGGTTAAACCAAACCTGCTGTTGCCATTCCAGCTAAGACAAGTAAGCTAGCATCCAGCCAATGGTGGAATAACCTGCTGACATGGGATCCAGGGGGTATTTAGCTTATAGTAAGTGTTTGTTTCTTCTTACTAAGTGTATTGTAGCATCTTGCTTCTGACCGCATGTGGCTATGTGAAGCTCAAAAGCCATGGCCATTTTAAGCGGAGGCTCATGGGAAACCTATATCCTGTAGGAAAGGAAGCTTATTGTCAGTGTTTATGTTGTTGTCTGCTGGTTAATAGATGTGTTATGTGTTGTTTCTGCTTTGGGTGTGTGGTGTGGGTTGTTTGTGTGTTGGTGGGTTGGATGGCTATTCTCTTTCTTCTCTCTCTTTCTGTAATGACCTTTCCTCTGGTCTGTTTGCTGTTCCTATGTGCTAAGTTGTTTCTGTGGTGTTAAAAAAACAACTTTAACACCTACGCCACACTGCTAGTAAAGAAGGTGCATCCTTTGGAATTACCTGGACTTCTGCGGGTGATTACTAATAAAATGAGATGTGATGTGAATCTCAGTGATAGAAAAAAACACAGTGTAGCTGAGCTAATAACACAGAAACAGCAGCACCTGTCAGGTTGTTTATTGATCATACATTTATGGCATTTAGCTGACACTCTTGCAATGTTACTCATATTACAGGTAGGCCAATGCAGCGTTAGGAGTCTTTCCCCTTATTAATGGAGCACAGCATATAGTTTCCCACACCAGGAATCAAACCCCCACCTTCCACAAGGGGTTGTAGCTCCCTGGCAGGTAGTGGTATTATCCCCTGAGCCACACCAACCACATTAAGTAACAACCGTAGTGCAGGTTAAGTAACAACGGTAGTGTCAGTGAACTTCTGTGGCAATGACTTCTTCAAGAACTTCCTGGCAAAAGGAGTTTAGTTGAGGAGATGAGATTGGAAGTGTGGGTTTCAGAGGTGCTTCACCCATTAAATAAAGGTCTCTCTTGAAGCTGATCACTGACAAATCTGTTCTTGTCAAGAATGATTTGTGTAATGCAGTCAACTTTTAGAGGACCTCAGAAGCCTGGAAAAGGCTACAAAAGCATTGCTAAGGTCCTGGATGTACATCAGCCAGACAAATGGCAAACCAAAACCAACTTACACTGAGAAGCATGGTGTATGGAGGATCATAATTTGGGACTGCTTTGCTGCCTCAGGGTTTGGACGCCTTGCAGTAATTGAGGTAACGATGAATTCAAAAGATTTAACTAAAGAGAGTGAGGGCAGTCCATGACCTCAAGAAGCTAAATAGACCTTGGGGGATTTAACGGAACAGAAGTAAATCAACTAAAAATGGAGACAAAGAAGAAGTCAGAGTCCTGATCTTAACCCTGTATATGCTTTATTGTTTTGTATACTTGTTTTCTCTTCATTTACATATGACGATACTCCCTGCATAAATAGCAGTTGAGCTTTTGTAGAAGTGGCTTTAGTACAAATTACTGAAAATCAATTTGAAAAAATCTCGAGAGCCAGAGAGAGAGGGAGATGGATAAGGGAGAGCAAGAGAGAGGTGGGCAAACAACCCCCCACCCCCCCACCCAACACCAAATGAAGGCACAGAAAGACAGAGGGGGTGGGGGAATAATCTGAGGCTCCTTCACTCTGTAGGGAGCTGGGAGGATGCTGTGTGCAGGGATGCTGCTGTCAAACTAATTTACTATTTCTTCTCCATCAAACTACCACTTTACATTGGACTCTTCAGACTACTGCAGGAGAAGACAGTCCTCCAGAGGTACGTTTGTGCTGTGTTTTGAAAGTAGGCTAGTTTAACTTGAGGCGTAACTTAACATCTTGTCTATCACCTGAAATCGGAAGGCTGAGACATTGTGTGTAATTTATGACTATGGAAAAATGAAGAGCATCTGTTGAATGTCTTTCAATGAGTCTTATATAGTTTCAAGTGATACTGAGATGTGACAGAATGGCACAACAATTTAAGCGGTAATATATTTTATCTGTTGTGGAAAATGTTGTTCAGACTAAACCAAAACTAGTGACGTCCACACTGGATTTCCCACATTCTGAAGTATGTTTCAGGTACAAAGGCAGATTTGTACTGTTGACTTTGTGTCCATCGCCACATTATTCCCTTCAGATTTAGGTGGTTTTATAAATGACTAAACAGCGCTGCCTACGGGCGACATGTAGTTACTGCAGCGTTTAAAGTGGGATGAAAAAATCCTGTATTCAGCATATTTTTATTCACTAGAAGAATAACTGTTTAATCAAGAAATGGCCAGTGACATCATGTCCTGGCAGGAGACTTTATCCCATTCAGTAAGTCACGTGATTTAATGCTAAGCCTAAACATGTCGATTACATTTAAGGCAGAAATCCCAGGAGAGCAGGGATATGCTGATGAGATGCTGAAGACAAAGAGTCACTGTAGATCGGAATTGCCTAAGGAAGGCCCACAGGCCAAAGGTGGCCCACGAGGACGTGTGATCGGGCCTGCCAGGAAGTTGCCCTAAATCCCCTAACACCAATGAGAGAATAAACATGAGGACCAGCAACAAGTTGGATGGATACAATCAGAGGAATCATGAAGTGAGGAAACTTAGGGGGCACTACATTCATCAACATTATAGACGCACACCAAAATGTAAAAGTGAAGAAAGACTTAAAGGCTAACAGCCTAACTAGCTGTTTTACCGCTTTGACTTACTAAAATTAGTTTTATTTAAAAAAGCAAAAAAACATTATCATAAAACTGAAACACTAAAACAATGTGTCAGACACCAAGTAGCACATTTATAACAATTTCACAACCACATTCATTCTGTGACTTTTAGAGGTATGAAATACGTCAGAAGTCTGGTTCCACCATGGCAAACAGAACTGAGCATTTCACAATAAACCACTCCCAAAGGCTTTGTTTACGTCGTGACCGTTTAACTATGTAGAACTGGTGAAAAATTAGTGAATTTTCTCTTCAAGTGTTTGAGCTTCAGTGCATTTCAACAAAGCAAACTAATTCCATCCAATTTTCAAGACTGAGCAGAACCTTCTAGAAATGTCTATGGTTTTTAAAAATAAGTAATGCTGATCATAGTAAAATAGCAATAAACCTTTCTTTATGAAAGCTTTGTCGTTCATCGTTTAGGACACAGGAAACATTTTCTGTCAAACCTTTTTACAATTTTACACAAAATAGTTGAAACACAGTAATCACAACCTATCAGAATCATTTACACTAACAGGTTCATATAGTTTCCTCTTCCTCATGGACAGCTATACTTGTTGACAGGCTGAAGGGACAGAGTCTGACTCCTTTGTGAGCACATGTGTGAGTACGCAGGAGTCTGCAGGTTGCAGTCACGATTTTGGTTGCTTCCATGTGTAAATAAGAGAAATCTTGAGGGAATACTTGCATGCACACAAAGGTGTGTTAAAATCTGCTGGGGAGTCGGTACAATCCCGTCAAAGACAACATCAGAAGCAAATGAACCCATGGTCCACACAGTGTCCAATTTTGATTGTTTCCATGTGTTAATAGCCAAACTCGTAAATGAAATCTGTAGCGTCTGTATCCCTGCAGGAGTAGAATGCACATGGTGGGTTGTTGAAATCTGCCAGGGTTTCAGAATCCAGTACAATGCTGCCAAAGACAACATCAGAAGAGAAAGACCCATGTGGACTTACAGTGCCCATATGGTCAACGCAGTGTCCAATTTTGAAAGTTTCTATGCCTAAATAACTGGGATTGTGGGTGTAGTGTCTGTATCCCTGTGTTACTTGAATGCACAAAAGGGGTTGTTGAAATCTGACAAGGAGTCCAAATTCGGGACAGTGATACCAAACACAACATCAGAGGAGAAAGAACCATGAGGACTTACAGTGTAGAGTAATACTACAGCATTTTATTACAGAAGGCTCAAACTTCCTGACAGAAAGATTGACCAAACTTGTTGGCATGAGAATTTATTTATCTGCATGTAGATGGAAACGGGACTGAGGTGAGAAGACGTAGATGACATCCAGGAAAACTGCAAAACTCCACGAGACAGGGGAGTTACACAGTTCTCACTAGAGATCTCTTGCTCAATCTTCCCAAGTTGCCTAGTTTCATAGGTATGGCATTGTAGTGGCATTGACATCAAAAGGATTCTGTAGCTGTTATTTTAAGGTTAAATTGTAGTAAAATGTTGCTTTGACAAACAGGGATTTCAGCTGTTGAACAGTATCTTGTTTGTGTTGACCATGTTAGCAAGGATAGTGAAAATCAGCATTCTGCTGCCATGATGGGAATAGCCGGCATCCTTGTTACCCTGGACGGATTGGCGCGGTTGGCAAGTATGCATGTGACGTGCTTTAAAACTGTTGCGCATGCTCATTTAAACAGTGAAGAATCAGTGTGAGACATTGGCTCCTCTTCTGTAGCCCACTGAGAGGTCTGTTAGAGCAAAGTTCATTCTGGATCACAGCCAGATACTCTGGAGTCGTGAAGGAATTACGTATGGAGGAACACATGAGAAATGCATGCCACATACCGACAGTGTTGCAGCGTCTTTATGTAAGTCCTTGTTTTTGTTTTTCAGTCAGAAGTTTTAATGTGTAATCATAAGGATTAACTCCCGAGTCAGTGAACTGCGTATTAAGCTTCTGGGTGCAACGTTGGTTAATCGGTCAGCTTCATATGTGAATGTTTGACCATGCACCTAGTCTCAAGTATACTGTTAAAGGAAACTGAGTTTTGCAGTAATCAGCCTAAAAGGGTGGACAGCTCTGATGGAAACGGATGTTGTTTTGGAGAGAAGGTGCTTTCCATGCTGCTGCAGTGATAAACAGAAGGGTCCTTTTGCCTGAAGTACATCAGCAAACAAAGCAGAGGCTTCTCGAGTTGTAGTGTCAGTGGGAAGGAAGTCTATAGAGCCTAAAGCTCATCCATCGTCTCTCTTAGAGCACAAGCCCTGGCTGAGTTTCCAAAGCTTTTCAGCAGTGGTTTGATGAAATGGTCACTCTGTGTCGCTTTCCTGAACAGGGATTAGGACTAGTCCCTTATTAAACAGCATTTTGAAAGAGAAAACTGACCCTCTGTCAGACCTAGCATGGACTAAACAGATCCATATATTGATACCAGGTGGCTTATATATGGTAATCCGTTCCTGCCAGGCAGCAGAGAAAAACATCTCCTTCTCTGTTTCTGACCTCCTAAAAAAAGATAAAGACTTAATTTCTCAAAATATTGACTTATAACACTTATAATATCTCAAAATCCCAACATATATCGTAAACATTTTGGCTTAGTATCTCAAAATAACTACTTAATTTCCTTTACATTTAAAGTAGCATCTCAAAAACCTAAATATTTTCATTTTGACTTAATATTTCATAATTACATTTTTAAGATTTTGGTTTAATTTCTTAAAATAATTACTTATAGTTTTGTTATATTTCTTAATATCTTAAAATGACATTTTCTCAAAATAATAGCTAATTGTTTTTTTTTTTTAAATGTAGCTCGAAAATTTTACTTAATATCTGTAAATGTACTTTTCTCAAGATGTCTTAATTTCATGAAGTAATTGCTTAATTGGTTTTAATGTATCTCAAAATATTGTCTTAAAATTTAAAGATTTAAAAGAATTTTCCAGAAACAAAGAAAGAGAAGAAAAAAAAACATGGAGGGCTTTATTTCTGTTCTTCATGGTGGGCTTCTACACTTACAGCAACCACGAAGAGGTGAATCTTATTGCAATTTAGCCCCTGTGCAGAGGGCTGCCATATCCAAATGAGCCCTCTTAACACCAATTACAATTAGTGGGAGCAATGACAGTTCCAGATGAAATGACCGTGTAACCCATCACAACTGACTTATTATATATTTTAACCTTGTTGAACCTTAGTAATATTATTCATCACCGTATTTAGAATATATGGAAAGGCATCTAACAATATAACACCAACATTAGCGCACTGTCCATATGCAGCCCTAGAATGAAGGTTCAAACAATACTGTTATTTCCACATTCACTGCAGACCTAGTGCAGTATTGACCAAGCTTAAAAGGACCCTTGTCTCTAGGAGCCTCACAGGACCATAATACATATTGACATTCAGCCAAGAGCACTCATTTAGTTTGATTGGGAGTCAGTCCTTTCCAACAGACACTTACCAACAGGGGAGATAACATATGCATTTTCCAGATACTTTGTATGCACCACCACAACGCATAAGGGTACAAGAGTGCCGAGTCCTGGCTGTGTATATATCTATGCAAAAGTAGAAGCATTTATTGAATTTTCAGTCAAACTGCCATCATGACACGTTATTAATTTTTCAGCAGGAATCATGTCACTGCTGCCGGAACTAAACCTTGTTTTTCAGTTTTAGGCATAAATTGAAAACGTCTGTTGCCCTTTACATGGCATAGGCATTTCTTGATGAATAGACCAACAGAAATAGCCCTAAATTACTGACATAAAAAGTAAAGTATGTTTTTCCCTCTCCTGTAAAATTATTGTTATGGGTATTTTCAGTATTTACTGTTTTGACTCTTTTATTACAGCATTCACTGTCAGTTTCTCAAAGAAATTTGCACCCACACCTTCGAAGCTCAGTCTTAGACATTGGTTTAGATAGATAGATAGATAGATAGATAGATAGATAGATAGATAGATAGATAGATAGATAGATAGATAGATAGATAGATAGATAGATAGATCACTATCGATGAATATGTAAATATAAATATATAAATATATCTCACTTTGCAAGGAAATATATACAAGATTACAAATACCACTGTAGACTGTAGAAAAGTGCAATAGTAAAAAATAATAAATAAATGTGCATAAATGTGCAATGGGCGCAGTAAATGACTGAATTAACATAATAAACATGTGCATATATTGGTATTTAAGTGGAGTGTCCAGGAGTTTAGCCTTTTCTGCATCTTAGCTTCTCAGTAATCATAAACATGTTCAGTTATGTAGAGATCTGGACTCCGGGGCGTTCAATCTAATGTTCTGAGAACATAATGAGTCTTCTTTTCACTTCTTGACAGCTGCATGTCCTTTCAAATTCATTGTGCTGATTTTTTTTGTTCTCACATCAGAAGTATGACAGAAACACCTGAATAGCTTTTACTTGCTGGAAATTACATAAGGGTGTTCTCTAAATTCCTCTACATGTTTGCACAGAATTGTAGCTTATAGAGTAAAATTTGCTATATAGATTATTCCTCAGAGTCAAAGTACTGAGATAGTCTTTACTGTAAGAGATGTTGTGTTCAATGTATATGGGAACAAGTGGTACGATGACACAACCTGTTGAATTCATATTTCAAGCAATAGGGGGCAACATATCACCAGAAAGTTGGGGTATCCACCCCGATTATAATAAACAAGGAAATGCACAGTCCCTCCTCCTCAGTGTTAGCTTTAACAACTGTTTACTTACCACACACGGTAAAGAGAAGAAGAAGAATCAAACTTCATCCCTTTACTTATCAAGAGTGTCTATGTTGGTGGAAAGCAACTCTTTTAACTTGCTGCCAAGCATGATGAGGCATGATGAGGCGGTAGGGGGTCACTTCTCAAGAGTATCACCAGTCATTCAGCCATCTTCCTCTTCTATTCATTGTCTACCTATGCTACAAGGACCCACTATCAACTCTTGATGTACCAAGAAAGGACAGGCTCGGGCTAGCTGGTTAGCATGCTAACATCTGTAGATAACTCAGGCAAAACGATACACAGACATCTTTGACACACTATAAAAACTGCTATTTTCTCACATTCTGTTGAAAATTTGAGTTACATTTTTAACATTTTACCCAAATTTTCTCACTTAAATGCTATTTTAGGCATTCTTTGTGTGGTGATGTTTTCAGTTCCACCCTGCCTAACATGCAACTCTATAGACCGTGAAAGGCTGAACAAGCAAGAGTCAAATCAGGAGTGTATGAATGTCACTCCATTTTTATGATTGTGATTTTCATCCTTCTGACTACAGGAAGGATGATACATCACTGAAGGAACATGATGGCTGATAACCAAACTGCTGGAAAGACGGGCCTACACTTACAGGACTTATCTTGAATTCTATTTTTCCGTGTGAAATATGCTAATAAGGTATGTGAGGTTCTGTGCACCAAACAGAATTACTTGATTTGCAGACATAAGACATCACAAAACAGTTTCAGTTGCAGCTATGCCTTTGTAGAGATGGTCTGTTTGAAACAGTGTTTTTATAGTAGCTATAACAAACCCATGTATATGGAAAAAATTGTTTTCATGATATGGGCCCTTCTAAAGTTTAATATTTAGATGTTTCCACACGTCTCTAAGTGATGACTAAGTGAGTGTTCTATTCATCTGCCCATTTATTTTCAAGGCTGAGCTCACGTCCTAATTCCTTTGGAAGAGGATCTCTTCAGACATGGATGCTGGGCAGAGTGATCTAACAGCAGTTTAATATTATGAGAGGACAACACAAAAACTAAGCTCCAAAAGCCAGTTCATACTGGAACTGAAATGGTGCCAACTGAGGATAACTTCACCACCGTGCCGCTTTTGGAAGGCTGTGCGAACTGCAGCCTTCCATCATCTTTCCAAGTAGACCTCCAAAAAGCTGTGGTCATGGGACTGGTGGTCATGCTCTTTGTTGTTTTTGGAGTGATGGGTAACATCCTAGTCATCCTGTCAGTGGCCTGCCATCGGCACCTCCGTTCAGTCACACATTACTTCATTGCTAACCTGGCAGTGGCTGACCTCCTCCTGAGCTCAGTGGTGCTGCCATTTTCTGCCTCCTCTGAGCTCCTGGGTCACTGGGTGTTTGGCCGGACGCTGTGCAGTGCCTGGACGGCACTGGACGTCCTATGCTGCACCGCGTCCATCCTCAGCCTCTCGGTTATTTCTGTGGACCGCTACCTGGCTGTCAGCTACCCACTGCGCTACCACTCTCTGGCTACCAGCGGGCGCGGTTTGGGAGCAGTCGCTGCTGTTTGGGGGCTTTCGGCCGCCATCTCAGTTGGGCCTCTTTTTGGCTGGAGGGAGCCGATGCCAGAGGACGAGTCGGTTTGTAGGGTTAATGAAGACCCGGGCTATGCCATCTTCTCGGCTGCATGCTCCTTCTATCTCCCGCTGACCGTGATCCTGGTCATGTACTGCAGGGTGTATGTGGTGGCCTGGAGGAAGAGCCAGAGTCTCCGCGATGGGAGGCAGCAGGATGGGGGGTCACTCAGGATTCACTGCGGTAACACTCAGCGCTGCTCAGCTAGTGCTCACAGCCAGAGGTGAGCATGGCCCTGAAGGTGGTGAATAAACTGCACTGATTTTGGAATATAATAAATCAATGAATGCATGAATATATTAATCAATATATGAATGAATATATGAATTTAATAAATAATCATGACTGAAACTGATTACTGTAGGGACAGAAGTTTACCCTTAGTTGACTGGAAACCTAATCTGCATATATTTATAGAACTACACTGGAACTTCTCAGGTGTACCACATATCTTTGTGTTTCAAATAATGTGCATAATTAAACGTAAACAAGTCATTCAGAGTGGTTTGGTCTGAACTGGTCTGTTCTGGAGACATTTATCCACTAATTTAAATATACTTAGTATACTTCTTTGCACCCACAGTTAATGTACTATAAGTGTGCTATTTTTGACATACTAACCATACTAAACCTGTATGCTAAATGTAGATTATTAGTGCTATTACATATATATATATATAAATAGAATTCATTTTACTTAATTGTACTGCTTTGAGACACCACTAAGGTCCATTTAGATATAATTAAGGCTTAAGTACATATTAAAGTGCTTTTCTAGTTTTGTAAAAGATACTTATTTTTAACCCGGGAAGTGTACTTATAAAAAGTTATATTAAGTACACTGAAGTACTACTGAGGTAAAATGTATGTAATTGTGTAATTATTGTATTATTATGTAATTATATGTATATGTTTAATTATTACATGTATATAGTATACATATATATATATGCTTCAGCATAGGAAGTTATTATATAAAATGGTACCTGATGTCTGAGAGAGTCTAAAACATTGTTTTATGATTACTTTATCATTCATAATTTATATCATTTATATAAACTACATGTAGGAATGCCATATTTGTGTTGCACATGCTCTGAGCCACTCTGAATGACTGCCTGAATGCTTAAACTGCTGTGATTTTTTCATATATTAAAATCATAACTTGATAACTGAATAAGTAAGTGAATGGAATGAGTTTCTCACTTCTGCTCACGGCAGGGAAGGTGATGGAGCGGCTGTGGGGAAGTGTCGCTCCCATTGTACCTTTGTGAGACTGCTCACATTCTCTCGAGAGAAGAAAGCAGCGAAGACCCTAGGTGTGGTGGTGGGCTGCTTCATTCTCTGCTGGCTTCCTTTCTTCCTTGTGCTGCCCATCAGTAAGTATGTGGTGGAGAGTGTAGTCTCTGTATTTTCATGTCTGATCCAGCAGTGTACAGTGAAACATAAAAACTCCAGCAGCATGAATGTGTCTCAGACCAGCATCTCACCATGCCTGTGTCAGTGTCTACCATGCAAGTGTCGCTGATGTACTTTCCATTAATTGACATACACTGGAATGAATGGGTTACAGTTTGTAACTGTACACTCTGTAAAGAGTGTCTACATGCCCACTAGGTGCAAGCACAAGTATAAACTGGTCAAATGTATTATCTGGTGAAACCTAGCTAGCATTAGGGTTAGGATTAGGACCAGGCGTCACCATGTCGCCTCTGGTCAAATGTCATGTTTTCTTAAGGCAAAAATAAAACTAAATAAAATGTGGCATATGCAAAGGTTTAGTTTGTACTTTGTTTTATTGTTCCAATATACAGCACTACATAAAAGGAAACGTGCCATATTCAATTATGTCCCCTGCAGAAAATGCCTAATACTACATAAATACTACATAACAATTTTGTTTACAGTCTCAACCACAAGGGAGCCTACATGAGCCTAAACAAACAATGTTTTAGGCATCAGGCAGTGTATTCATAACCTTTTAATTTAATAACTTTCTGTAAGTAAAGAGCATTTCAGATCAAACCATTCTGAATGAGTTTGTTTATACTGTAATGATTTAAGTAAGGAAATAAATTAATTAAAGACAAATATGCTAAATTCCTCTTTAAATAATTAGTTTACATATATATCTGAATGCAAATTAAAGACAGTGTTATTGGTTAGTGTGCTAATATTAAGCTTATAGAACATGGTAGTCAATGTGTTAAAATCATTATTAACCATTAATAATATCATTAGACATTGACTAAATGATGATAGTCTGAATGTTAAAGAAACTCAGGTTATTTATATATTGCTTAATTTATACCCTAGAAAATATATCTAATTTTGAAAATCATACACATTTCTATTAAGAAAATCCATTAACATTACTGAAACAAAAACGCATAGTTAAACAGAGAGAAACTCTGCTGTGTGTCTGTGTCAAAACGGGATAAACCCGTAGTACCAGTACTTTTACATAAGGAGGGTATTTGATCACATTTCGGGGGTCTTGTCTGGACATTTATGACCAAATGTGAAATCTGTGTTTTTGCGTTATTATATATTATGATTGGTTTTTCCAAATAACCTGGTCATTCTATCCCCACTAGCTTCAGTCTTTCATGTAAATGACCTCACTGGCAGCTGTACTGAGGCTGCGTGTGAGCATATTTAAATGGAGCTCTTGACACAAATAGAAAACGAATGACAGGAAAAGGTGTAAACACAGTCCTCTATGTGTCTGAATGGACGTTTTTCTCATATTACACTGCATCAGCAAATGTTTATTTATAGGCCAAGTAGCATTACTTCAGCAAACGAGCACAGTTCCTGCCAAACTGGTACTTTATGCTTACATTTGAATCTTTCATTGGAACTTGTTTGCTTGTAGGTTCAATATTTGTAAAGACAAAGTTGAGAAGACAATATTTTTTAGATATAATCTCTTAAAAACATTTTTACTTTGTGTTTCAACCAATTCTTCTAACTACATTAAAGCTGCAACCTCATCTTGTAACATCAAACATTTAAGGTTTTTGAATAACATCTTTGTTCTATAAGCCTTTGTTATTGCTTTTCTGTGTCTTCCACAAAAAGACTTCAGAGATGACACATAGAAAGCACTTCGCTGTGAGATTCTGGAGACTACCCTATACCCACACTATCCCTTAGCAAGTACAGTGATCATATCTAACTGGGTCATTTCTATCACTTACCCCTGGACAATATGACAACATGTAATCAGAACATTGACAAATGATGCCACAGTGCACTTTGAGTGTATGATAAACACCATGAACAAACAGGCCTGCAGTGCCCTCTTGTGTAACAGAAGAGTTGTTCATTGAATTCATCTGCTTTGAGCTATTTTTCCTGGACTAATACATTATATAATCTAGTAAATGATGAGTGGTACAAAAACCATATAGATATTAATATACTGTGCTTTATTTAATGTACACTGTATGGCCAAAAGTATGCGGACACCGTGACTATCACATCGTTATGAGTTTGTTGGACATCCCATTCCAAAACCATGGACATTCACATGGAGATCCCATTCCTTTTGCGGCTAGAACAGCCACACTGTTTTGGAAAGTGTCTGTGGAAATTTCATTTTCATGCTAGCCGTCGCACAGACACAGCATTGGTTCATGTTGCCAATGACCTTTAGTCTTTGTGCACCTTTTAAAACCATTGACCAGGAAATTCCACTGTTTTGAATTCTGAGTCAGTCTCTCAGGCACAGTTTTCGAATGGGTCAAATCATATTTACAAATAGACAGTTTATGGTTTTACTGGGAAACCGTTCATCAAACAATGCTACATTTCTACAGGGTCAGTTTTAGGGCCTTTGCCTTTCTTTTTGAACACGTTACCTCTAGGTTCATTGCTTCTAAAAATCTTACCGAATGTGTGTCAGATATTTCTCAGTGGATGCCATGCCATTTTCAATAACTTAATCAAGAAAAAAAGCTTCAGTCCTTTTTTTTATTTTATTTAATTTTTTTTTTACATTTATGACATTTAGCAAACATTCCTCTCCAGACCAGCTTCCAAAAGTGTTTTGTGTTCAGTCAGAGAATGTATCTATCTAGTACAAATAGGTTAGGGTACTTAGAACAGTGCTTGTATAAGTGGTTTACAAAGAGATGAGCATCTACGCTTGTTTTCCATGTGTCTTAAAGGACGGAGTGTCAAGCTGAGCTGTACCTGAAGCTCCAGAAGCTCGTGGTACAGATCAACTTTTGATCATTGCCATAAGGTACAGAGTCTGGTCCATTCTAGGCTTTGTAGAAATCAGAGTTTTAAATCTGATGCAGGCAGGAATCCAATGAAGGGAGCGCAAGCCGTGCTGCTACATTTTGGATAAGAAAAGGATCAGACGAAGACCAGCTCGGAACGAGTAGCAGTAGTCTAGCCTTGAAATGACAATAGACTGGACCAGTACCTGGATGGCCTCCTGAGAGAGCAGATGACAAATCCGAGTCAAGTTTGCAGTATGGGCTAAAAATGATAACTGGTCATCCAGAATCACACTACTTTCATTTTCAGACAGACCTATTATTTTTATGTGTGCTCATTCAATCAAAACAGCATTTGTAGGGTATGCAACTTATGCACACAATCAGCGTTCCTGTTCAGCCCCAAAGTGTTCAGTGGGGTTGAGGTCAGATCGCTGTGCAGGCCGCACCATACTCAATCAAACATGTCTTCAGAGAGCTTGCTTTGTTCAGGGGTACAAGCATGCTGGAACAAAAAAGGGTTCTACTCCAAACTGCTGCCACATAGAAGAAAGCATATAATGTCATTTTGTGTCTTTTCACTGTAACTAACTGGCCTGAAAAACAGCTCCTCCTCCTCCACCAAACTTGACTACTGGCACCATGCACTCTGTTAGGAACACAGTTTGGAGGCCTGTAGTAAGTCCTTAGGCAATTGGAAGCCTCACTCTGAGTTGGCATGGTCTGCCGCTTAGCTTAGCTTAGCTTAGCTTAGCTTAACACTGAGCTCTTCACTACGACCCATTCTACTGCTTGTCTTTGGAGATTGCATGGCTATGTGCTCAATTTCATGAGGTTTTGCTTGGTGTCATGTCAATAAATTGTTCTTGACTTAAACGTATGGAAAAATGTGCATTTTCTGCTTATAATAATATTTATTTATTTATTTTTTAATAGGTTCCATCTTCCCATCTCATCGGCCCTCAGAGACTGTGTTTAAAATCACTTTCTGGCTGGGCTATTTCAACAGCTGCCTCAACCCAATCATCTACCCCTGCTTCAGCCAGGAGTTTAAGAAGGCTTTCCAAAACGTTCTAAGGGGTCACTGCTTTCACAGAGCGCCTAGACCCTGGAGCCCCCGAGCTATGGGTTCCCTAACCCCACCATCTTCCCAGACTGCCCCATCAACTAGCTCTGTTGCCGCTTCAGCAGGTTTGGGAGCTGGGGGTGGCTCTCCTCCTGCCACAGTGACTCAGCAGCGTTGCCTAGCAGGATCAGACGGTAAAGGCCTTCTAAAAGCCTGCTGCTTCAATGCCAATGTGAAATCGGCTAGCACAGCATGTCTGCAGCTCTCCAATAGCACAGGGCCTGCTCTGTTAAGGACTCATCAGGTCGTGGGCCTTAAAGGAGGGCAAGCTGTCTAAATAGGCTTTAGCAAACATGCTAATATGGCTAGTAAGAAAAAAAGGCTAGTAGCCACAATTAAGCATGATGTTATATGCACGATCCTTTCTGATGGCTACTGACTTTCATTCACTGTTAGCACCATTAGCATTTTGGAGACTATACTGGGGTTTATACATACATACAAATATAATAATATTATATACACTTTCATGTGCAAAAGGGCCACATTATGGACTACAAGGGTGGAGTACTCAGCAATGTTCCATCCATTCTGGGCACACTGAAGGTATATAGTGCCACCTACTGGCGGATGACCTACACTCCACATCAAAAGTTTGAGGACACCTTTCCTTGTATTGAACACTTCCAAATATTCTGGTTAAACTCTGGTTAAAGAGTACCACACAAAGTTATTTGGTTGATGCCATAGAAGAACAACTTCTGTATCTCTAAAAAAAACTACAAACTACACATTAGTGAGTACGAAGAACCTCATAAAGGATTAAAAAACCTTGTGGAGAATCTTTATACTTTGTAGAGGTTTAAAGAACCTTCACATAACATAAAGATGCTAGAACAGTTTAGCATTTCCTTCTAGACCTTTTTTGAAAGTTTTGTATATGTGTATGTAAAGGTTCTAACCTATTCTCTTTCCAAGAATCTTTACATTATAAAGAAGTATCTTACATCTTTTGACAGAACAAAGAAGCTTCACAACCTTTCAGACCAGTTTAAGGGTACACTCTGCACTCAGTTTTGAGGGGTTTCTGTATATGCGTATGTAAAAATCCTAACCAATTTAAGGGTTCCTTCAATATGTAAAAGTTCCTTATACGGTTCAGTCTTAAATAACCTTAGTATGTAATGTAAATTCTTCTATATATATGGACTACAATATATATATATATATATATATATATATATATATATATATATAATATATATATATTCTATATATAATATATATATATATATATATATATATATATATTTTGTAGTCCACATATATAGAAGAATTTACATAAAGTAAATATTCTAATAAGAAACTTTGCACTGATAATATACCTTCCATTATGTGAAGGTTATTTAAGACTAAACTGTATTTTATTTATTTATATATATATATATATATATATACATTAAAAAAACTTCTTGCATGTGTAAAGGTTGTATGTGTAAAGGTTCTAACCAATTGGAAACTTTTTCCAAGAACCTTTACATTATATAGAAGTTCCTTATACCTTTTACAGGAGTAAAGAACATAACATAAACTTTCTGTACGTCCCAGAATATTTACATTAGGAAAGTTTATGCGGAGTTGCATCGTAGTGTTTGGAGAAAGGGGAATCGGAAGAACACCAAAGAACATTCAGTTTGTGGACCAGGACGACTTACATTATGTAGTTTTGGGTGGTTTCTGATATACAGTTTACAGGAGTGGCCTTCGTAAGAAAACATTTCAAAGTCCTGGAAAGAATCTTCACATAATGTCCAGGTTCTAAAACAAATTTGGCCTGTTGACATTTTTTGAACTCTCTTTAGAGGTTTAAAGAACCTTAATACCAATTAACTGGTTCCTTCTAGATATTAATTGGGGTTTTTTTTGTTGTTTTTTTTGCACATTTTAAGGTATAAAGAATCTTCACAAAACAAAAGTTCCAGACCAGTTTAAGGGCTCTGTAAACTTAAAATAGGTTCTTCAAACTCACATATATTATTTTCAAAAAATGAATATGCATTGACAGGTTGTTTATGGAACCAGAAGTAGATTTTCTGTGGCACTGTGAACAAAAACAACTTATTTTTAAGCGTGTAATGTTACATTTTCACTGCACATTTTCAGTGAATTTGGAAAATACCTCCAGCAATGATTTAGTTAACACAACACAGATCTCAACTAGTTATTCATTTATCTTTCCTGTTCCTCAAAGTGTCTTCCTTCATTTGAAGCACAGACTTTGTCTAAAAAAATTTTTTTTCCAGAATACTCTTAAAAGCATAGACTGAAACTGGCCTGTCTTAAAACACCTGGAAGGTTGATGGAAGGAGTGCCGACAAGTTCTGACATCACAACAAGTAGATACGAGTCTGAGGCTTTTGGTTTCATTCCCAAAGTAGATTTATGCTCCACAGTGAGCCATTTCACATCGAACAGTCTGAATGATTTTGTTTAGATCTCCACTATTGAGAAGTTTGTGGAATTCCCCTTGAAGAAATTGAAAAATGGCCAAGTGCGCTTTCAGAGGAGGAAGTATGTTACCTCTGGAGGGAATGTTTAGTCTGTACTGCAGAGTGCTATTCAAAGTGTAGAACCGTTTCAGACTGTATGGACAGATGCTTTTCTCATCAACAGCTGTTTCAGGAAGTTTTGCTCGCATGCATAACAGCAGATGCCCGTGGCTGGCCTGAGATGCTGTCTAAGTGTGCCAAGCACTTTGTACATAAAACATATTCAACAGCTGCTCTGTATAAAAACACCTTATAATGAATTTGACTGTATTGATGAACATGAACCTATAAAAGAACTTGCTGACTGTGAATAAACGTCATTCAGCTCACTCTAAAACTCATTTACTCTAGAAACTCTCAACAACTCTAGAACAATCAACTCTGCCAATCCGGCTTGACTCATAAATCCAGTTTCCTGTTTTATGACTGCACAAAAACAAAATAGAAAAATGTGGTATATTCATTCAGTATGTTCTAGTACAGGAGAGTATAACAGTAAAACAACAGTATTTATACCACTCTATGGATTCTTCCTAGAACCTTTACATCTAGAGATACTTCATACCTACAAGTATAAACCTTCACATAATGCAAAGGTATAGAGAACCCCTACACAATGTAAACTTATAAATTTATGGGTTCTTCTTAGAACCTTTATATTATGTGGAGATTCTTTTTAACTTTTAAAGGTATTAAAGAACCCTCACATAATGTAAAGGTTCTATATTGATGTAGATATCTTATTAGAATTTGTACATTATGTGAAAGATCGTTATACTTTCTATAGGGTACCATAAATGTACAATGTATAATGTATAAAGGTTTCTTTTGGAGATATATACTGTATAAGTGAAGGTTCTTCATAACTTTTATAAAGGACCTCCAAATTATATAGCAGTTCTTTATGGATTTAAGGGTTCTTCCTATAATCTTTACTTCCTATAATCTTTCCATACAATTAAATAATTTAAATCTAAATCTAAACAATTTGTTTTCTTTTATCTAGACAACAGTTGAAAAATAAATTTTTACTAAATGTAAAAAACTGAAAAAAATTACATTTGAAAAAAAAGGTCCTATTTTTTCATAGGCTAAAACCATGAATTCTGTAGAGATACATTTTATCCTGTAATCCTTTGCATGATATATGATAATATACGATTCTACTGTATATAGATTTTTTTAAAGTGCCTCTATAAAGCGCAAAAAGGTTGCTCTGTTGTTACAGGTTTAAAATCATAATAATTACAGAATACTATAAAATATTATAATAATATATGTTATATAAAACCACAAAGAGCATTTACATAAGCAACAAAGAACAATTTCAGCTGGCAGGGAACCATTTCACATGCAAATGAACCATTATCTTTACCAAAGAACCCTTGAACCATCTTATTAAAGTGGTCTAAAATCAGATTTCTGGAAGAAGCAACTGGGTAGTGTTCTAGAAAAACTGCTGATACCCACAGAAAATCGTAATAACGATTACATATCATCATATCGCCCACCCCCGCCACAGACACCCCAGGGACACGCAACCCAGACAGCAGGAGAACAGCATGTTGCTCCAAAGGTGAAACTCAAATGCTGATGAATCCAAAATATTACACATTATGACTGTTAACAGTTTCCAGTTAAAAAAATGATGGAAGTGTCTTTATCTGGAGTTCTTTAAACTCCGCAGCCTAATGAGTCAGTGTTGTTTTAATAGCTCCATGTCCAGAAAGGTTGCTATGGGCAACTTCCGCCTTGTCAAATGTGTTGCCATTACAGAGCTGGACCCTGATGACCAGAGGCTCCAGTAGTCATGGTAACGCCACATAACAGTGAATGCAGGAAGGATGGAGAGAAAAAAGGGCAAGCGAGGGGAAAAAACCGAAGGCCGATAGCTTACAAAGAAATACTTTTTACTCTCAGGAGAACTCTGCTTAACTTCTGTTGAATTGCGATCTGAAACCTATCCCAGCATCCACCCCACCCGGCCCCCCTCACAACCTCACTTCATTTCTGAAGAAGAGAAACCATTTAATCAACAGCGAAATTAATCATGCTTAACCTCATGTCACCCTCTGCTCGAGAGATGCATGTTCCAGCACACAAAGAGAAACTCATGCTGAAAAAATGCACATGTTCTGGCTCTGCATTTTCACCTTGTGTCGTTCCAGGAAGGGCTCTTTGGAGGGTTGGTATAGGAGAACCTCCATTAGATCACTACTGGGCTGACATTCATGCAACTGGCAGCCTGCGCTCTCATCTACAGCAACTTACAATTGTAGATGAATGCATTGTCAAGCCAGAGGACTCGCTTTGGTATAGGGTTGTGTTTTTGCTCGAGCAGGGAATGGAACCCAGTCTGCTGGAGCATATAGGCCAGAAGCATAGACCAATTCTGGAGTGGCGGTCACAGCTGGGAGTGCATTGCTGTGGCATATAAACAGCAGAAACAAGTGGAGTGAAATGGGCAAGCTCCACAGCATAATGGCATAAAATGTCTTGTACTGTTGGATGCCAGAGAAGGAACAGAATAAAATGGCCTTCATTTTTACAGAAGATACCTTCTGAGGCAAAACGCCTTAAAAGCAGTGTGGCTACACGCCACGGTCCAACGCTAGTCTGTGATAATTAGCTTACATTAGAGCATGAACTTCATGTACATCATAGACCTAGATAATATTCACCTATGCAGTTCATAGATGGCATACTGTATTAGCCATACAGCTAAACTGCTACAACTGCTTGGTCCTATATAGAACCATAATAGAACCATATACAGCACATTCTTTATCAATCTAAAGAACTATTTTACCTAGCAAAGTGTGCAAATGGTTGCATGAGTGTTCTAAGGACCATCATTTGTGGAAATTTTTTGGGTACTACATAGAACCAATTTTGCACATGTTTAGTTTTCTTGGACAGACTGAAATACTGTAAACTACTAAACATCAATACAGTCTGTCATATGAAGAGCAAATCGTGATAGCTGTTGAAGTCAAGGGGGAGGTCAGCATCCATCAGTGAGGTTGTTTACACCTAGCATCAACATGCATTTTTGGTGATTGGGTTACTTTCGTGTTTCACTCAACCAGATGTAAACACATGCAGGACTCAATGAGAACACATTATGGTCAGATCTCTCATCCTGACTGCATTTAACACAAGCACAAACAGAATGTGCTTCCAATATCGGTACTCAGAGTGGAGGTGTGTCCAGTGAGCACTGACTAGCGGGTGAGAGTGGAGGTTATGTGTGGCTGAAGCCCCAGGGGCCCTCTTTAAGTTTGGGCCTATGAAAGCGTCCGAGCTAAGTAAGCTTGTCCACTCGTATCATAACTGAGGACAAAGTAAACCAAAGTAAATCAGAAGCCATGTTCCCTCACCGAGGGCTTATTCACTTCCTTTTATCTAAACTCACTGTCCCTATTAGCAGCTTCACCATATAGGAGCACTTTGTAGTTCTACAGTTACAGACCGTAATCCATCTGATTCTCTGTAAACTTGGACCATTCCCAGCACAGCACTGACACTGAGTGGTGTTGTGCTGGTGTGAGTGTGTTCACTGTCAGTCCACTCTATAGTCACTCCTATCTTGCTGATCCACCTTGTAGGTGTAAAGTCATAGACGATAACTAATCTGCTGCAGGACAGTTTGGACGCTGCCCACAGGACTCAGTTGTGAGGCTAGTTTTGCCTGGTGGTCTACTCTCTGCCCGCCAGTGACACTGAGATGTTTTAACACTCCAGCAGGAGTGGTAAGTGGAGTTGATAAATTGGACAAAGAGTGCAGATACATGGAGGTGCTCCAAATGGCGTATTAGGAAAAAGTCATTTAGAATCTGAATCAATATTGCGGTAAATGTAAGATTTGGAACATTACTAATCCCTATTTATACCTGGAGCTAATGGTCAAGAGTCTTCTGTACCATTTTTAGAACACAGAAAAGGATTTTAGTTACTGGTTGTGGCAATCGATAGGCATTTTTGGCCACTTCACTTTTAAGAAGGCATCTTTAAAAAGCTCTAGAACAAAACCAAGAGGTCATATTACCAGGGCTAAGATGCTGCTGACATTTCATACTGTTCCTCTGATACTCTCCAAGCTAATGTCCGGAAATCCCCTCAGTTACTTTACTCTGGAAAGTCAACAACACTGGGGGGAGGTGGGGGGCTTAAAAGGGGGGAGGGGCCATGGGAAGAAAGCCAGAACTTACCGTATGTGCGTAGAGGTGGATAGAAAAAGGATACATTCACTCACAGTAGTGTGCTTAAGTATGAACACCCCCAGTCAAGTTAAAGGGGAACAAATTGTTTCAGGATCTCTGTATAATTCAGTGGTTGAGGTATAAACAGAGCCATTCAGAGTGGCTTGAGAGATTTCTCTACAGTGGTGGTAAAGTGATCACCATGGCTATAACACAAATTGTGAGACATGCCAACGATTCAAGTTTCACACTCTGTCACACGTGACATGGACAAGAATGGGCTGTATCCCTGTACCTGACTGACCCAACAGCCATGATTGCGGACATTCTGGAGCAGTGATGCCCTCCATGAGTCACTGATAGTTCCAGCACCATTGGTAGAAGGCTGCACAATACAGGACTACATGCACGCAGACCACTACAATGACTGCCCCTAACACCACATCAGCGTCACAAAACTGACCGTTATGGAGTGACTCCAAATCTTTTGATGTTGAATGTCACTACCATTGTTCAGAACGGTGCTGACACAGTCATATCTCTCACTTTGGAGCCGTAGCACCTTATTTAAGGCCAACACAATCCAAAAAGAGAGGAACCGAACCTAAAGCACTTCAGTGACTATGCTGTTAGAAGTGGGTACAACTCCACTGTAGTTCCTTGGGGAACTTAAGGGACTTGATACTTTTTAATATGGGTTAGGTTACTTTGCCCACTGCTGTTATGTGTAGTCACAGGGAGGGAATAAAAGCAAGGCAAGCAGCAGAGCATGATGTCCAAGAGAAAGAGAAAAAAAGAAGAAGCAAGAACAGCTGTAGGATGGGTTTATTAAATGAGAACCAGACTGCACAAAAAAAAGAATTACAAAAAAAGTGCAGATTTGAGCATTGGTCCACCAGGGTCGCTCAGGGTTCCGTCAGAGACTTACAGAGAGGCACACTTAATCCAGCGTGAGACTTTTTCACTACACTACAACTACATTATACATCATACATGGTCCACTTTCAAAAAAGCAAGTTAGTTCAGCCCTTCAGCAACTCCACACTGTAACATTTACTACATCAGAAAGAACAGTGCTTTGAACATACCTGATTTAAGCACGTCCAGTTTTGGCAATAACTGTGCTGATGATGTGGAAATCAAGTCAAGTACATCCAAAGCACTGTTTTCTTCCTCAGCGCAGGGAAAGCCGGTCAGTTTAGGTGTGCACTTCACTCTGGAGGTCCTGAAGTTATTAATCATCGAAGTCCCTTACTTGGATTAAACCAGTGCGATCACATTGATTACACATCATTCATTGCACTACATCACTAACATTGACAATGGCACTGCAATAGAACCTCAAACAAGAGCACTGTGAAAAGGGGTAGGGGAGAAAAATCTGGCACCTTTGCATCGGTTAACTTCGGCTATTGTACATCTATAGCCTTCTTTTTCATCAATAATAAAAACAAGGAAACAAAACAAAACCAAAAAAAACTAACTGGACTAAAAAATGGTCAGTACACTTCTGTGACTTTAGGCACAAGCATAAAGCTAGAGTTAGTGTAAAAACAAAAGACGAAGGACACACACTCATTTCCACTGAACAATGTGAACGCCGTATCCATCAGGCAGTAACGTCAGAATAAAAACCACTGAATACAGTCGAGCTGCATTAACAGCAACAGTCACACAAGGTAAATGCAAAACACACTTTGTTGTAACACATTTCAAGTTAGTTATTTTGAAAATTTTGGGCCGAAAGAAGACAAAGAATACACCAAATAAACACTCTTTCACAGCGTTTAGGTTTCACACAGATGTTTACGTAGCCCTGTCATCACAATTATTACATAACAGCCAGCAGTGAGTAACATGGTTTATTTGATGTTCGTTAATGACTCCTTTAGAGGGCGCGGTAACGTTGTTTATTTGATGATTGTTAATGACCCCTTTAGAGGGCGACGGTGAGTAACATGGTTTATTTGATGTTCGTTAATGACGCCTTTAGAGGGCGACGGTAACGTTGTTTATTTGATGATTGTTAATGACTCCTTTAGAGGGCAACGGTGAGTAACGTTGTTTATTTGATGATTGTTAATGACCCCTTTAGAGGGCGACGGTGAGTAACGTTGTTTATTTGATGTTTGTTAATGACTCCTTTAGAGGGCGGCGGTAACGTTGTTTATTTGATGATTGTTAATGACTCCTTTAGAGGGCGGCGGTGAGTAACGTTGTTTATTTGATGATTGTTAATGACCCCTTTAGAGGGCGACGGTGAGTAACGTTGTTTATTTGATGTTTGTTAATGACTCCTTTAGAGGGCGGCGGTAACGTTGTTTATTTGATGATTGTTAATGACTCCTTTAGAGGGCGGCGGTAACGTTGTTTATTTGATGATTGTTAATGACTCCTTTAGAGGGCGGCGGTGAGTAACGTTGTTTAGTTGATGATTGTTAATGACTCCTTTAGAGGGCGGCGGTGAGTAACGTTGTTTAGTTGATAATTGTTAATGACTCCTTTAGAGGGCGGCGGTGAGTAACGTTGTTTAGTTGATGATTGTTAATGACTCCTTTAGCGGGCGACCGTGAGTAACGTTGTTTAGTTGATAATTGTTAATGACTCCTTTAGAGGGCGGCGATGAGTAATGTTGTTTAGTTGATAATTGTTGATGACTCCTTTAGAGGGGGGCGGTGAGTAACGTTGTTTAGCTGATGATTGTTAATGACTCCTTTAGAGGGCGGTGAGTAACGTTGTTTAATTGACGATTGTTAATGACCCCTTTAGAGGGGGGCGGTAAGTAACGTTGTTTAGCTGATGATTGTTAATGACTCTTTTAGAGGGCGACGGTGAGTAACGTTGTTTAGTTGGTGATTGTTAATGACTCCTTTAGAGGGCGACATTGTAACATTGTCTAGTTGATGTTTGCTAATGACTCCGGTAGAGGGCAACGGTGAGTAATGTTGTTTAGTTGATGATTGTTAATGACTCCTTTAGAGGGCGACGGTGAGTAACATTGTTTATTTGATAATTGTTAAGAAGCGGGGTGATCTGGGGGTTAATAGCTCCTTTAGAGGGCGCCCCGCGCCGTCGGCCGGTTGAAAGCCCCGGTGAGTTCCCGGTTTCTCCAGCTCCGGGTCCCGGTTGATACATTGTTAAAATGGAAAGTGTTTAAAGATCCTCTAGATGGGGGCTATGACAGTGACTGTAAAGTATAGGTGGCAATAATGATTCATTTAAATGGGAAAGTGTCAATCATTGCTGTCCTTAATTTTAAGCTGTCCTTAATTTGTTCACAAACAGCTCAACGACACATGGAGAAGCCTTTAAAAAGAATAAAAAGGAAGTGTTTAAAACAGTATTTGCATTTACAGTCTAATTGTTGCTATTACAAGCCAGGATGACAATCGCTGATTTTACAGGAATGGCAGAAGTTGTTGTTCCAGCACCAGCCGCACACCCTCTCTCTACCTCCCTATTTCCTGAGTACCAGGCGCACAGGAGACTTCAAAGCCCAAATGTCCTTCATTTCATGTCGCTTCCCACCTGTGCCTTCCTAAATTCCTTTCCTGTGCCACAGTTGCTTGCCATCGCATTCAACTCTCTCATTACAACGCCCTGCCAGAAACGTAACCTCAAACTGGGCGCCAATTTCCAAAACCTCACCCTTGAAGCGGCAAAACAGCGCGCTATTCATTCACAGCCAAACACAGCCCTCACTTTCACGGACTCTTAGCAATGATGTATTAAAGCGCCTTCCACATATGGAGACATGTTTATTACATCCCTGTTAAAATGCAACTTTCAAAACAACAGAGGACGCCAAGTTTAACACCACACATCCTCTTTGATTTTTCTACAGAGGCTTTGCTCATTGCTTGCATACATGGAATCATGGAGTTTTAAAGTCATAGACAATGAATGGTAGCTCAATCTGTGGTGTACTAAAACTAAAATGTGGTTTTCTTCATTCGCAGTTATGTCATTCGTTGTTATCTGGAAGTAATTTTGATGATACAAGCCATGAAAATTACATTATCGAAGTACACTCAACATTTCACTTTGCGCCAACTTCAAAACGAATATTGACATTCCTCCTCTTCCTCATAAACATTCACCAACAAGCAAAGACAGAAGACAACTTTCAGGTCACTGGAACCTAGGACTCTCGTTACGCCAGTTACCTTGTTAAATAAAGTAAACAATAAGAGCTCTGCCTAGCCTAACTGGACCCTTCCAATGAAAAATAAACAAAACGTTAAATAGAAAAATAATAAAATGACACATGGTAGGTAAAAAGTACAGTATAAAAAACACTAAATCATACAATCAGAGGTGCTCAAATATGGAGTGTTAATTTTTTTTCCTTTTATCTTCACATGAGGCAAATACTTCATTTTCTAGATTTCTCCTCTAGGAGAGGGTGCAAGGATGGGGAAAGGTTGGGGAGAGAGGGGAGGAGTTGAGGGTTGGGGTTGGGCGGGGGTTGACAGGGTTTGGGGAGTGGAGAGTCAAAGGCCTCTTGGAACGATTTGGCTCAAGGCGTGATGTTGGACACATCTCCACTTGCAGACGTCCCTTGCCTGCAACCCCCTTAATCTCCTGCACAGAGAGGAGATGTTCTAGCCCAGGCTGGTGATGTTGGCCCTGCCACCAGGGGGCGCCACGATGCGTTGAGTGTTGCGACGTGGAATGTTGTCGTCAATCTGAGCACCTAAAAACAAGGCAGTGGACGAAAACATCAGTGTACGGCTTTTTCTGTCATATGAATCCTGTTGGATTTTTTTTTAAACCGTCATCCACCGTGATTTTCTTATTGATCCCATTCCACCTTAAATGATGCAGCAATAATTATCAGACACCAGAATGTAAGTGAATAAGAAGATTAGAGTGGAATGGGGAATTCTTACAAGAAGCTGGTGAGTAAGATGCTGACCTTCAGTGGTTTTAATACTGGTAGTATATTTTGATAAGCAGATTTAAGACATTAAAATATTTTACTGGGAGTTGTATGTATGAATACTGATAAAGGTGCTACTGACGGACATTTCAACACCGATTCTTCTACTTTCTACGTTTTCCATATATAGCCCATCTAAAGGCACTCCATAGCCCACCAACTAACTCTCTACACTTCTCTCTGGTTTGTCTGCTCTGGGTTACTGTAGCAACTTGGCAGACCTATATGAAAGTCTCTGTTGAAAGACAACCCACTTCTATGTAGATATGAAGGCTCATTCTAAGCTAATAAAAAAACAAATAATTCATTCAGAAATACAGTGGAGGAAATAAATATCTGATCCCTTGCTGATTTTGTAAGTTTGTCCACTGACAAAGATATGAACAGTCCATCATTTTAAGGGTAGGTGGATTTTAACAGTAGAGATAGAATATCAAAAAGGAAATCCTGAAAATGACATTGTCTAAAATATATAAAGTTAATTGCATTTTGCAGAGAGAAATAAGTATTTGATCCCCTACCAAACATTAAGAGTTCTGGCTCCTACAGACCAGTTAGACGCTCCTAATCAACTCGTTACCTGCATTAAAGACAGCTGTCTTAAACTGTCACCTGTATAAAAGACACCTGTCCAAAGACTCAATCAATCAGTCAGACTCTAACCTCTCCAACATGGGCAAGACCAAAGAGCTTTCGAAGCATGTCAGGGAGAAGATCATAGACCTGCACAAGGCTACAAAACCTTCAGTAAGATGCTGGGTGAGAAGTAGACAATGGTTGATGCCATTGTAAAAAGAAAATCCTGAAAATTACATTGTATAAAATGGAAGAAATACAAAATGACTGTCAATCGACCTCAATCTGGGAGGTGAGAAATCAGCCTAAAACTACACGGGGATAATTTGTAAATGATCTTAAGGCAGCTGGGACCACAGTCACCAGGAAAACCATTGGTAACACAAGGTCCCCCTGCTCAAGAAGGCACATGTGCAGGCCCATCTGAAGTTTGCCAGTGAACACCTGGACCTTCTGAGAGTGATTGGGAGAAGGTGCTGTGGTCAGATGGCATTAACTCAACTCGCCATGTTTGGAGGAATAGAAATGATGACTATGACCCCAAGAGCACCGTCCCCACTGTCAAGCATGGAGGTGGATACATTATGTTTTGGAGGGTTTTCTCTGCTAAGGGCACATGACTACTTCACCGCATCAATGGGAGAATGGATGGAGCCATGTACTGTAAAATCCTGAGTGACAACCTCCTTCCCTCCGCCAGGACATTAAAAATGGGTCGTGGCTGGGTCTTCCAGCACGACAATGACCCAAAACATACAGCTAAGGCAACAAAGGAGTGACTCAAAAAGAAGCACATTAAGCTCATGAAGTGGCCTAGCTAGTGTCCAGACCTTAATCCCACAGAAACTTATGGAGGGAGCTGAGGGTCCGAGTTGCCAAGCGACAACCTTAAAATCTTAATGATTTAGAGATGGTCTGCAAAGAGGACTGGACCTAAATTCCTCCTGACGTGCACAAACCTCATCATCAACTACAAAAAACGTCTGACTGCTGTCCTTGCCAACAAGGGTTTTGCCACCAAGTATTAAGTCTTGTTTGCTAGAGGGATCACATCACGTATTTCTCTCTGCAAAATGCACTTAAATTTATATATTTTATACAATGTAATTTTCTGGATTTTCTTTTTGATATTCTCTCTCTCACTGTTAAAATAAACCTACCCTTAAAATTATAGACTGTTCATATCAGTGTCAGTGGGCAAATTTACAAAAATCAGCAAGGGATGAAATACTTATTTCCTCCACTATAGTTATGTATATTATATGTCATTTCTGATAATAGTTCCCCCAAATTGTACACACTGCTCCTTTAATGTGGGTTTGTAAAATATATGGTAACACATTCCATTAAGTATTGACTTAATAACATGAAGTAATGTATTAAGATTAGCAAAGCACTGTAACCACTGTAACCATTGTTAATGTATTACTTCATGCTAGTCAGTCAATACTTCATGTAAAGTGCTGCCTAATGTATTTAGACAAAATGAAACATGTGCCATCTGGAGGCAAAATTGTTTTGTGGTTGAAATTTTGGCAGGTCCCTAAATATTACACCAAAATATTTAACCCATATTGATGCACTATGTCATGCCCATTACAGCCCCTTATAGGGCAGCTTTGTTTCCTCAGGCTCATCGGATGCGATCACTACTAAGATCCCCCCAGCACATTCATCATAGTTTCTGACTATAATCAGTGTGCTTGGTCAGCATGCTGTCCAGTGCTAGACTATTAGGAGTGATTTATTACAGATGTGTGGGTGTGTGCTCCTTCCTGAGGGCTTCTGACAGAACTCACCAGACAGACTGAATCCAGACTGGTGCAGGTTGCGGATGGGCTGCCCGGCCTGCTTGGCTGGAGAGGTTTTGGCAGAAGAAGCTGGAGTGACAGCCTTAGGGGTCACGGACACCTCGCAGACAGGCCCATCATAAAGACCTCGTGGGACACCCCTCAACTCAGCAAGCTGCAGGACACAGGAAGGACACCAGATTTTCAGTTATCACTAGAAAGAAATCCTTATTTTCCATCCTAATACTGACACCTCGGCTATGTTCATACAGCAAGTGAAAGCGGCTCAAATCGGATCTTCATCTGTGACTCAGATGTGTTATCTGAACTCACCAGACAGACTGAATCCAGACTGGTGCAGTGAACACTGGTGTGAACACCAAAAACTTGAGTGAATCTGATATTACTGCCGATTTGCCAATTTTAATGCCTCATTTGAACACAGCAGCTCTCTTATACACTGTGTGACATTCACGATGAATGAGGCCCAAAATAGACCAGAACAGATTTCTGATTCTACTGACTTATATATAAATGAATACATACAAATTAAATTAGGTTTTTGCCCTCTAAAGCTGCCATTTTAGAGATACGTGTTCTTCTTTGGCTATGCGGCTATTGGGGTACTGAAATCGGATATGTATCCTATATGCAGCTATGTGATTCAGATTGGAACCACACTGGAACTGATGCGAGTTCTACTCTTTGGGGTATTGTTCCTATACAAAAGGAAGACATCACATAAACACACATATACCGTGTTCTGTAAGACTTGGAAAGAAATGACCGACGGTGGTCAGAGGAGAACGAGGCTTCTGCGTCACAAAAAAGTCTGAAAGCAAAGACATGAACCAACGAAGGGGTCATAGCCTCCAATAATGTGCCCTTTGTAGAATGAGCTAAAACAGTCATTTGTAGGACCTTTGTGATCACCCCTGTGATACTGGTGAAGATGAAACTGAAACCTCTGGAAGTGGACCTGTATCCGTCAGTAGTCATGGATGATTGTGCGAAGTGAAGCATTGCTCTACTGCACATGTGGGTAAGTCTGGGAGCGCAATCTGTTCAGGCTGACGTCAGTTATAGGCCACATATAAAAGATGCTGTGAACAGCTTAACAAGAACATCAGATTTGGTGAGAAAATCAGATTTGGGACACTTTTAGCTGTTGTGTGAACATAGCCTTTGATACCAGTAGCAGTTTAATAAGGCTGTTCCCTTTAACCCTTTTAAACTCTATGTCCCTTTAACCGAATACAATGCTTCAAACTGAGATATTAGAGTTGTTTTATATTAATTGCTACAAATATTATAATTTTATTGCAAAACCTGTAACAGCTAGGGCTGCGCAATATGGCAATGTATGTTATAGTGATCAATTATGTCACAAAGTGCTTTTCATGGATATTACTCAAACCTGAAACACTGCATGTCTGTTTAAAGGGAGAACACAGTTAGCCCTAAAAGCAAAGATCTGTTACAGAATTGGACTCGTTCATTCTTTGATATCCGATCACTAGAAGTCTACAGTAGCCACAAATGAGAGCCAGACAACACCAACGAAAGAAAAGCAAGGACACGAAAGCCAAAGTATATTTAGCTTCTTGATTCATGCTTACATGATGCAACAATCTGTAAGTGCAGTAACCATGTATTTAAGCCCCAAAATAAACCTACCATTAACCAACCCATAACATACAGGGATCCTGGCACGGTCACATGGTATCTTTAAAAGAATCATATAAAGGGAAGCTGTTTTGTACCCTGCTGCGGGCCTTTATCCTCTTGTAGACATAATCGGGGTAGGGTTTTCGCGCCACGTAGCGTCCTGAGCCCTCTGTGGCATGGAGGGTCCCCTCCTCCAGTACGATCTTCCCCTGGCTGATCACCACCAGCGGCGCACCGCGCACCTCCATGCCCTCAAAGATGTTGTATTCTACAGCCTGCAAAGCAGAGATGAACACAGACAACACAGAAACTAATTAAACAAATGAATTCCTCTTGTTAGAAATAAACAACTAAAGTAAAACTATATTATACAAAATGTTTTCAACAGGAGTGTATGAACAGGTTTTGGTCCCCACAATGTGTGCACAAACTCAAACACACAGTTGCTGCCGGGAAGAAATAACTGTATCTCCATTTCTTCCGGTATTTGAAAACACCGGCTGCTGCTTCTGCATTAAAACTACTTTTTACATTAAAAATGAAGTGTTCATAAATTTGCTAAAGTTTTGCGAAAAATAATCTTTAAATAGCTTTAAATAGTGTGTTTGGTAATTCCAGTTACTTCACAAATTAGTCAAATATATGAAATTATGGGATGTACAGTATTTCTGGCCAATTTGATTAGTTCATACCATGCAAGCTTAAGGAAGACAAAGTACATAAACTGGAATTTTGTTTTAGTGACTGAACTATTTGTTACTTTTGAAATAACATGAATCAAATAAAGTACTACATCAAAGTAAGAGGCAACTAGGTACTGAGTTTAGTTAGATAAGTCACGTATAATAGGATTTTTTTTTCTATAAACCTTGTACACAATACATATCAGAGCTATGTTATGATGAACACTTTAATAAGCAAAGTGTTTTTCATTAAACATCATCTGTAATCCAACAGAGAACTTCTGTTTAAATTCTTTAAAACTTGCCGTGCATTAAATTAGCTAAGTTTAATTAGAGCATATAAGACGGTCATCCAACAGCAGTCTATCATGCTGTTTTATCAACTACTGAAATAATCTCCAACCCCACAGTGAGAACTCTAGCTAACCACATCACATCACGCAGTGTGAGTGAGTGCTAATTGTTTCTGTTCATATGGGCCTGAAATCGAAAGCCATGCAATAAAGTTCCTTATTGTTCAATATTGCAATATTGATTTTGGAGAGAAGGGACAGATGAGTTGAACTGCTTGGCACTGTGTGCTTTTTGAGGTAAAGGAGGAAATATGACGTAAACGTCATATTAAGTTCCAATTGCTACCAAGACACTTCCTGATTGTGTTCCTACATTGCACTTCATGGTTCAATTTGCAATCTTTATTCTTCCATCTTAACACTTTATGATGTGTTATGGCCTGGTCTGCCCCATGATATTTTGTGGAAGGAAAGTTGGACAAGGCAGCAAGGAGAGGCAGTGTGAGTTCTGGGAGGTACGGAGGCTGCCCAGCTAATTATTACTGCCACAAAGCCAGTGTTGGTATGGTAAAGTCCCAAACGATGTAAAAAGAGCATGAGCTCATTCTCTCTCTGTCTCTCTCTCTCTCTCTCTCTCTCTCTCTCTCTTGCACACGCACACACACACACAGTCTCCACTTTTCCTGTAACCCCTTGCATAGAACAGTATCCTTCCTGGTCAAATGGAAAATAGCATTAAAATTCACTAGTGAAGTGAATGTGAGCTGTTATAAACAATACGCTTGTATTTATGCAGTGTCACTACACAGGCTCATATCTGGACCCACTGAGCACTTTATTATGAACACCTGCTTGTATCTACATTTTATCAGCTTCACTTACCAATTAGGAGCACTTTGTAGTCGTACAATTACAGACTGTCGTTCATTTGTTTGTCTGCATACTTTGTTACTCTGTTCTTGAATGGTCAGAACCACCAGCAGGACCACCACTGAGCAGATATTATGTGGGTTGTGGAACATTCTTAGCACAGCAGTGACACTGACATGGTGGTGATGTGTTAAGTGTGTGCAGTGCTGGTGTGAGTGGAGTAGACACAGCCGATGTCTATTCCACACTGCTGGTGTCACTGCTGGACTGAGAATAGTCCACCAACCTAAACCATCCTGCCAACAGCACCCTGTGACCACTGATGACCAACACAATCTGTGCAGCAGATGAGCTACTGTCTGAGACTTTACCCTTACGAAGTGGACCAGCGAGGTCAGAGTGTCTATTAGAGTGGACAGTGAGAGTGTTCCCTTCTCCCGTAATCTATAATAATACATCACATATACTGTATATGTATTAATAAGTATTCTGTAGCTGTCACAACAGAACATGTGCTTAACTTTACAGGAAATGAATGGAGAAAAACTGCATTTACACCATTTTATCCATTACATTTTGACAAATTATATAATAAAAATCAAAAACTGGAAAAAGACATATGGCATATGAAGTTTTGTCACAACAGTAGCAATATGTAAGTATTTACATCAAAGATTCCCATATGAGTTATGAGGGCATGGGTTAAGTTTTGTGTAGGTGTGTGGGGGATGTGTCAATAAAAATAATAATTTGTGGTCTAAATAAATGTATATGTGTTTAACTTGTAAAACCTTCTTTTCCATATAAAGTAAAACCACCCAGTTACTTTGGAGCATTTCTATTGGTTCATTCATCATGGCATTTGAACACAATGCATTGAGCAGTGGTGTATACAAATTCTATAACTGCCGAAACTATGTAAAGCTATGTAAAATGGAGATAGGAGTATTTTTTTTAATCCCAACAGTATTATATTCAATGTTACCGCTATGTGATGACGATACCCACAAGCCCAGAAACCAAAAAGTCTTCAGTTTAAAAACCACCCAGCTTCAATAAAACCACATTACAAAATCAGAACCATGGTATTTGTCCTGTATCTCCCTGGTTTTACTGTCCTAAAAACCAGTACCAAAGCTCACACACACACACACACACACACATACACACACACACACACACACACTGTATACTCAGTCGCTGCACAGAACCTGTTATGGCTGCTAACAATCAGCAGAGTTTTGATCCAATGCCTTTAACAATGACATCACTCCTATGAGTCAGAGCCCCACACCCAAACTCTGGTGAACAACACAACCAATCATCTACATGCAACATTCAAAAGCCCCTCCATAAAAACACTGCTTTGGCCGCCAATCAGCAGAAAGACACCTAAAATGGCGTTATGAAAACCTCACTGGACTTTCTCCACGGAACCCAGCATCATCCTGTCAGGAATGAAGGCTCCTCTGAATGGCTTCGAAAGCAACAGACTTCTTGTAGGGCTTCTGCTGCTGTTATGCTTCTGCTGGACGAACTCACCAGGTTGTGGCTCTTGGCAGAGATGATTTTAGTGATGTCAGGGTCCCACAGCACCAGGTCTGCGTCTGATCCCACAGCGATGCGGCCTTTACGGGGGTACAGGTTGAAGATCTTAGCTGCATTTGTGCTGGTAACAGCTACAAACTGGTTCTCGTCCATCTTACCAGTCACCTGGAGTGGAAGAAATAGAAATAATTTGTAAGGCAGTTTTATTTTGTTTTATGAAAACATCACATACATGGATTCATATTTAGGACATGAGAAACTGTGTGTACAAACAGTTTCTACACTCATTGTTTTACACTCATTTTAGTTGTAACCTGTACTTGTTTCTCTGCATACTTTGTTACCCTGTTGTTCATTAGTCAGGAGCCTCCACAGAGCAAGCATTATTAGGGTAATGGATCATTCCATTCCGTTGTGCTAAAGTTTTTAAACACTCTGTCCACTCACTGTCCACTCTAGCTTGTTGGTCTACCTTGTAGGTCTAATGTCAGAGACAATAGCTCATTTTGTACCGGTCATCCTCTAGTCCTTCACCAGTGGTCAGAGAATGCTGCCCACAGGATACTATTGGCTCAGTGTGCTGGTGTGAGTGCTTTAGTAGCACAACACCAGCACAACATACACTAACACACCGCCTTCACATCAGCGTCACTGCAGCACTGAGAACGACTGACCACCCAAATGATACCTGCTCTGTGGTGTTCCTGTCGGGGTGCTGACCATCAAAGAACAGGATCTGTTATTGTAGAACTACAAACTACACCCATGCGGTTTAAGTGGCGCTGCTAAAATAAACAACAAGAGTACAGTGAGTTTTTTTTAGAATTTAAAATTTAGCCTTAGTTCTAACAGTTCTAGTAATTTAGGCAAACCCATTAATGGGCCTGGAGAGTCATATCTATCTGAACTGGCTGCTGGGTAAATAAAGCCTTTTCATCCCTAACTCACCACACATTTATCCCAGATGATGGACATCCTCTCCTCTGTCCCATTGGTGCCCTCTGGGATTAGGGTGAAGTCGTCTTTACCCACAGCTCTCTGGGCAGTGTTAAATGTGCAGTGGGCACTTCCGGTCACCTGCAGGTCACCACTGCGGAGAGGGAGTAAGAGCGAGAGTGAGAGAGCGCAAGGAGGGAGAGAAATAGAGCAGAAAAAAAGTGTAACAGAGCAAAGAGTGAGTGTGAGAATAAAAGAAGAGAAATGGAGAGCAAAAAAGGAAGAAAGAGAGTGAGTGAAAGGTAAAGGGTGTCTTGATGCAGGTCAGTGAAGGAAGTTGGGAGTATTTGTTCAAAGAAAGGGTGGGTATTCATTCTGAGCACAGAGCCACCCAGGATTTCATTCTTCTCCTATTTCTGGCTTTTACTTGCCTCTTTTTCAGGCTCACTCTTCAGCGGTTTAAAATTGGCACTGGCTGGTGCTTATTTCCGCCGTGTTGCTAAAAAGCCTAGAGGAGTGCACTGAGACTGAATGCAAACAGACAGAACGGTTCCTACCACGACAGCAGGGAGTTCAGATAGTCGGGTGTGGTGGGGTCCGGACTCAGAGGCGGGGATGTCACATAGGCCGCAGCTTTGGCCCAGTTTTTGCTCCAATAGTGCGAGCCGTCCGTGCCAAGACTAGCCGTAATTGGCTCTCCATACACCACAGTGCCTGCGATGACCAATGAATCTGCATTAATCCTACCGTATAATCATACAGCCATTCTAGTCTAATTATGGAGCCTCTCCTCTGTATAATGTCATAAAATGGAGCTAGGCCAAGTAAAGCTAAGTCAGGCCGTGCTGTATGTTTTGAATGACCTCAGTGTGTTCCTGACCACAAATTTAGTCTCACTTGCTATGACTTACAAAGCTACAGGGTTTAACTGAAAGTAGGATTTGCACTACAGGCCCAATGTTTGGAAGCAACTCTTTCTCTCACAGAATAAATAATCATAAAAATAATTAATTGAACAACAATTTTTCAGAGCACTACATGTTGGAATGTTCTGGAACAAGCTGATTTGGTTTACTTGGCAATAAAGGGTTGAGCATGTCTACAATCTCACCTTTCTTCCTGGCCTGGGCGATGACATCAGCGGCACTCTTGCTCATCACTTTAGTGATGTAGAGAGGACAGTTGGTCTGATTGGCCACTGTCACAGAGCGGTTGACTGCTTCTGCCTCCACCTAGACACCACAGAAGGCCAGATGTTGCATTAGAGCTGTTACACTACAAAGGTTACATCACAGCTGTTACATCAGAATTGTTACACCGAAAATGTGACATTAGAGTTGTTACATTACATCTGTTACATCAGAGTCACTACATTAGAGCAGCGTCATTATAGCTACCCTGAACATTAGAGCTGGGGTACAAATACATGTGTCCAGCTGGTAATGACCACCTGAATCTTCTACCCTGGAGAGTAATGAAGATCTTGATGGTCTTTATCATCACGTGTTTTAGAATAGGGTTGGAGATCTCTAGGACAAGGGCTGGACCCCAGTGTCTGAGCTCTAATGGATGATTTTCCTTGTAGTAAAATTCCACTGTATCCATGAGCCATCTCACATTAATGCATTGTTTCTCCACCCTGGTCCCGAAGGGCATTGTCCTGCAATGTTTAGTGTCTGTCCTGCTTCCAACACCATATTCAACTAATCAGGCCAATATCAGCCCACAAGTGAGTTAAAGTGGCAGTAATAAATCAGGGAAAGCACGAAAATGTGAAGGGCAGTGCCATGGTTGAGAAACTTACCACAGCTAAACACTGAAATGGTCGACTCATGAAATCAGTTTTGATAACCTCCTGCTCCTACCAAAACGCAAAACTAGTTGCTTGGCTTGATTGTCAGCAAAGGGCGTCTTCCATTTGGTCAACACCCTATAAGCAGAGGACCAAAAATATCTCCCAACTCTGGGATGGAAGCTCCAATGAAAACATTTAATTACCTCTTTTTAATACAGTCAGCATAAAAAATGACGATCCACAGATATATTTACAGAGATCTTATTCTGTATGTCATGCAAACACACCCAGCGCTTGGCCATTTCAAGCCCTATCCTGATGAAGTAGGCAGGTTTTAGCCAAGTTCAACAATAAAGCTCATCATTTTCTATAGCTAGAGCAGAGCCAAGTACAGCTTACTGCATATTCACATAGACTAGCATTATATATTTTTTTATCACATTATGCTTTTATCGACCCTCAAATCTGTACTCTCTTGTTTTTTCATTGTAGCGTAGGGTTCTCTCCATCAGGAAAAGCTTGCACAAGTGCTTTATGCTCCTCAAATGCCTCAATCTTCAGCTTCTCTCTGACGGCAGATAAGGAACCTTATACAACACTCTATAAACGTTTGAGTCACTAAAAAAAGTCTGGATCTCAGTTTTCATCTTATTGCAGGAAGAAGGTATAGGAAAACTTCTGATTGTGATGTAGAGGTATAACAATGCCAGTGCTGAAATCAATGCGCACATATGAACACATATCGTTAGAGTATGTACACTGCTGAACAAAAGTCCTGGGCCTACATTTGAGTAATACTGCTACTACTTTAAACGAGTAAGAAAAATACATCTGAAGATTCAGTTAACAGAAAACAGCTACTTTAAATCAGCTGATCAGGTGATATCAATTGATACTGATTTGTTTTCTGAACTATTGTAAAAAAAACTTATACTGAAACTCATTTTGGCCTAAAGACACTTTAAACACCTGGAAGGTTTAAGCACTGATGAGTGTTGACATCAGAATAGAGAAATAAAACATCTGGCCTTTTTCCCAGGTAGTTCTGACAGGTGTTCATAAGTGGGATTCTTTAGAAAAGAAAACGTTGATGATTTCTTATGAAAAGTTCTTGCGACCCACTAAAGAAAAAACATTCTCACTGGTATTAAAGCACTATGGTGTTCCCAAATTTCCAGGGCAGGCAGTGTAAGAATAAGAACTTGACCTATTACCTCTTCTGGACGGCTCAGCACATGTCCCTCTGGTCCAGTGATGCCCAGTTCCAGAATCCTACGTTGCTCCTGTAAGCAAGATACAAGAAAGCGATGAAGACAAAAGAAGAAGCAGAGATGTAAAACAGCTGCACTGGTCACTGATGAAAGAGGAAATGCTTTTCTTGGATTAATAAAGGATCAAAGAAAATGAAACTGTAATATTTCTTTGTGACATTCTGCAATAATCCTCCGTTCCCAGGGTCTTCTTATCTTTAGAGTTCCCTGTGACAGGTTTAAACTTTCCAGAGTCAAATGTGTGTTTTCATTAATTACCCCAACATCATAAAGGAGTTTTGCTTTGGTTAGCGTTGCCAGTATAAAGTCTGAATGACCATTACGTTGCATGTGTTTTGACTTAAAAAGTCTCAAAGAGTTTATTACTAAAAGTTGGAGCCATATCTTGGATTGTTCAGTTTTTTACCTCAGCTATGATGTCTCCATTCTCAGCATGGACTTGCGCAATGGCACCCAGGTCTCGGATCGTACTGAACACCTCATAGACCTGTGGTAGAACACACACAGAAATATTCCTGTAGGCTGGTCTTACAAGACATGCTGGATTTTCTGCCAGCAATCCTGGCAGTATGGTTAACATAGCTGGGCAATGAGGCCTTATGCCACCGAGTCTCTTTTGTTTATGAATGAGTCAGAAAGGAATCAAATAAGCTTTTCCCAGCATTCTTTCATCCTTACTCCGTCTGCACACTGGTGTCAGGTGACTGAGGGCTTCAGGAAGCCTTCTCTTCTAAAGGAAACATTGTGTCTTGTGGGTTACAGGAAGTAAATAACGGAGACTGGCTCTAGTCTGTGAGCGGCTCTGCAGTGTAAGCATATTAGAGGGTCAGTGAAGAAATGAAGCTTGTTCGTACCTGAGAGTCGGTCAGCTGGAAAACATCTTTATATGCCAGGTAGATCAGGAAAGAGTTTATACCTGTGAAAATATAAAATGAAAAAGTTGAAACATATGAGACCTGTGAATGCCATGACTGCCAGTGTTCTGGCCTGGAGAACACTGTATAGTTTAGTGATGACAAACATCCCACTGAAGACGGTGACTTTAACACAGTATGAATCTACAGTGTGTGTAGTTTTTACCCTTGGCCCATAATAATTATGGAGTGATTTTAACCCAGTATGAATCTGCAGTGTGTGTAGTTTTTACCCTTGGCCCATAATAATTATGGAGTGATTTTAACCCAGTATGAATCTGCAGTGTGTATATTCTTTACAGTCTGACTGTAATAACTGTGGCAAATTTGAACTGAGTATGAATTTGGGGTGTGCGCAGTTTTCACAGTCTGACATTTATAACAGTGGAGTGATTTATATCCAGTACGAATCTGCAGGGTATGTAGATTTTACAGTCTGAAAGTAATAATTATAATTTTAATACAGTATGAATCTGCAGTGTGTTTAGTTTTTAAAGTGTAACATTACTAATTGTAGAATTATTTTAATCCAGCATGGAGTTTTGAATAAGGTGCAATGTGTGTATTTTTCTCCAATATGAATCTACAACTTTTACAGCCTGACAGCAAATACTGTGGAGTGAACTGAATCCTGTAAATAGCTCAACCTGGAGCTCCCTCAGTGACAGTGGTCCTGCTTCTAATGTTGATGTTATAACAAAGCACGACTGTGCTATTGTAATTGAGCCTATCCCGTGGTGTAATGTTGAGGTCAATGTCTTGGCTGACATTTAAGCCTTCTGGAGATCTTTTATTCCAAACTAATCAACCAGTAAAATCCCACACATTACATAACATTACACAAGCTACTAATCTAGACTAACCTTAATCAACTGCGATGATACTTAACCCTGGGCCACTCAACAGTTAACTACCAGTCAAAATGATCAGAGAAGTAAAAGCACTGAAGTGCTGTAGCCCTTTAAGTCAGTAAATGAAAAACATTGGTGTAATGTGACAGGTGAAGTGTACCATGGTCTTTGACAAGTGTCTCCATCTCTTCCTGGATCCCTTTGTGCCACTCAGTGATGTCCACGTGGAGAGAGTAATCACAGCAGGACTTACTGTCGGCCCACTCGCGCCACTGATTAAACGCTGCCAGGAGTCCAGTTCCCGGCTCTGCCACTACATGGTCAACTGTCACACAAATAAGACACAGCAGCAAATTATTATTAACAACAAACAATAAAGCGGCGTGTGTAGAAAGGCACTATACACTACATTTCCAAAAGAGAATGGGGATGAGGGCAGTGAAGGGAGAGGGACGTCGCCTCATAGCAACAAAGATCTGGGTTTGATTCCCGGATGGGGTGACCAGGCTCCTTTCTGTGTTGAGTTTGCATGTTCTCTCAGGGTCTGCATGGGTTTGCTCTGGGTGCGCCGGTTTCTCCCACAGACCAGACACATGCAGTCAGGCGTACTTGAGATGCTAAATCGCCTGTTTGTGTCCAGGGTGATTTCTGATTTCTGCCCAGTGAGTGCTGGAATAGGCTCCAGAATCCACAACGACCAAGAAGTGGCTTTAAAAATGAATGAATGAGAATGGGATGTTCTGCGTTTCCTCCTCAAACTGTACATATACAACAGAGAGTTTTAGGTGTCTTATTAAATTTGCCATTCTGAATGTTTCCAGATGGAAAATCGATCTGTGCCTTTCTAATTTAAATAAACACTATAAAAGACTATAAAACCATTTGGATGGTACACTTACAATAGGGAGAACAGTGTCTCTGTCATCGCCACTCTGGCCTGCTATAGAGTTACGTAACCTTGAAAAATCATGATCCGTGCATCAGTAGTGCTGGGTGGGAAGTTGTTAGGTGTGCATTGTCCCTGTTCCTGCAATGCTGTCAACACTGCCACACACCACTGCACAGGAGTCATCCTTATAAATACAGAGATGACTCAGCACAAATACACTGCACAAGGCCCTCTTATTAAAGCCTTGTGTGTGGGTATGAATGTGAAGATGCACTTAAGTTTGCTTGCTGGTTTGAAAACTGGATTTTCTTCTACATGGATTCTTTTCATTTGTTTTCCCACATACGTCTGTCATCTTCAAAGATTATGGAATCAGGTTCCAGGATATTATAAAGTAATCTGCACATAAAGTAATTCTGATTCTGCCCTTAACATGGTTCTGATTCTACAAACAAAGCAATTCTGTTTATATCCCATTACGGGTGTATATAAGTGTACATGGAATGAATATATGAGTGTGTATGGATTCTGCCCATAAGCGGTTCTGATTCTGCAAATTATGCGATTAACTAAAAGCAGAATTCTCTGTAGAGCCAACCCACTGGGTAATGATTTTCACACTGGCACTCCTGCAGGCACTCACTGATCATGGTGGTCCCTCCTGCCAGCGCTGCGCGGGTGCCCTGGTAAAAATCATCAGCGGCAGTCATTCCTCTGTCAGGCATCTGGAAGCGCGTGTGGACATCAATGCCCCCTGGCATTACCATCCGACCGTGAGCATCGATGGTCTTCACTCCACCAGGAACTATCAGGTTCTCACCAATCTGCCTGAGGAGGAGAAGAAAAGATGAGGCAGCAGCTATTTTCAGCTAATCACTATATTTGGAACATTTATTTTTAGAGTCTTCTTCTGTCTATTCTGAGACTGTGAATCCTGTGACATCAAAAGAAAAGCAAAACTGATGATCTCTGTCTAGTCTGGTCTGTCTGTCGGAAATCAGCGTCTGAAATGAGCTTCAAGTAAAACCTTACTTGATGAGGCCATCCTCCATGTAGATGTCTGCAGAGAAGGACTGGTCATCATTCACGATCTTAGCTCCTTTAATTAGGAGACGGTCACTCTGGAAAAGGAATGAAGGATCATATCAACCTCTTTGCGCACACAGAAAAATGTAGCTTTTAATGAAGCTCCTCTGATTAAACAACTCTTCTTGTTAAGTAACATGATCTCTAAGCCAGTTTGAGCAAGCCAACACATGCACAGGAACAGTCACTTGTTACTGTGATTGAACAATTGCTTCCAACATGTAACTGTTCAAATATGACTGCTATAAAACCAACAGCAGAAACAGAGGAGATAATACTGGCCTGTAATTCCTGCTGTATTATCATTACAACCATGTGACGTATTGAATGCACTTCATTTAATATTTAAAAGGCCAGAGATCAGCTTCTATACCTTAAAGGCTGTATAAACTGTACATATGTATTCACTCCACAACAGAGAACACCTGACAAATCAAATCATTTTGTTATGCTGGGATCTGTAATGTCTGACTGGAACAGCAGGAAATAAGAACAGCAATACGTATAATACATACATTCTTCAAAATAACCGGGACGTGCTTTAGGTGTGTTAGCTGCTGAATAACCACTGCTATATGGAATAACATGGCATATGAAAATGAAATAAGTGAAAATGAAAATAATTGCCGTACTGGTTCAATTTTGTTACATGATCATTCAAATTTGGACTCTGATATATTCCACTTTTAAAAATTTCTGTGGCTGAGATATAAGCATTCCGGCTGATCTGGCGCAGAATGGGTAATTGTAGAGAAGCTTACAGTCTTAGATTACAGTGGTGGTGATAGAAACCAGAGGTCACCATGGCTACCACACAAATATAGCCATTTTATTAACTATCCAATTTCCTCTGGGAACTATTTTCCCTTTCAAGACACTTCTTGTATCTTTCCAACACAATTAAATTAAGATGGTTAAACCAAAACCTTTATCTTCTTTTGATGAGGAATTCCAGTGATTCACCATTGCAAACTGAACCCAAAAACGCCAGTGTGGTGTAAAGTTTACAGTTACTCTTAGAAAACAATTTGACCCAGTGTCTACTATATAGCATGAGTCTAATGTTATACACCAACCAGTAGCCCCTAATGATATTGTCTATTAAACTGAATGCTATACTTTAAGAGGAATTCTAAAAAATGCTTAATTAAATAGTTAAGATGTAAATAAACTCAGTGAGAGCGGCACATTCTAAAGTATTATGCTGACAGTAGCTGGCGTCCAAAGCAAGGAATGCCTCAAAAGGCTTCCACATAAGTTATTACATGATATATTAAAAAATTTCATTATGAACATGCTGAGTGCTGACTCATTGTTTACAATAGTTCTGAGATAAATTATGAAAACATACTGGGTTTCGAGAGGCAAAATAGTCCCTAACAAAACATATTTCATAAAACATAAATATCGGTGCTGTAGACATGGTCACCGCTGGCTTCCATTATCATGAGTTTCTTTACAATGAAGCACATCAAGCCACATCTTTTACATTTACATTTATGTAATTTAGCTGACGCTCTTATCCAGAGCGACTTACAAGGTTAATCATATCACAGGTAGGCCAATGTGGTGTTAGGAGTCTTGCCCAAGGACTCTTATTGGTGTAGCACAGCATCACCCAGAGCGGCATCACTGATTAAATTATGCCTACATTCTGAAAACGAAGTGGAACCCCCGTACAGACCCATGCTGTGTATGCCACTAGGGAACTGACATGAAGAGGCTAGTACTAGTACAATGTCAATGGTCAATGTTAGTGGCAGCAGATTTAGAATGTTTACTGCAGTGTAATTAAACACAACGTCAGATGGAATGAACTGAATTAATAAATGGAATGATTCTTTGCACACAAGGCTCGCATAAGAAACACCGTCTAACATGAACACAGTGGTTCATGGTACTAATTTAAAAACCTAAATAAAAAACCTTTTAAAACTCGCTTACGAGGCGGAGTATTGTGCTTGGCCTCGGCACAACACCAGCCATGCTCTTTATAAGACGCATCAGTGAATTCTGTACCACTACAATTACAGCCTGCTAAAATTCAACCGCAGGATTTGGCCAGCTGCGGCTACCACCCGTCCCTGCCCACAAATCAAACTTGCACAATGTCCAACGGTCATCACTGCTACGCCCTTATGGGCTGCTACATTCTGACATGTGCCAAATTTGGTCTCTGGTGGACTATGTTTGCTCTACTTGGTCTCAGAATAAACAGCATGCAGCACACAGTGGATCCTGCTTCTTCTCCTCTCTTTACCTACTAAGAGGGCTTGGCAATATAATGACATTTTATTGTTATAGCAGCAAAGTATATAACAACACACAGTTCTGGGCATACTGCGGAAATCAGCAGTACTTAAAGGGCAACATTTTATTAGATTCAGTGCTGTGCAGTATGTAAAATAACAAACTGTGTTTTACCGGTGGCACTACTGGTGCTACTATTGTTTAATAATCAAACCTAAGAAAAACTAAATATTGTGATATGATATATTATACTCCATATCATAAAATATGTCTTCAAGCAGGCCCCAGCAGTACCAGCCCACAGTGATGGTAAAAATAAAAACTCAATTTACTGCTGATTTTAAAACCTAACTCTCATTTATTGGTGTATATAAATACTCCTTTCACATACCTGATAGCAAGACAGTATACCTGTATACATGTTGGGTGATATTCTACATTAATACCATATTACCACACACAAACGTCGGAACCTTTTACACGAACTAATTAACACTGAGTCAGTCACTCACCTAAACGAGCTAACATTAGTTTCGTACACCACAATATGATCAGACTAATACCTGAGGCAGATTTCAACAGGTATACCAGATCACATGACCAACTGCTTATTGTAACTAACATAGAGGAGATCAGTCTTGCCAGGAAGGTAGCTCAAGTCTGCTTGAGAAGTCACTAGATGTCACTAGATAATGCAATGTGCTAATTTGCATATTGCGTCATTGCGTCATACATGCTGCATAGTGTCGGATGGTATCAGTCCAATGTCGTTGCTTCTGTTCTACTCTCTGTCCTGGATAAACCAAACAACCTATGCATACATTTAGCAATAAAACTGAGTACACATTAATTAATGCATTGGAAGTTATTAAAATCAGGAAATGGAGTTGGACTATGCACAATAGATACAAACATGTACTGACAAAAAGATTTTAAAAAGACTGAAAATTACGAATAACTGTATGTGAAAACCAGGTAGCTACACTCTGTACACGTGTCCAGCTCTTTCACGTCTGTGTTAGCCGCCATGCACACTGAATATGCTGCTCCGATTTGTCGCTACTTGCTCTTTTTGAAATCAACCGACAGAGGGCTCTGACAAGTACCGAAATCCACAGACAAAACAGCTAGAATGGAAACACTGGATCAGACTGCTCTAGAAACATTTCTGCTGAGTTGAACCAGCTGAAGATAACAGAAATTTAAATTAGAATCACAATATTGTATTGTATAAGTAGATATTTTGGCAAAATCGTTCAGCCCTAAAAGGAAACCATCTTGAAAACAGAGTCAGGACATAAAAGTCCCTCTGGAAACAAAGAAGTATTTGATGGGTGGAGTGTCTGTGGCTAAGACTACTGCTGACGAAGCTAGAACAACAAAACTTTGATTCCCGTCGGACCACTGCAAGAGATATGCTATAGGACACACAAGGGGTAGTGTTAACAGCCAATCAGGATGTAACTGGCAGGATTATGACAGTGCGGCCAGGTTAACACACTAAAGATGTCGGACTCTCTGTCCAATGTCCAACTATCCAAGTACATTTACGTTAATGGCACATGGCAGACACTCTTATCCAGAGCAACTTACATTTCACATTTACACAGGACGGCAAAGGTAGCGTTAGGAGTCTTGCCCAAGGACCCCATTGGTATAGTGAAGCGTGGGAGTCGAACCCCAGTCTACAGCACACTATACCAACCACCAAGACTAAAAACCAGGAAACAGTTTGTGGAAACAAAGGAAATAAATGAACAAAAGATAAAGGAAAGAGTTTTCTATGACATGGGACCTTCAAAATGTATTGACTCATATAAAGTTTGCATTTCAAAGGTGCAAGGTTTTGTATTCCTGTGTGAAGCATTCGAAACCAAACAAAAAGCACAGTATAAAATGAGAAAATAAGCACCACTAGAACTGTGGGAAGCAGCCCTGGCTTGATTTTTTCGTTCCTGTTATTGATTACTGAGGAGAACATGTAAACGGATGCTGAGCGCTCAATCAGAGTGAAGTGTTTTTGGTTACACGTTTGCTATCTAGACCTGTTGTGGTTTCTTGAGTAATGTTACGAAAGTAAAGCCTGGCCTTTACTCAATGCCAGATGCAGTGGAGTTAGACTAGCATCCAGCTACAGCTAAATCAATCCCGCATGACTGCCAGGGGGACCACTAACACCCACCAAGCATCCCCCCACCCCACGTCCTTCCCCAGGCTCTTTACATGCCTGGCCCCAGAGGAACGCTCATTTCTCCCTGAAAGGGTGCAGGATCCATTCTGGTCACAAGGCCCACTGCATCGGCCACAGACAAAGACCCCTCTGTCCAGGCCCCTGGCTCTTTTACATGCTCAATGGGAGCCCAGCAACTTAGGCCAATGTGAAGCTGGCCTTCCCCCTCCAGCCCCGCCCTGACGCACTAGTGATGGAAAAAAAAATGTCTCAATGCCAACAGAACATGTCCCACTACAGCTACAGTGCTGCTTGACAGTTTGTGAACCCTTCACAACGTTCTACATTTCTCTATAAATACGACATAAAACTTAATCAGATACTTAAGCTAGTCCTAAAAGTAGAAGAGGAGAATCCACTTATACAAAGATTGGACTTGGTTATTTATTTATTAAAGAAAATGATCCTATATTGTGTATCTGTAAATGGGAAAAACATGCGAACCATGGCAGTATCTGGAGTAAACAATCAGAACTAAATCTGAAACAGAAATACACTGCTGTACACTACACAGCACATAACATCCACTAGTTGGGTCCTTCCCATATTAACAACTTTCAGCTTATATATATAGCCTATGTTGAATTGTGATGCCAATGTGAATTTCCAGTGTTCATAATTTTATATTTTGGGATCTGCTAGAGTAGACTTATATGCTTCAATTTTCCCCAAACTGCTCAGCTCATCTACTCTGTTCTAACTGGTGAACTGTCAGAGTGGCAGCCTGCTACAATAGCCACCCTTGACACCACTGTGGTTATTCTTACCATGGTGTGGGCTCTGCTGTAACATTCTGAGTCCAATCCTGAAAGTCAGGTGGGAAAGACTAGTAGTTCCACCTTCTCTGTACGTTTCAGAGTGTAACATTATTACTGTGTTAGCTGTGCATGTGTTGTGTAAAGGGCTTGGCAAGTTTGCCAGTAGGCCGTCAATAAGTATTGTGTTCCGAGATGAGGTCACTGTGTAACACAGAAAAGGGCTGAAATTTTACAGAAGCATTTCAGGCAGCTGGGAAAAGGGGCTTCTGTGGGAGACTTTCTGCACAAAAGCTACACACTGTAGGGAAAAAACAGAAAAGCATAATGCCATGTAAAGAAGACTTCCTGGTGATGTCTGTAATGAGCAGGAGAAAGAGTGTGTGTGTGTGTGTGTGTGTGTGTGTGTGTGTTGGGGTTAAGAAAGGCTTGATTTCTCCAAAATGAACTTTTTTGTAGGTAGTGTTTGGTGGACAGGGGTCAGAATGGGTGCTATGAACACTTTGTAGCTACTCAGCCCCATACGCAGGAGATAATTCCAAACATGCATTTCCAGCGTTAATAATACTATCTGCTAAATGACTTTAGACTGAGTGGCTACAGTCCAGCTGGCTACAGTCATTTAACCCTGAATACGGCCTAAACGGCCTTCAATTGAGTTCTGTGTGAGAGCCATGTCCGCTGCACACATCTAACCCTCAATTTGGCACGGAACAGCTGCTTTGCCGCGTTTATTACACAACCCAGGCCATCATTTTTATCCCGTTACATACTAGCTATATTAATCACAGCTCGAACAGTGCTTCATCACTGTCACCAGAGTGGTGTTAGGAGCCGTATACATATATCATCATTATCTTAATAAAGTAATAATGCTGGAGAAGTGGATTAGGGACGGTCCGAAGCATAAGATCCCTGGGCTGTGTTTCGCACTGTTGGACCCGCGCCAGGAGACACTCTTAGTGATGGATGCTTCACACATGAGAACATATTGGAAACCAGGACCCAGGGGATGAGAACGTCTCACTGTTCTCACAGTTCCAAACCACAATTTGACTGCTGCTGGACCTAAATGAAGACATATGCTGGAGCGTAAACGTCTGGATGCATCTGTAACCTGTAAGGCAGAGATTCTGCCTATCTAGGGAACATATATCAAACTCAACAATGCAAAACAGGAAGCACCATGTCTCGTACTTTAATCACTTTTATGCAATTATGTATTATGTAAAAACATTACAGCTAAATTATGAATTATAGGTCTTTATAATACTGCTAAAATAAGCCCAGACAGGGGTTTCAAATCCAGTCCTCAGTCAGAGTAGATTCTGACACATGTATCAGGCAGAAACGGGTAGAACAGAGCTATATTACCTGCACTTACAAAGATGGTGGTTCTTCAAGGGTTCTTTAGTAAAGACAGTGACTCTCCTGTAATTAAAACCATGAACATTTAAATGTTTATTTGCATGGTGCAAAGCTTCTCCAGATCAGTGCAGAATGTGTTTATATGTGAATAAGTTTCTTCATAGAACATCATTCTGTATACTACAATAACGGGTTCTCCTATTGTTCTAAGCTTGACATCGTAACAATAGAAGAACCCTTTTTTGTTGCTACACAGAACTAGTTTCAAAAAGGTTCTGTATATCATATACAACCTGTTCTCCATCAATCTGAAGGACCATTTCACCACCAAAGAGCCATTTAGGCATGCAAAGCATGGTTCTTTCAGTCTTTATTAAAGAACCCTTGAAGAACCATCATTTTTAAGAGGTACGGTGTAAACAAACAGCATCACGCTAACACTAAAGCACTGCACTAAGCTCATTCATGAAAGAGGACTGACAGTGTGTTTTACCACATAGCTGCACTTTTGCCTCATTTACATAACGTGGGAGTGATTAATTACACGGCACAATCCCACAAAAGCATGTCTGAACCCCTCTGGTGGTTATTTCCAGGTAAACCTTGAAATTGCTGTAGTAGGAGGAGTACTTGAGGAGGATTTCAGATTGGCAGATGAGGTGCCAAACTGGAAAAGGGCCATTACCATGCCTGAAATCGTACATGCTAAAATACAATACTTACAATTCCAAGTTCCATTTTAAGAGGCTATATAAGAAAAGTGTCTTGTTTAAGTGTCTTGCTTTTATTCAAATTAGCTCTGTTTCTGAGAATTCTGCTTTACTTTGGTTGTCATTTCTTTCATTGCTGCCAACCAAAGCTATGACCACAAGTCATTCTGTGTCCTCAACCACATTGACAAGTCTGTGCGACCTTAATAAAGGCCTGGACACAGTGTGAGTGAGTTGAGAGGATTTACAGAACAGTTTTGAGTGACTTCTTGTGTTAATTACCAATATTTGCCTCATAACTCTAAACTAAGTAGAAAAATTTGGACACCAAACAAGTCTTGACTCACCCCCCCCCCCCCTTTACCTTTTACAGCTTAGACACTGGCGAAAATGTCTTCAGGCATTGTCCACTCTTACTACCAGCCAACAACTCCAGGAAGCTTATCAGATCCCCAACAGGCTGCACTTTCCAGCCCCAATGCATAACAGCCTCCGCTCCTGTCCCTTAACCCAAACACAACCAGGCACACACATGGAGAAATAGGATTTATGCTTTTATCGAGCCAACACTCTGTCAGAGGGCGGCGGATGTCGTTTGATCCTCTTAAAAGAAACCGGAATGGTGGCACAGAGCAGTCTAAACATTCAGCATTACAGTCCTACACTTGTCCACCAGAATAGCCCCACATTCCATGCTACATTTGCCTTTCTTCTCTTTAACACTTTTTTCATCCTCGAAGAAGCAGAAATAGCCCCTCAGCCGCTCCAGTGCCTGGTCTAAGTGGGGGAAATCCTGACACACACACACAGCGTGGCCGGTGAGAACACACATTCCTGGAGGACGAGTGTGCGTGAGTGTGCCAGTGTGTGAGAGACGGGGTTTAATTCGGCTGTCTGACGAACACGGGACAACAAACCAGAGCTGCTCTGGTCGCTGTGGTAACCAAACGGTTAGACTGGGAAAAAAATTCCAGTGGAAAAGAAGATTGTAGCAGCTCAGCAAAAGCCAACCATCAGAGGAGTAGTACCTCACAATGATCCGACTGTAATTAAGCGCATTAGAAAACCCAATGCAGAGTTCAATGCAGTTTAATTCAGTTTGATTCTTTCTATTAAATTCTAAATATTTTCTCAAGATACCTGCATTAGAAAACTAAACTAAAAGAGCTACGACACAAATGGTGGGTCAAATGTCCCATTTTTACCATGTACATGTCTGTCAAAACCAATACATTTATAAAATATAGAAGACAGGACCAAATCTGCCCATTACATATGCACAAACTGTATTCCTGGAAGAGTTCCCAGACAGCATGGGGATGTGGGCCACATCTGGCAAAGATATGACACTGCTGGCCCACTGTCAGCACTGGCATACTACATGTGAGCCAAAGGTGGCCCACATATTTAAACTTGCATTTGGCCCACCTGTTCCGGAGACAGATCTGGTCCGCTTCTGGCACAGATACAGTCGTGCTGCCTAGTGGCAAACTGCAGGTGAGCCAAAAATGGCCCACATATATAAAACACGAATGACCCACATGTTCCAAAATAGATCTGGTCCACTTCTGGCAGAGATACGTGACCCTAATGTGGTGTGTATGTGGCCCATATGTTGCAACTGGAAATGGACTGCCCAGGTGCCATTCATGAGGCAAGTGGGCCCAAAATGGGAAAGTTGGACCAGATTCAGGCCAAAACGAATAATAAGAAAATCCTGTCATTATTGTTACTATTATGTACTCGTTTGCACCTAATGTTCACCTGATTTTACCTCTCCACTTTCTTTTTGCTCTCTAAATGATCACTATTGTTACTGCAGCTCCTAGTAATAATATTTTAATAATATTATATTTTATTGAGAGTCTTTACCACCCCATATCTCTATTAGTGCAGTAATACATACGCTGCTCTTTTGTGTATATAGACATACCTCTTTTGTTGACTTTTTTTTAATCTCCTAATATGTTTATTAATGAAATATCCACCAAAGTCACTCCTGATCTTATCTAATATTATATTACCTTATCTGTTAATTTTCTTTAATGGACAATGACCTGATCCTTTGGCTGAAAAGTTTACAGAATGTTCAAGTTACATTGTTTAGAAACATTACACGACAAGCAGGTAAACTGGTAACAGGTTAAGGGATCATGAACCTCCACGGTTCACATAGTCAAGCAGACATAGTCATGTCTCCCCACTTTGTGCCAAACACATAGAGCAAATCATCAAACAGTTCATACACGACTGCAAAGAATTTAGGTCTTTCACTCCAATTATCCTACATAACACTGAGAAAAGATTCTGGAAATCAAGAGACATCTCATTCATGTAAGGCATGGCTGGAAAACCACTGCTGAATGTACATGTTCTTTAATTCCCTCAGACAGCAGTGTATGAGAAAGCGTCTTACCACTGTGTTAAATAAAGCCACATGGCCTCAGAACAACCGCAGAAAACCGTCACTTAACACAGTCAGACACCACAACAAGAAATGCCATGCAATGAGAGCCATACATCACTTCCATACAGAAACACCACCTGGGTTGTGGTCAGATGAGTCCATGTTTCAGCTAGCTATTTGGGAAAAACGGACATCACGTTGAAAGAGACCATTCATAACTTTATCAGCCAAAAGTGCAAAAGCCAACATCGGGCCTGGCATGGGGGGCACCAGTGCCCACAGTACGGGAGTCTTGGATATGTGTGACAGTACCACTGATGCAGAGTCCTACACTAGAATTTTGCTAATCTAATTCTATGCTGCCATCAAGACCACGTCTTCTTCTGGGAATCCATGGTTATTTCAGAGGGACTACTGAATATTATCCATATATAAACAGGTATCTCCAAAATGGCAACTTTACAGGAGAGGTCAAAAATCTCATAAAGAGCAGCTTATGTGATCAAATGAGGCATAAAAGTAAAAATCAACAAAAATGGAGATACATGTTTTTCGTTGGACAGCGACGATATGTATGGCACATCACAAAGAGAAGAATCAGATGACGATCATAACGGGATATAAAGAATGGGAAATAATTCACTTGCACAAATGCAACTATCAGTATCCTTATTTTCCAGACCGTTCAAAAGTGTAATAAAAAGGAAAGGTGATGTAACACAGTGGCAAACATTCCTCAGCTGACCAATTCTACATTTGAGTATACTAACAAAATACAATTAAGCTGGTCACTGAAAACACTGGAAATCTTTTCTGTTTTAGATAAATGAAGGTTGTCAGATTCCTGTTTTCACAAAATGACACACAGTGTATTAATGTTGCATTAACATCAATTTTAGTGTTTTCTCAGCAAATAAACTGTTACTGCCCAGATACACAGCATTTCCTCAGATCTCTAAAGATTTTGTAATCACACAGATCACATAACTAGGTCAAGATTTTTTCTGCGCCTCCCAGACAGCCGACTGGAGCTAAGAGTGGAAAGGCAGGCAGGTGGTGAATTAAACATGTCATTCATTTTTAATGAGAGGATGGAGGGGTCACAGTCCACTGCTGTCTGAACAGCTGACCAGCACTGCCCCACCCCATTAACCAGCCCCCTCTTCTGCTCCAGCTCTACGCATGCGAGTACAGTCAGATGTGCATTTGTGCAGGCTGAAACACAAATTAGAGGAAATACAGTGCATGCAAATCTAATCATTTGATCGGCCCATAATTACCTCCTAATTGGATTAAAGTGAACAATCGGTCTTCGGTCAGTCTGTATGTGTGTGAGCTGGGTTGTGGTGTGGTGTGTAGAGGCCACTTACGTGACTATCTGCGTCTATGCTCTTTCTTCGATTATACAGTTTATGCTGAAGGGTCATTGCTGAAAGTATTCCATGTGTTTATTTGAGCACACGGTGTTCTGGAGCGAGTGTTAAAGCCGAGCTGACCTAAGTTAACTGCTTGTTTGAGGAACGTGTAAAGAGTGTGATCTAACAAAGACAAAAATTAATTTTATTTTTATTAGTAACACGTGTCACACATCAGCCATGTTTTTCCAATAAACCCATCAAGAATTCGAGGCAGATTTAGATCTATCTATCTATCTATCTATCTATCTATCTATACATTTAGATAAATACATCTCTTTTCCTTTTGATTTGCTGCTGATGTTGGAATTATCCGGCTAAGCCGGCTCTATTTTAAACCATTACCTCCAGATCACCAACACTTTTCTCTCTGGTTCTCATTAGGCACATGAGCCTTTTTGGAGGGTGCCAAATTTTCAACCTGTTAGCCTGGCTGAGGACAGACAAGTCAAACAGATGACTCATTCATCCCTCACATATGCTTACTGTCTGTGCGTGTTTGGTCCTAAGCGCGCAGGCTGTAGTGCAGTGGACAGCAGTGTAAATACTGTGGGTGGGTTTGGAGTGCATGGCTGTCAGCATGCAGGCAGCTGGGACTGGCAGACAGAGTATCATGGGGTGTGGCACAAGCAGCTTACGGCTTCATACTCAACCCTCCCTTCTTTCTCTCTTTCTCTTCTGACTCTCTCTCGCTTGCTTTCTCTCCCTCCTTTTCCTACTTTACATTTTCACCCCCACTTTTTAAAATGGTTGTACAGAAGGCATATATGTGCAACTATCAGGAAGATATAAACCGTTAGGTGGTGAAAGTACTAAGTGATGAGTGCAGAAAAAGGCCAGTCAATACAAATGAACATAATGGGACAATTACCAGCAGAAGTGCATTCAGCGGTGAGCAATATGCAAAAATATCATGTCACAATAAGTTCACGACAATATTTGGACAGACAAACACAGTGCACTAGTATTGTCACCTACTGTGCTCCACTAAATCTAAATCTTTTGAATGCAATATTCAGTTGTCATGTCCGCGGTGTGATCAGGAAGGAAACTAATTTACAATGTGAAAACTGTAAACCTTATCGGTGCACCAATCAGAATTTTCAGTCACAATAATGTACTCTCAACTGGGTATATATACAACATTGTAGTTCTAGCACCATTTAAATACAGCACGGGTGCACTTTCCTATCCTCACATTATTTTTGTCATATATTTGCAACACAGAAATGAATGGAAATATTTGTCTAATGGCCGATCAGACGTTCACTCCCTGTGGCCCTCATGTGTCCCCAATAACACACCACGTACAGGCTTTTAAATATTCCCAAAAATAAATGAAGACCCTATTACATATGTATACATAAACACATATGTACAAAAAGCATATAAATCAGGTTCTGTTTCTTACTGTGAAGAAAAAAAGAATCAGACTTTTAAAATATGGATTACAGTCATGCAAACTGCCAACTGCTGTAGAAGGTGCATTTTAATATGAGTTTTTTTTCGTTGAACAGTCAGTTCAGTAAATCTGACACTCCACTGAAATGGTACCTAGTTATGGGCGCTAAAGCAGCTTCTGGTTTTTGGTCACTCATAGCGGGTTTAGAAACATAATGGCTGACAAGGAATCCTGAGCCAATTCTTATTCAGCATAGTATAGAAGGGAGGAGGGGGGTCACAAAGCCCTCCCCCCGCGGAGCTGCCTGCCAAAGCCCACCTCCCTTTGTAAAGACACAAAGACGCGCACCAACCACCCGGCTCAAGAGACAACTCCATTTGAGTCTGTGATTCGGAATGTGTGGAATACGAGGGGGAGAAATGAAATATGGCTCACCTGTTTATGCAGGTACGATCTAAACTACTACTTCATATTTGTGGTAACTGAGAAGGAGGAACCAGACAGACTGCTTACACTGCTTTGAATTCACATGATTCAGATTCATGGCTCCACATGAATAAACCATACTGATTAATACAGTTACAGCCAAAAATAAAAAGACTGAGCTGAGCAGATGTGTTATTCCATCATTCAGCATCCAAATCAGGTATAATCAAAGCAGTGAGGCTTTCGGAGATCACATGGAGCAGCTTCTAGTACATCCTGCACCTCTCCCAGCTGCAATGATCTCAAACTGTATCCTCTAGACCCCTCGCTGGAAAACTACTCTGGAAGGCTCTGGTGCGTCCTAGCAATGCACAAGTAGACATTCAGTCCATGCAATTCCCAGAGATCCACTGCATTTTTGCTGCACTGTATTTGCAGCCACTGTTTCAACAAAGAAGACGGGCTCAAAATGAACATGCTGCTTGACCAAACGTGCTGTATCGGAAGACCTGAACACACAGCACGCTGCAAACCCAGCGACCACACCGGGATGCAGCAGCAAACCCCTGAACTCCATACAACCCCATGCTGCAGTAAAGCTGGTCAGCACGTAAATCTCCCAGCGTCCACCGCGTTTAACCCCGGAAAAAAGAGGTGCATTGGTTTGAACTCACAGTTATACGGGGGATGTTCTTCTTGCCCTGATATCCAGACATCTTCACCGATGCTAATAGGCTTCCTTAGGGCTGAACGGCTTTGTTCAGGACGGACAAAAAAGAAACCACGAAACGACGAGCTGCGGTCGAGACGAGCGACAGAGGCCAAAGCAGACGAAGCACTATAAGGAGGAAAATAAAGAGAAACGTCGCCGTCTCCTCCTCTCTACTCCCTTTTCTCCTCTGCTGCTGGTGCGCGGAGTCGCCCAGACGGACCCAGACACGGAGGGATGTGGAGTGCGCATGCGCGCGGCCCCGCCCTGCTCCTGCTCAGGCTGGGTGGGGAGGTCAGTGAGGGAGGCATGTCCACTGCTTTAACGCTGCCAGTGCCGAGTCATCTAACGCTATGCTATGAGATTAATGTGGTTAGATCAAGCGGTCAGCTGGTGAATCTGTAAGGCTGGTCAGCGCATTGTCAGTGCAGTTTGGGGGAGGGAGGGGGTGTAAAGACCCCTGTATTCATAAACATTGGCGTCATTAAGAAAAATAAAAGAAGAACTAATAACGGACAAAGTCAACAAATGTTCGTGGTGCAATAAAAAGGAGTATACGCAGGCTATAGAGTATTTTTTTTCATTTTCTTCGTTACTGGCTATTATTCAACAACATTTAATATATAGGCTACATTTTGACAACCATCATTTTCAAAAGTGGGACACTCATAAAACAGAGTACTGTAAACTTATCAGAGTTATACACTGTGGTGGTGCTATGGTTGGCCCTAGCTAGCCAAGAACCACCCAATTTTTTTCTTCGCTTCACCTAAAATGACTGCTCAGGTTTACATTCAGTATTAAAGCAGCAATATGTAAGATCAGTACTCCATACAATAGGGGGCAGCATATCATTAGAAAATGCACAGACCCTCCTCCTCCTTCTTCATTCATTATTAGTCTAGAAATTCAGAAATTCAGCACCAAAGCTCATCCATTTGGCTTCTATTTGGATCACTTTTTTGTTTACTGCCAAACGCGGTTTCTTACAGAGGACTGATTTAGCTTAATGCTAATGTGGTACAGAGCAGTATTAAGAGACAGGACAGGTTGGGGCTGGCTTTTTTGACACTGAACATGACTTCACTAACGAGCTCATTAACTGCAGCTGCTGGTTACACACTGTCCAACATTACCTAACACACTGTCCCATAATACCAAATACAATGTTCTGTACTACTTAACACATATTGCCTGACATAATGTTCCAAATAACAAAAACCTAACACACTATTACATAATAGCTAACATATTATGTTTAACATACTATGCTACATTACCTAATACACCATACCTTAAACACTGTCACATTATACTTAGCACATTTTAGCTAGCACACTTCCTATAATAACCACCTTAGACACCATACTGAACACACTGTCCCATATTATCTTACCTAACATACTGTTCCATGTACCTAACACAGTTAATATCCAATACACTGTCCTGTATTGCATTACACATCATACCTAATACACTGTGCCATAATACCTCACACACTTAGCCCCATATTAACTAACGCACTGTACAATAATACTAAACACATTTTCCAGTATTAGGTAACTCATTGTCCCATAATACCAAACACACTGTCTCGTATTAGCTAACACTGTCCCATAATACTCCTCAGATATGTAGTTTCTGCACCCTATAAAGTAACAGTTAATATTCTATGTAAATAATTAAACAGAGCAGGTTCTTTTCTGATGCCCAACTGCTGTGATGTTTCCTGTAGACATTATAGAGCTTTAGTACAGCTGGTTGTACTGTGGTTATATATTGCACCATTCAACAGCATGGTATTGATCTGCTCTGTCATTATAGGCCATCAGTAATGGGGAAAAAGCATTGCAGTGGTTCTCCATCACACTGGAGAATGGCAGAAGCTTCTTGTTGCCCAAGGGCGTGACCAGAGCACAGTACTGTGTCACAATTTTCCAAAATTGAGCATATTTTCCCTGGATACACTTCCCTGAATCACTCATTTTCGATCATGCTAAAGCTGCACGATATGGACAAAATATATCATAATGGTACATATTGTGTAATACACTTATAACACCATCATATTAAAAGCAGTATATTAAAAGCTCTTTGAAGAACCTTTAATGTGACATTATTCAGTCACTAATTGGACACCCTTTGTATCCTTGCTAGAAAACAAAGCTCAGGCCAGCATACCAGCATGTGGTGTATTTAAGATGCTGGTGTGCTTGTCAACCAAATCCATAGGCATTAATATGAAGATGGCCCCCCTTATGCAACTATAACAGCTTCCAGCCTTCTGGAAAGGCTTTCTGCAAGTTGTTGTAGTGTGCCTGTGGGAATTATTACCCATTCTTCCAAAAGTCATGTCAGACACTTGGATAGGATGAATTTTTGTGGTTCCTAAACACTTCCACTTTTCAGTAATGCCACCTACAGTTATTGTGGAACATAAAAGGGAGGAATATAATATCCTATAATAGAACCACACTTAAATTTAGCGAGCTCTTTAAAACTTAATTTTTCTCAAATGTTTTAAAGGTAGACTGCGCTGCTAGGTGCCTCAATTTATACACCTGAATTAACACTTTAGTCATTAAGATGTAGCATGATGACCATAGATTTCATGCTGTTCTATGCTGTTTAGCATTAATATTGCAGATATATAGGTATCTCAGTACTGTGAAACACAGAAAGCCTCAGGGTGGGCTCACACTGAATGGTACCAGCAAAGGCCACTCTCAGACCTTTCATTATGATGCAGGTCCTCTTTTCTTCTTCAGAGCTGCTTTTTACTCACTGCACTTCATATGTGTCTATCCCCTTACAAAGTACAAGTTGGTGGTTGAGAGTTACTTTACATTCCACCTTAAACCATGCATCAGTTATATTCTGGCAGACTGGCACATTGGTGTAAACTACATCAATACTTAAGGTGGAACAGTAAATTTAAACAGGAAGCATGCGAGAAGCCAGCTTCAGCTTAGATGGCAATGTTGACATTCATGTTTATAAAAAAATGTATTCTACTGATTGTGTGTTGAATTGTCTTACCCTCCAAAACATTAAGGCTTTTAGCATTACACGCAGTCCTAAACATGCTGTCATAATCTCTCAGGCATTATCTGTACATTTCTATGTAACATTTTTGGTAAAATTTGGTAATTTATTCTATTTATTTATAATTTATTGATTCAATTGTTCTCAGGTGAATTTTGGCTTTCAGTTAAGAAGGGGAATTTGTGAAGGTTTAGATCAACCAATGGTCAAACAGCTCTCAACCATAGCTTAGTGACATATATAGACACAAAACATTGCAGTGTTACAAAGTCTCACAATGGAAAGACAAGGCCGTGTACAGTGTGAACAGCCAAGGTAACGGGTAGGGCTGTGTGATGGAAGGCTGGGGGGACGAAACAGAGGAAGAGGCAGGAGGAATATTCCATGCCCATAGGTTTGTCCCAGATGAAATTAGGGCAACAATTGTGGACCATGTTTAAAATCATGGTCTTACAATGGCTGGATCTCATGAGGTACGCAATCCAGAAATGTGCACTCTGCTGCAATGCTGCACACTGACATAAATTTTGAAATGTTATTCAATCTTATGTTTTGCATTCTTATACCATATAGTACTGCAAGACTAGTTCATAGGGTTGGCAGAGCCGTTTCATACCCTAACAAGAGGAGAGTATATGTGCTATGGTCATAGCACATAATGCCATAAGGCTGAGGGAGATCTAGCAAGCCATTATACAGGACAACAATGTTCTTCAAAATATTCAATCTGTAAGCATCTCCACCATTGATTGAGTTCTGAAAAGACACCAGATGAGCATGAAACAGCTGTACAAAGTTCCATTTTAAAGAAATGGTGACAGGGTGCAGAGCTACGGTACCTGTATGTACAGGTAAAGCCCATATGCACACGGACATATTTGCTATGGCTGAAATGTATGTAACTGGTCCAAAATGAACATTATATGTACTTCATTACTCCTTTTGTGCTGTAGCATATCATGGAGCTGGAATCAAGAGAACCACTTCACACTTTTATATACCTGGCTGAGGCTGGCTTCAACCCTGCAAAATTCAGAAGGCTTGGTCAAAACATCATTGGCCAAAGGGCTACTATTGATGTGCCAGGCCAACAGGGAGGAAACATCACAATGTGTGCTGGTATGTCTGAGAATGGCATGCTTACACATATTCCAAATACAGGGCCCTATAACACACAGCATCTCGTCACATTCTTGGACACCCTCTACAGGGATCTCATTCCTGATATTGAGAAAGGTGTGAGGCAAGAGGATTTGCCCAAATATGTGGTCATTTGGGATAATGTGAGTTTTCACCACACACCATCAGGCAATGGTTTGCCATTCATCATAGAATGCTGATGGTATTCCCCCCTCCCTTTTCCCCATTCATGAACCCAATTGAGGAGTACTGCTCAGCCTGAAGATGGAAGGTATACAATCACCAGCCACACACCCAAATGAACCTGCAGACTGTCAAGGATGCAGCTTGTGAGGATATCACAGCAGATGCCTGCAGAGGCTGGACAGAGAGGAGCGTCAGGATGTATAGAAAAGAAAGACCTATAACTCCCTAAGTTGTCTCAGGTTGTTTTGAATGTAGTAAAAGTATGTAGTAAAATGTAGCAAAGTAAGTTTCTTTTCGTTTGAAAAAAACGAATAACCTTTTCTTTGTGTTACAGAGTGCTGCCAAACAGTCGTCTGTCTTTCCTGAATTGCTATCTGATTTTTTGTAAACAAATTGCAGTGCAAACAATACAGTAAAAGAATATTGCTGTGCAAATTTGCTTCCAGTCCAATTTCTTGCTGTCAGTTTCCCACACACAGTCATGTGTAACTTTGCTCTGTATAAGTTTGCATTTTGCTGTTTCCATCAGAACATACTTACAGTGTACACTGTTGCACTGACAACATGACTAAACATTTTGACTGCCTTGTTCATAGCCAGTGACACACAGATAGACTGATGGGACTGACAAGTTGATTGACATAAATATTTGCTTTTGAGGCAAAAACAAGAAATTCTGAGTGAGGTACGTGCTTTCTCAGGTAGTTCATTGAGTTTTGCTGTTTTTAGAAATGCACTTGTGATGCCAATGTAAATCATGATGTGAGAAATATAGAAATGTATGACTTCAGTATAGTAACTTAGGGCCTCAAAATATAATATAGTGGCCTCAACTCAATAAGTTTGCCACAATATATTAAATTGTGGTCTCCATACATTAATTTTGTAAAGTAATGGTGGGCAGTTGTGGGCTGGAGGTTAGGGAACCAGCCTTGTGACCGGAGGGTCGCTGGTTCGATTCCCTGAACTGACAGTAACGACTGAGGTGCCCTCGAGCAAGGCACCTAACCCCCAACTGGTCCCGGGGCGCCGTGGATAGGGCTGCCCACCGCTCCGGGTAAATGTGCTCACTGCTCCCTGTGTGTGTTCACTAGTGAGTGTGTTTGTCGGTGTTTCACTTCACGGATGGGTTAAATGCGGAGAGTAAATTTCCCCACTGTGGGATCAACAAGGGATTAAAATCAAATAATTTATGACCTCAACTTGGTAGTATACGGCCTTAAGATATTAAATTGTTAGCCCCAATCTAGTTATTTCCAGCCTTAAATAATACACTGAGGCTTCAGTCAAGTTACTTCTGACCTTAAAACATTAAATTGTGGCCTCAAAGTAGTAAAATGTTGTGTACACCATCTTACATACAACATCCTTTCATCTAACATTAGTTTCTGTACTTAGTTCATCTATAGTGGCTAATAGATTTGTCTTCACTTTGGAATACACAAGAAAGTGTGTTAAATAAGAAAAATCAGGGTTATGAATGTAAGGGTCGTCATTCAGAAAATAAACATCATGTAAATACTTAAGTAGATAAACTGGTCTTATTATTTGGTCCCTTGTCAGCTAAATTCTAAATTCTTTGCACAGGATAACACCTTCCTGTAGTCAGTCTCCTGATAAAACTAAATACTGAAGGCCAGCATGAGGCTGGCCTATGCTGGTTTAGTTAGTCACCTAGCATAGTCATGCTAGCTTTTGATATGTTTTTCTGATGATCAGCCATGCAAAACATGAAGTGTAGTGATATGAAACAGCAAAAACATCTCAGCCCAGGCACTATAGCCTTATTATTCAGTGTTTTGTAGAGCAGATACTATCAAATCCAGCAATAAACCATTAGCAGTTAGCTACTATTGACACACTAAGGTCACTAATAACATTAGCCCTCTAAGCTGGACATCGCAAACAGCCAAAAGCAATGATCTCATCTGGAAGTACAGCATAGTGCAGGACAAAGACTCTCATGTGGAATCTCTGATAGCTCCACCCCCACCTCTACAAACAGTCCTCTATATACAGAAGACAATGTCTGCAAATTTTAAGGTACAATTGTTGTTTATGTGCTGAATAAATCATACCAGTCATAGCATGTGCAAAGGTTTAGGCGTATACTTTTATACATTGTATAATAGAAATTCTGCCCTTAATTGTTCATCACTTGACTGGAGGTGCTCAAATTTATGCAGTGCTGACATTTCATATTTCAGCAGTCCTGGTACAGGAACCCAGTATCTGCAGTCAAATTGGGTGGAATGCTATGGAAGTTCTCAATTTGAGATATATGAACTGATGATATAGCCGATGTCAGGTCATACAACCCCACTCAGTGATTTCCTGTATCCTTTTGAACTCAACAGGAAGGAGAAGCAGATTCTCCTGAATTACTTCTTCACAATTCCTCTTCGAGCCTACTGCCAGGCATCAGTCACCGCCACCGCGCCGGCCGTGTAACTATGGTTACTGCATCCTAGACACTAAGGCCTTGCTGCATTCTTAGCGTGTCTTAGGAGGCAATGAAAATCAGTCTGAGCTTCCAGAAGGGTGTGTCAGCTTTACAGAGTGAAAACAGAACAAAAATGTCGTATTGTTCAGTACATTAAAAGGAAGGGCCAAACGCTGCTGATTAAAAGGCTGCACTGTTGAACGAGTCTCAGAATATATGCTGTAATCAGCAGAGTGAACGGTTCACAAGCAGTGCACCAGGAAAGACAGAAGGTTGCAGCCGTCTGTGTGAATTACATTAAGTGAATGCAATTGTATTACCTTTCCTCTAAGACTGCCTGCTGCATTACTCACCTAACGCTTTAGTGCTCTGCTTTTAAGCTAATTTGCATGATGGAGATAATGGAATCAGTTATGTCAAAACTGATGTGTTTTGTTTTGCTGTTTAGTGGAGATGAATTTGCAGAAGTTTGGAAGACGAGACTGATGACAGACTGAAGACACGGTCACCTTCCTGGTCCTACTGCTGACTTGTCGCTGTGATCACTGACTTGCACTGGTAGAAAAGTAACTCAATGGATGGATGGATGGATGATTAGATAGATAGATAGATAGATAGACAGATAGATAGATAGATAGATAGATAGATAGATAGATAGATAGATAGATAGATAGATAGATAGATAGATAGATAGATAGATAGATAGATAGATAGATGGGTGGATGGGTGGATGGGTGGATGGATGGATGAATCAATAAATGGATGGACAGATACACAACAAAGAGACAGGCAGATGGACGGACGGACATACAAGATGGGTAGGTAAGACAGACTCATGGATAGACATACAGATAGATGGCTAGAAAGAAAGGTAAACAGTCAGGCAGATGGACAAAGATGAAAAGACGGAAAGGATGGTTTAGAGGGACAGGCACTAGGACAGATAGACCGTTGTTTAACCCTTTCCCTCCTGCTTCTCCTCACCGTGTCATTGATGTTCTGCAACAGCTCCTTGCCCGCACTCCTCCTGATCTCCACCCTGCGGCCCTGGGCATCTTTCTGCCGTTCGATGACCCGCCCGGATTCCGTTGGCCGCACACTCTGCTCCGCCTCAGACTGCAACGGACACAGCAGACCACAGAACCGGCCAGAACCAGGACTGGACACAGCTCCAGAGGACAGGGACATGGTGAAGGCCAACAGGTGGAGACAGAGGGACCACTGCAGCAATACTGAGTAGCAACAAACAGTGTACAGTTGGTGTAATAATAATAATAATAATAATAATATTTAATATCACATTAAGAAGACTAAAAACAAAAGAGAGATGCATATCCAACAGTGGTAACAGAGGTAAGAATAGTTCTGAATAATAATAATAATATTTAATGATAATCATAACATTAATAAAGGCTGAGGAGCAGAATTAAACCTGCTGTTAGTTGGCACGAATGGACGGGATCCTCACTGATGGATTATGACAGGTATTACTGTAAGAGTGGCTTGAAGAGTTTTACACCGACTGATCTTTGGGATCACATGCATTAGCAGTGCATTCACTCTGATGTCCGGCTGAACAGACCGCTGCGGGGTTCGTCTCTGCTGAACGCCACTGAAGCAGAGCAGCTCGTGCGAATCAAACTCCCGCGAGCTTTACATTAAGCCGGTATGAGCTCGGTGCGGATGATGAGAGACAGCACGAGTTAAGCACACGCCCAAAGCAAACAGCAGAGTGAAGCACACTGACACCTAACAGAGAGAGAGAGAGACAGAGAGCAGCGCGTTACCGTACACAGGAGCGCTGGGCGCAAGGATGAGGATGGTGAGGAAGATCAGGAGGCTGCTGGGCAGAGCTCGGGGCAGCGGGGCTTGGCCGGAAGTGACGCGCTGTGAGAGGCTCACAAAAGCAATTAATCCATCTCTGAAGCGTCCGTCACTGGCGCGCGAAGCCTCCTCTTCTCCAGCGGATGTTCTGCAGAACTACGAAGGTTTGCACGATCGTCACCAACGCCCCTTAAGCTGCAGCTCTAGCGCTCAAACTCTCTCGCTCCACTCTCACTTCTCCACCTCCAGCTGAGATGCAGGAGCCTCCTTGCTCTCGTGGCCACGCCCAGGCCAGGCGCTGTCCCTTCAGCACCGCGCGCGCCCTGCTGCAGTCTGCTTCTGAGGCGCGCGCGCGACTGAGGGTTCACTGAGTTGACACCAATACCAGTCTTAAATTCACTGTCAGTATCACTTTCAGTATCACGGTCAATAGGACTGTTAATATTACTGTCAATATTAATGATAATACGACTGTTAATATCACTGTTAATAGTAATTGTCTATATTAATATCTATGTTAATAACTATGATGATATCCATGTTAATATCAATGATAATATCACTGTTAATATGAAAACCATTCTCAGCACAGCAGTGTCACCACCTGGTTAAAAGAGCAGGACCACCCAAACACTGCTTGCACACATTGACAAGCTGCAGTCTGGAGATTAAAGTGACCAAGAAAGTAGTTACTTTTACACAGACAGATATAGGGTTTGCTAGATGGATAAATAGATAGACAAACACATGGACAAACATGCCAGCAGAGAGATCAGACACATGGATGGACAGACACATTGGATGGATAGATAAACAGAATTATCCACAGATAGCATTTGCTGTAGATAAACCCAAAGGTTTAGTGATGTTGAGGTCTGAACTCTGGGGTGGCCAGTCAATTGTTCTGAGAACAGAAGTTTCTTTGTTTGATGTGTCTTCTTTACACAGCGAGGAGCTTCTTGAGTAGCTACACATCCTTCCAGACCCGCAGTGCTGAGTTGTCTTCTCACAGTGGACAGACGGACAGAAACAGCTGTAGATGTTTTCAGATCTGAAGCAAAAGCAGAGCTTGACGTTCTTCTCTCTGCCAAAGTTCAAAGCTTTAGAGCTGTTTATCTGACGGGCACAGTTTTAGTGGTTTACCAGGCCTCATGCGTGAGGGTTAGGAGTCCCATTTTCTCAGAAGCTTTTTACCTTTGTTTAATTTTTTGAAGGCGGTCTTTTTGCATCTACGCAATATAATATATATATTATCATCATGGTTTAAGACACCTGTCTCATAATAAAGTGACCCCAGCATTCATATATTGTTTTATTATTGTTATTACAGCTGATTGGGAATGTTGAGTGTGAAAAGATGCTTTACCATCTTCACTCTGTACTATTTACAGTTGTGTTTTTCTAAAAAGACTATAGACCAAAACTAACAAACATCTCCCATCATATAAGATTCTATTCCATGTATGTACTTATGCTCATTGAGCACTTCATTAGGTCTACCTCCTTATCGTTGTTTATAAACACCAGTGCTGAGAATGATCCACCTCCCAAATGCATCATCATCAAAAAAACAATTGCACCCAGAATGAAACAACTGATAGGAATGAAACTTGGTGGGTAGGTTTATGAGACATGCAAATGATGCAAGTTTCAGGCGCTCATGTGACATAAGCAAGGACGGGCCTTATCGCTGTACATGACTGACCCATTCAGCAAATAGTGATGCCTTATGAGTCATTGTGTTAGTGCCAGCACCATTGGCTGACGGCTGAACTACTGCATACTACTTCTGTATGTGTAGCTCAATAAATGTTGCTCATATATACATAAATAGAAATTTGTTATCATTTATTGTTCATAGTATCTTCCTTCTTAACAGCATTGCAATCTTCTGGGTGCTGTCACTATTCTTTTAATGATGTGTGTAATACCTGACCATTGTAGAACAGTTTATGCAGCTAATCAGATGTACTACAGCCTGTAATTGTACCAGTACTAAGTGCTCCTATATGGTAGGTGGAGCTGCTAAAATGGACAGTGTGTGTAAATACAGAGAGGTGTTTCTAATGGAGACGCCCAAACAATGAATGTATTAACTCTTTTGCAAGGTTGCTGAATATCTGTATGTTGCATTAAAGCTACGACAGTACAACGGAAACCCCAGATCAGATATTGGCACTGAATGTCCAATCTGAAAACAACATGAGACACGAACCCCATCACAACACAGACATTCGCACACACCCAAAATTGATGGATCCCAGGTCCAGTTTCCATAACAACACTGTGTCCGGCTGCCTCACCCTTTAGAGAGCTCCTGGCTCAGTGCTGCAGAGGATTCAGAGTCATGAACTGAAGTTTGAATAACAAAGGTTTTATTTTACAGCACAATCATAAAGTCATCTACGTACCGTTTGGTACATCCAAATACGGTTCACACAGCAAAACGTGCAAAGCTTAACTTCAGGCTAAAGTGATCCATAAGGAACCCTGCAGCATGCTGAAGCTGCTGAGTTGAAGCAGGAATCCAATACAAAGACCAAAACTCATACCCCTTCATCCACCTCCACCCACTTCCCCCACAGTCCCTGTAGACAGCATCATAACACCTGTTTCAGCCTATCATGAGAGAGCAGCCTGTTTGCTCCTCCTCCTCAGCACCAGCAGTGATGTCATGGGTCACTGGTGGCAGTGTGAGCATATACATAAGCTTTCACGTGTGGATTCAATGTTCTTGACTTCAGTTCTGTCTATATTCTCCAAGAGGACGAAAAAACTAGTTTTACTCTGGCGCTTTGAGGCTAATGCATCTCGTGTGCTTTCTGACACTGCATGACATGCTTGTCTATAACAGAGTTTTACAAACCTGGTCCTGGAGGCACACTGCCCTGCGCATATAAGTGCTTCCCCTGTTCTCACCTGACTCAACATACCAGCTCAGTAACAAGCCCTTTCAGAGTTGCAGGTGTGTTAAGCCAGGGAATCCATTAAGATGAGCAAGGAAGGGTGTCTGTAAGATCAGGCTTGGGAAACACTGCTCTATAAAAGCGGATGGTCTTGGCCTAAAGTAAAGGGAACAATGTGATCAACGGTGTGACAAAAAAATAAAAACAACTTGTATTTAAAGAAGAGGGAACATCAGCTGTGCTTGTGTGGTCAAGAGCTTCACATAGAAGGGAGGGATGCTCCTGCTGCACTTCATCCTGTAAGCATGCTATACACTGTGCTGGGAACCCGAAGAAACCGCTGATTCATCAGGTTCTGCCTGCAGTCTTCAGGTTGCAGAGTTTTGAATGGCGTGATCTGATTTGCCAGTATATATTTGAAACACCTGCTACAGGCCCACACATTTGACCAGACACCTCCACCATATAATTGGTTAACTTTATTTCTGAGGCCTGTACGCCTCGGAAAACGCCACAGGCTCTGTTACACCTTTTGCACGCTTGGTTAACTTGTCTAACCCTCATCTGTTTTTCCATCTTTGTAAGGTCTTCTCCAAAGCGCAGCTTTCACTCCTTCAGGCAGGTCCTGGCCTTCCTCCGGTGTCTCGCGACTGTGGGCTCACTGGTGGCCATCTTAACGCTGAGAAGCAAGCTAAATGCAGATATGCTAAACTGTGCTTCTGTCGTCCTCAATTTCCTGTTTAGGTAAACCATACAGTTGCAGACACTTCTCCTCTAATGTTCAGACTCCAAAAGCTCCTCAGTCACCGATTGACACTCTAGCAACCACCTCAACAATCTCCAAGGAACATCCTAGGTGCACAACACATAATTATCCAGATGTTTGCAGACTGAGATCAGCCGAGATGACAGGTGGAATCATTTGTGATTCTGCCTGATTGGAATGAAAACCTGCAGCCCTTGTCGGATCCTGGACTAGTATCTGAGCATCAAGAGATAAACAGATGGGCCACACAATGTAACAGCACACCAGCTACAAAGGAGGGGTTTCTAATGAAGCAGACATTAATGTTACATGACTGGGGCTGCATCTTCAGGTCAAGGCTAATCTACTGTATATCAGACACTTCAGGACACGCCCTGTAATTCCCTTCTCAGCCACCAGAGGGCAGAGCAGAACACTGAGAGTGAGGCAGCTGTTTTTTTTTGCCAGCCTGCAGAACTGAGGTATGAGAGAGAGAGAGAGAAAGAGAGAGAGAAAGAGAGAGAGAGAGAGAGAGAGAGAGAGAGAGAGAGAGAGAGAGAGAGATGAAAAGAGAATTTGAGGACACTGTATTGGTTTACAGTCACTCAGAACAGGCTAGTCATATGAACTGAGCTGTCTACAGTTTCAAGCTAAACCAGTACTCTAGAATCGACTAAATAGTAAGTGGGTTTTCTCCACTGCCTCTTATATTCAGATATTACATACAAAAGGGTGTGAGGGGAAAATGGAGCTGAATTTTGTCAGGGTAGTCTACAAGCAACAACAGAAAAGGCTAAAAGAAGCAGAGCATTTTGGAGTAGAACAAACAGATAGTGTTCAATTATGTACACATACCCTTAAAAGAGTAGAGGCCCTATATAATGTAACAGTGATGCCCTGAAGACAGAACAATGAGCATACTAAAATGAAACTGACACACTGAGTATACTAAAATGAAACTGACACACTGAGTATACTATAATAAAACTGACACACTGAGTATACTATAATAAAACTGATGCACTGAGAATACTATAATGAAACTGACACACTGAGTATACTATAATAAAACTGATGCACTAAGTATACTATAATAAAACGGTCACGCACTGAGTATACTATTAATGTAACAGTGAAGCACTGAGTGTACTGAGTATACTGAGGGCACTGGGTTTCATATGTTCATATGAATAAAGTACATTACATCAACTAGGGATGTGCTGAACAAACCATCACATTTATACTCCAATCAAATAGGGGGCATCATATTCCCAAGAGGTTGTGATGTCCACCACTGCTGTAAGAAACAGGGAAATGCAAGACTCCTCCTCCTCCTGTTTACTTATTAGTCAGCAAGAAACACTGTCAGTTCAGGATCAAACTTCATCCCTTTACTCTCCAGCAGTAAACAAAAAGCAGGACCAAAGTCACCTCTCGTTTGTTTAGTATACATATCACTTCTTTTGTTTGTTAGCTGGCGAATGTGGCGGTTGTTTGCCAAGAGCTTTCAGGCATCATTGAGTTTACTCTTCCTTTCATTGGCAACCTGTATTTAAACGATTCAGCCCGTAACAGAACCATTAACAACCCTAACTGGTTAGCATTACTGCCACTACATGCTAATTCATTGTCATTACTTACTCAATGTCATTACATTAGTTATGATTGGCTGGCAAAACTGTTTCGAGTGTCGACTTTACTGCTACCTAGTGCTATTTGGTTGGTATTACACCAAGCATTCTCATCTGAAGGAAACAGCATGTTCAGTATTATAATGGAGGTGCCCATTTCAGCATGCTGTGTCCAGGACTAGGGTTAGTCCTTGTCTAAGAAATCAACCCTAAGAGACACACCCTTGTGTACAAAGTGGATGAACTAAGAGAACACTGTGAACTAAAAAGGCTTTTAAGGACACAGATCTGGACAGTATGTGATAAACAGCTTTCACAGGCACTACTGTTTTGCTTCACATGCTAATTTGATATCTGTACTCCATAAATAACCTCTACGGAGAGTTTCAATGCAGAGCAGACCAAAGATGCTGGGATGACTTTAGAAGCTGAATACTGCATATTTGTGAATATTCTTTATAACAGAGTGAGCAGTTTATATGCAGTGCTCACTATAGGCTGAAAAAAATTGTGGGATTTCCCACAAAACGGGAAATCCTTCAGCTCAATGTGTCATAACCACTGCTGCTGCATAAAATCTCTCTACTAATCAACACAATTACAGGAACCAAATTTGTAAAGCCAATAAATTAATATTAAGGCAATAAATAAAAAGCAATGAACACAAAAAAGAAATGACTCCAAATTGGGCTGTTTGTCCTTTATAATTTAATGTCAAAACAATCTTAATTGTCCAAGGGGGAAAAAAAGAATAATATGGTCAACTCAATAAAATGGTTACAAAGCTTTTTGACTTGTGTAGAAGCTCATTTCAACCACTAGGCGGCGTTATTTCCACAGCAGCTCTCTGACACAATTAAAATGCATGAAGCATCAAAATCTGAACCCCCTTCATTTGTCTCTGTCTTCTGTTTTGTACCTTCTGCACTGTGAGTCCTGCCGACTGCATTATCTCAGGTATTTAAAAAAACAAAACAAAAAAAACAAAACAAAACATACAAGCATGCAGGAAACCTTCCAGCAGTTGTGTACGGTCATGGGGCATTAAATACCACACATACAACACAAAATGGCCACAGTCTGAAACACAAAAGCAACTGGGTTAGGGCTTGGTAAGGTCAGGCACAGGGGTCAACGAGATAAGTGTTTGGCAACAGCAAAGCTGATTCTAACTGTGAAAGGAAAATGATCATTACTTTTTATAGGAGCAACATCTAGATGGTGGTGGGCAATGCAGTGAAAAATCTAACACCACAATACCTGAACACATCACGATACAGGACACATACCTCAGCATTTAGTTTTATAGTTTTTTTAAAATAATTTGGAAGTACTTTTTGAAACACTTTCTATTCTGTTTTTCCAAATACCATAATGATATCATTTCATTAAATCACCCAACCTTACATCAAAAACACATTAATGTTCACACTGCTCACACTACTTCTGACTCATATAAAAAAAAGATGAATGTCCCTCCTATGATCTAGATTAGAGTTTGCCTGCATGCTGTCAGTACGACACTACTGGAGATGGGAGTGTTAAGTGTCTTTGTACATGCACAACTAATATGCTATAATATAGACATATAAGGGGCACCTCCTTTTATCTATACTCATTACCTATTTTATTAGCTCCACTTGCCATACAGGTAGGTGTTCCTAATAAAAAGTGTTGGCGAACGTATATTTATATGAACTACACCCCTGTTCAAAAGTTCTGAATCACTGATGATGCTGCTGTCAAGAACTATGTAACATAGAATTGAATTATTAGTTTTCAGATTTATTAATATACTGAACAAGTCATCTTGTATCTTTATAATACTGCATCATCTAATATTCCAATCCAAGCCATTGTATATATCATTTATTATATAGAAAACAACAAAAATTGTTAACGAGGAAAACTAATTCCAAAAATTCTGAACACTCATGTACACGCTCAAAGCAGTGAGTATATTGCCAAAATAATACTAACTACTAACATGCTTTCAATCAGTTTTCAGATTAATGCCATTTAAACTGGTTTAAAATAAAGATAGCAGAAGCCGAATGGTAGGAACATTTTGTGACTGCATAGTGGAGAAATCCTTCACATAACCCTGATATGCAGTTAAAGGAACACATGAGGCAAGCGAAATGAGACAAAACAAAAACACATGGACATAGACACAACAATATTCTCCATCCATACAGGGCCTCATAAACTCCATCCCATACCAGCGGAGCAACGTTCTGAGTAACATTAATTTAAATACATCATACAAAACACTATACATTAACTTCACGTGTAACAGGTCTCAACAAGCGTGTCTTGAAGATGACATGTATTTTATTAAGTATCAAAACTCCAGGTTGTTGCATTGGCTGGGTATGGAATCTATGGCAAGTCTGAACACATACAAGTCTCAACCAATCGATCAATCCACCAACTAAAACCAATCAAATAAACAACAAAGCACAGCTGCTGAAGAATAAATTAAAATGCCTATAGAAATCAATGATTCTTCTGAAATAACTATCCCCTCGTCAAAGGATAATATACTGTATTATAAAGGCATGCTGATGTATTTAGTTACACTATCAGTCCGCTTGATCCCTTTCAGGGGGGGTTTGTCTGTTTTTTTTTTTTTCCTGTTTGGTTTTTATTTTTCCTGGGGATCGTCCGCATTACCCAGAAATTACCCAGCAAGTCTTCACATCCTCAACGGCTGCTGGAAAGAAGTCTTGTGGATTTGGTTTACCTTTTACCCCCTTATTACACCCCAAACTGTCTAACATTACCATTTAAATAGGACCATGAGGAAAACTCAATGACCGCTCATAAGGACCACTAATAAAGGAGATGGAGGAAGAAAAAGAAATAAAAATGGTTTACCTAATCTCCTTTAACAAAATGCCACTCTCCAGGCCAGCAGAGCACACTGGAAGGACCAAGCAGGAGATTCACAAATGGACTGTACCAATAAAAGACGGTTGAAAACACAAAAAGAAAAGCAGGTAATTGTGGGGTGAGCAGGAGGCGCATATCCTCGCACAAACTACAACATTTCCCCGAATCCACATGGGCCGCAGGCTGAGGCACTTCATCAGTTCTGTCGTTTAAAAGGAGCTTGCAGGGGGAGTAGTCAGTCTCTTCCCAATATAGACCCTGGGAAAGAAAGAAAGAAAGAAAGAAAGAAAGACAGAAAGAAAGAAAGGGAATATTTTATTTAAGACCAAGCTAACAGCAAAGTTTTGAATTTACTGATTAGAACTGTGAGATGTGTTCGTTTTCATCCGGCCGTTTTCTCAGTCAGTCTGTACAGCTGTTCTTACAGTGACAGTGTTCTGTCTCCCTCTACTGACCAAAACAGGGAACTATGAACTAATTATGAGATAAAATCTATCAACTTTGGACTTTATGCTCCCTTTATAGTAACACAGTCATTTACAGAAACCACTCCCTTTTTTTAGTGCCCCTTCATGAGCATGTGTGGTGGTGGAATGAATGTGTGATGGTGGAATCAATGCCTCCAAATAAGCTGTATATAACTTTTATTATATAAAAAAATTACATATTTTTTCCAAAATTTCTAAATTATGTGAGATGTGGGGAAGTTTTTAATGTAATCTGATTCCTCTGCTGTAGCTCTACATATCTCACTCTTTTACAGAAACAATGGGCTAAATGGTTGAAATTAAAAAATCTTTTAAAGAGTCCAGCATACAGTCAAATGCAGAAGTTTAGTTGATTGTTAAAGGTAAACACATCCTCTGCCGAAAGGACAGCACTGCACATTTTAATACACAGTAACTCTTTGTTTGATACACATAACTCATGGTGAGGGGGCTTGTTTTAGGGACGAGTTCCACATGTATGTGTATATATATGTGCATGTGCACTCACCCAAGCCCAAGGGCCAGTATGTGTGAAAGCAGCAGCGAGGGGATGAACACTCTCAGGAATTCAGCAGAGAAGATTCCTCCTTTCTTCATTGCTCCTGTTTTCCGCATGCTGAGGGTCACTGATCTCCGGGGGTGACGGAAATGGAATTCTCTGGAAGAATATAAACAAAGTCACAAAAATTTTATCTTGTGCAAAAGTTATGGCATTCTGTCCGTGTTTACATGCAAACATTATCCCCAATCTGATGGTCCTCTGATTTTAGACAGAACTCTGATTTTAGAAAGAACTCTGATTACAGATTAAGACTGAGGTATATGTACAAGTGTATTAATCAGTCATCAAATCAGATTCACTTTGAATTCTGCTTACTGTAGATGTTAACCATGACAATAAGCATCATGTGGAAGTCCAGTTAAGAGTGACGAGCAACAGTATTAGTTACCTGAGCTTTTAGTTAATGGACTCAGGAAAGGGACGAGGGCTGATCTGCCATGATTATGTAAAATGGAAAAGTGGAAAGATCTGAGCTGCAGTTACCATTCTGCCTCTTAGCTTTGTAATACATTGATACTTAATGAGAACTGTTCTACATTTACTCATATACTCTTTGCTCAAAGCGGTCTGAATAGCTTTGGTGAGCTTTACGGTTGTCCATCCTACAACTTTTTCGTACAGCTTATTTTAAAGTTTGAAGCATAAACTTTGGATATTATTTACATAAATATTATAGCTCTGTTTCACAGGATTATCCACCTTGTTTAGTCAGACAGAATTTTGTATTCTGAATGTCTTTATTTTGAGTAATCTATTCCAAATGAGGAGTATACATGGGCATATTCTGTTCAGATTGATCTTTTAGTCTGATCATTATCAAATTACCAGTCTACATGTAAACAGATTCCATTTGTTTCCATGTTAAACATGATAAAGTGTTTAAAATAAACCCAACAATCTATGTAATTAATACATTCAACTACTTTAAGGTGCAAGGATTGTAAGAAAGAGTTTAAGTATGCACATACATGTTATATAATCTACTCAGAGGCAATGATCAATTTAATAGGATTTTCTGGAGCAGCCAAATGTGAGTCTAAACATACTATGCCCCCTACCCGCTGGAGTAAAACTACTCACTTTGGAGGGATGTTTTCTGGTCTGCTGGACCAATCTGCAACCCAGTCTGAATCCTTCATCAGGATATCATCATCCCTCATCTTCTCCAACACCTCCTACACACAAACAAGAACAAAAACACAAACAAGCAAACAAATCAGCAAACAAGAAAGAACACAGATCCAGTTCTAACCCAGAGGAACACAGGATGCACAGGCTGTAAAGAGCTGGAATAGACCAAGCCCCCCCAACTGGGGACACCAAACACACAGAAACACTCAGAGAAATGGTGGAGCTACTTTTATACATAGTGTGAAAATAAAGTGAAAACTCTCTCTCCACATCACTACTACCACTACTACCACCCACTGCTATTATTATTATAGTTTTTTATTATATATTATATGTTATCACATAGAATTTCCCTCTGGGATCAATAAAGCATTTATCTATGTATATTATTCAACACTGGTTAACTTTTAAGCGGGGAAATTGAACATATTTAATCAAATGTTGATTAAGAGGCATAGCAACTCTCCCCTTCTGAGACCATCACAGTTGGGGCAGAAAGATCAATCGGTTTCAAATCAGAATCACAATTTAAGGAGTGCAATTTCAAATCACAGGAGCTGCAATGTTTTTTTTTTTTTAGCAGATAAACTAGTTTTAAGACCTAAAAGGTACTTGAAAATGCTGGACCTCTATTGATAGAAGATTATCACCCATAAGATCACAAGTCACAGTAATAATACAGATATTTTGCCCAAATTGTTCAACCCCAACCACAGATAGAATTACAGCAGTTATCTCCTCTTCTCTCACTATAAGTGATATTAGCAGTTGCTCAGGGCTCACTATGTATGTAATTGTATATGATATAATAGCCTACTGTTATTCATAGCAATATTTTTTGTTTCAGAGCTTCAGTGTGCAGTGTTTTCAATTTGCACATAAACTAAAGATTACATAGAGTACCTGAGTTTCTCCTCTGTCCACGTCAAAGCTGATCTGGCCTTCATCCTGAGGACTGTGGGGTCGTGGGGGGCTGCAGGAGGAATACAACTGTGAATACACCACTCCAACTTTCCCTTACCCATCTCTATAATCAATCTATGACAACACATGATCATACAGAATCCAACGTTTTACATCATTATTAAAGCACTGTAACTGGATACATTTCCTTTTCTGTACCGAATTGAAACCTTGAGCATCAGCAGACACTAATCCAATATTTCACCAGCAACAGATTTTCGGCATTGCTGCTCAAATCAACTGTGACAAATACAGAAACCATAAAGGAAGAGCACAAACAAATCTCCCATGGCAGTCCATGGCCGCTTTTCTGTATTTCTTCTCTAATGATTCGGTACTATAGATCACACATGGAAACAATCTGGTCATCAGCCATGGCAGATACAGAAGCCTAAAGCAGCTTGTAACATGTTTAAATTGACAGTGACAAAGTGACAATCGCTGTTCATTGTCAAATTCTATGCTTATCCAAATACCTTTAAATACAGAGTTTAAAAAACTCTGTGACCCAAAGTTCTGTGCGGCTTTGTATTTAGATTCATATTACCCATTATGTTATTTCATAAAAATTATGCCACACAAATGTTAACTTTTGTTTTGCTTCTTTTTATATCACTTCTTTTGTTTGCTGCTGAAAGTGGATTATTTTCAAGAGTAGTGGCAGTGGTCATAATGGTTGTTTGCCAAGTACTTCAACCATCATTGTATTCGCTGTTCCATTGGCTACCTGTCCTTAAATGACCTAAAGGACCTTTAACATTATTGACAACAATCTCTTAACATTCAAAGTGGTACTATGAGAAAGGACCGGCTGGGTCCAGCTGGCTAGCATGCTGAATTCAGCAGAAATCTCTGCAACATGATACATAAACACCACGGGCATCAAAACGGTTGTTTCTTCACCAGATTGTCATGAAGTGACTCAGAATGTCAGCAGGCCATCTTCAGTAATGGTTCCCGCTTTTGTGTTGGTGTAGACAACCAACAAACCCATGTGTGGTGGCATTGAGGTCAGCGGCACATGACGGCACATTTGGCATGTTGGATTAGCAAATTTATTATCATTTATTGTTCCTGATAACGTTTATCTTCCTTCTAAATAGCATTGCATTGACTCTTTCTTCTGGGAGACACTACTCTTTTGATGATGAGTGTATATAGGTCTCTGTGAAGCTGACTTTAAGGTGCATATTTATCATTGTACAGACAAATAACTATGCACCTTAGAAATGCATCTGTGCTAGAGTGACAGTGTGACAGTGCATGTTTGTACGTGAGAGAGAAACAACAGGGAGTGTTTGTGTATGATGAGAAATTCTGTGATCGTTCTGACTCTGTCAGTACACATGACTCTATATCATATGACTCACAGAGTTTGACTTAGATAAGAAAGTCTTTACAACAGCATGTTTGACACGAACACAACAGTTTGCAAACTGAGTCATAAGAGGATAATGCACACGGCATATACACACACGCACGCACACACACACACACACACACACACACACCTAAGAGATAAACAGACAAATCCTTCTAATTATAGCTTATGAGTGTATAAATATAAGCGCATGGGAGGCCTTCCCTGCTCCATCATGCCAGAGTCCACTCCTCAGAAGCTTGATATGTGGTTAACTTGTGAATCTGAATCAGGTTTGTTTAGTGCCATGACCTTCAGAATTGGGGTCGTCTCCTTCTGTGTTAGTCCACATACAATTTCTCATAACATTAATGAGTACCTCAGTTGCCACACTTGATAAATGAACCCTGTGGTCTGAACTGTGGCCACATAATGAGGCTGGCTTTACATGGTGAAATCCAGTTGCAGGTTGAATTTACATGCAACTTTCCTGGTATGTAATATCACATGCAAACACATTAAGACTTTCCCACCAGTTAAAAAGATGAATAGCTTGCACATTTCATATATTTTATAACCATAATTTATTACCTTTATGTACATTTTCTACCAAGTTCATCTTGGGTTACACCTGCTGTCTCCTAATCTAGTTACACAGTTTGCTAGACAGCAGGCTAATAAAGCAGAATAATAACCAGAATAAACAATTACTCAAACAGCTGTCATACTAACATTAACCGGCAGTAATTACATGGACTTTGACATAAAAAACATTGACATAACCATGATAGACTAGGTTCAATAATGCCATTTTCTTCTTATTATTATTATTATGATTACTTCCCCCATCATATTTAGTAATATTCAAACCTCACATAATACATGCATCTTGTAAGGTTAGGGATGGACATTTTAGTCCATCTTTATTTTTGAATGGTTTAGATGGTCTGTCTCGCCAATGTTATATTAGAATCGCTGCCAATACTGGCACTCAAACACAGTATCTGTTGACATGAACAACATATCGGCAGTGTGGGATGACAAACAGCAGTAAAACGCTAATAGCAAAATTTAAAGTGGCAGTATTCTGTGGGGGAAAAGAAAAACAAACAAACAAACAAAAAAAAACACTCTAGAGCCATTGGAGCTGCTTACCTGATTGTCTAAGCTGCTTTGTTCAGTAATATCTCATCTTCTGCTGTGCAGTTAGTAACATTCAGAATTAAGTTTGCTCCAGAGTGTTATTAAGAGAGCATAAAGAACCACCGGACTCTCAGCATGATGATAGCCTTTAACTTTTACAGAGTAAGTCACACAGAGGTCACATTGGTACTTATTATCAGCCTGTGTTTAAGAAACAGATATCTAAGATATACAGACCAGGGCTAAATGTTTTTACTTCACCTCAGCTCATGTTTCCACCCGATTCACATCAAATTTCACCCCATACCTTAAACTTGGAAAAAAGTGTGAAGAGTTACTAAACTGATACCAGACCTAATATCCAATAGATACTGGGTTATAAAAACCTCATCGTGGGCTGGAGGTTAAGTAACCAGCTCTGTGACTGGAGGTTCACCAGTTTGATTCCCTGAACTGACAGTAACGACTGAGGTGCTCTTGAGCAAGGCACGTAATCCCCAACTGTTACCCAGATGGCATCGATAGGGTTGCCCACCGGGACAATGTGCTTACTGCCCCCTAGTGTATGTGAATGTTTCATTTCACGGATGGGTTAAATGTGGAAGACAAATTCCTCTGTGTGTAAAGCACAAATGGCATAAAATGGTTTAAAAACTCAAAATACTCAAGAGAATGACTGGCCTCACTGAGTAGGTTTTTGGAAATATGTAAATACAGAGCAAAAATAAGCTGTAATTTGTTTTATTTCTATATGCTCCAGCTGCACTTTGTATTACCTACTACCAAGCACCATGTGGCTCTATGTGGTGCAGACCGATAGGAAATCCACTCATGGTTCTTAAAAATGAGAACGTATAATGTTACAGAGAACTAATGGGATCAAAAATACCCAAATTAACTTATATCATATTAAAAAATATGACTTTTTTTAACTATTAGCAAAACTCTCACCTATTCCTAGCTGAGACAGTCACAGTGCTTGTGGTAGAGTATCAAATAAGTTTCAAGCAGGGAGGTATTGCACAATAATACTACAATTCAGTTTCAAGTAAATTGCATCAAAATTTGACCATGTAATACCAAACTACAGCATCATATTCGGTAGGCACACAGAGAGGTATTATTGTAAAACCAGAAATCAGGACCAGATGATGGGTTTGTGAAGGTTACTGTGCCAATGCTTAAGAAACGCAGGCTTCACCAGTGCCCCTACCTGTCGCAAGAAGAGTTGCTGCGGCTGGACTCATGCTGAGCATCCAGCAGGATCTTTTCCATGTCTCCATTATGAATGGAGGACGAGGATGGAACATGCTCCAGTCCACCCGCTATCCCATCATCCTCCTCCACTACCTGGGCTAAAGCTGGTGTCGCCAGGCTGGAGGAAGAAGCCTGAGACTCACTTGAGTTTCTGTTCATCTCCAGCTCCACCCATGAGCCTATGGAAACAGAGATGAGGGGAAAAAAAAGATTAAAACTTGTATCATAAATAAAAAAAGAAGAACCTTAAAAGGTATAAAAAAATCTCTCTCAAAAACAAAAAGACATGAACCTGTAAAGGAGCGGACACACTAAATACTAAAACAAATGATACTACATTTAGTTGTTGAGGTTTCTGTGTAAATTCCAGATTTTTTTTCACTGATGCTAATCACTACTTTTTATTAACTTTGTATTTTATAGCCTTTTTTAGACAGAGAATAAATTAAGGGTAGTCTCTGACTTGCATACAGTCATGTGCACAACAGCTGTTGCTCAAGAAAAGGTCATCTTAAAATGGATCAGAACTGCCAACACTGAAGTCAACTCTTAATGAAACTCTTATTGGGCAATATACTAACACTCACTCTGAGAAACCACCTAACATTGTTTAATCACTGCTAAAATATTAGAAATGACTGGTAAACGCAGTAAAAAGCTAACCTTACTTCATCAACTTCATTTAACACAGACTTCACATATTTGTCCACATGTGGAACTGCGGCATTCCAAACTAGAATAGGTAGACTGGGCATTAGCATCTTACAATTCACCAAATTATGCAATCTTGGTGGCTTAAATGCCAAAGTTTACACTATTTGATGTCCAGGACTGTAAAGCAGTCTTTACATTTCCAAACTGTCTTTTTTTGCAAGACATGTAGGAACCATAAGGAAGCTAAGCACAAGCTTCTATTATGTTGGACAATAGAGGTTAAGGCAAGAAAGGCTTTAACATACACCAATTCTAGTCCTGAAAGCCATCATATGTTGAATCCATTACGTTAGAACTGGAACAACACTACATGTGAGCACACTTTGTTTCATTGTTTCATGCGAACAGAAGTATAGACTCAAACCTACCAATAGTGCAAACGATTGAATTGCTACTATATTTAATTACAAGGATGTGTAAGTCATTATTTATTTATAATGTAAGTACTTATAATGTACCATTCAACATAAATTAAATGTATATTAAAAAAACTATAACTATCATCTAATTTCCCAACTTCAGTGAACTTCTATTGTTATCTGTTCCCTGTGCAAATGTTCAGCGAAAAAGGAGTCAGCTCACAATAACATCCTGGATTGCTTCATTGTTCTGAGTTTCTTTCTTTTCAGCTCACCAGTAGGAGTAACACACGCTCGAGAGGCTTTAGATTATTTTTAGACTGATGTCGAAACAAGTTTAAAAAACGACCAGCAAGCATGTACTGTGTCCTTCTGCTCCATTACAGGCCTCTAAACTCATGTGCTCAATCTCCACTGCACGGATAATGTAGAGGTAGTGCGCCTTAGGCTTGCTCAATGGGGCTTGGAACCAGGTTTACTGTAAAGCTGCTTTGTGGCAACGACTGTTGTGCTATACAAATACAACTTCTATTTTTATAGTCATAAAAACATATTTTGGACAAACCCTTAAATCTTGGAAAGTAGAATGATCAAGTAAAAAAAAAAGAAAATTGTAAATTTGCATAATTTTATATTTAAGCTGCACTACGCAAGACATTTTGCGTAGTATTTTAGTAAATTTATTGCATAAAATTTAGTAATTTTTTTTTCCCTTCTCAAAAATTCATTGTGTTTTATTTTTTGTTTTAGGTCACCATTTGTTTCTGTATCAAAAACATTTGTAACCTCTTACATTTATACCCTCTCTTTAATCCAGTCCTTGTAACTGTAGCCTGAATGGGCGTAGTTAAGCTGCTCAAGGCTAAAGGGGCTGATATATAACATGCATTGTTTCTTATTGAAGTCACAAAACACAATGAATTTAAATCATAGTTTTAAATAGCATAGTTTAAACATATGAACTCGGGAGTAACAAGCACATTGATTAGATACTTCCCCATATTCTTTTATTGCCCCCACAGTTAACTCAGTTTAATCAGAATACACACACCTAGTTCCCAACAATCCCATAAAATAAACTCTTATGGTATTAAAAGGGCAGAGACAATTTACTGATTTACAAGTTGTGAGTCAAATTCATGATAAACTAATAAACCTTAATAACCCCACCCAACCCCACCCCACACCCTGCCCAAAACAGCAGAGTTAAAGCAATGATGGTCACAGGCAGAGAAAAACAGACACAGAGGGATATCCCCATAAGCACCCTCTGTTCTGGGCTAAGCTCTATTTACAGCATGGTGAAAGGACAGTAAATGCCTCCCTCTCCCTCCCTGCACGACAAGCCCACTGATATATGAGCCACGTCTGAGCTCACTGCTCAAGGCTCTACGTGAGCGAAGGCAGGAACACATACACTCACAAATATCTTTATTGTTGCTGAACTTTCCGTGCCTCACGGTGACCTCTGACCTGCTCTGCCCCCTCTTACAAACTACTAGCAATCACAGATTCTGTGTTTGCACCTCTGACTAACTGGTTGGGCAAAGCAAACAAACAAAAAAGTGGTTTTCTGGTGATAAAGAAACAAACTAACTGGTTCCCAGGAAAAGGAGAAAGAAAGGAAGAGCAGGCCAAGCACATGACTTCCTCAAGCCAAGTAAACACTGAGGCCACGTGACTTAAGAACTCCCCCTGACTCAGCTCAAAAAGTGAGATGGAGATGAGCTCGGCATATATAAAAATTTGTACTGGACAACTGAGCCAACAAGTCACAATCTAGTGGCCGAAATTAAGAATTTATGGGCACAAAATAACATGGTTAGCGTAGACACACGGCATTTAAACATAACAAGCACTAAACTGGTTTGTTATCAAAAGCTAGTCATGTGTTGCTTTAAAAAAGGAATTATAAATTAAAAACAACTACTTCATTTAAATAAATAAATAAATAAATAAATAAATACTGGGTCTGCCCTGGCATCATCTGATCTAGGTTAAGCCATTAGGTGCTGTTTAGCTACTGCAGTTATAGCTTCTCAGATTAATGCCACCTTCTATAACATCTTATGTAATTTAGGTTCTTATTTCACACAGTGCTGTTAGTAAACATTTTACCCAAGTAAAACAGCATCTGTGACATCAGGCAGACCAGCTCAGCAGGATGGACCACCACAGTCACCACTCTATAGTGACCACATATGCTACTTTGATGGTTACAGTTACCAGTTTCTGATACAATCTGATTTGATGTAACTAGTTCCATGTTCTAGCCTACTAAATAGCTCTTAACAGTGAAACAAACACACCAAACAAGCCCAATAAAAGTGGCCACTTAGGCCACAGGCTCTGCATTTTTAGTGGCTATGTGAAATACTGTGGACGGGCACTGGGCAATGTCAACCCCTATGACGCCATACATATGTCATATATGCATAAACGCCTACATGAAACAAATAGATCAAACAATAGGTCTCAGATTGTGATGTCTGTTGAAAAATGCTCTATGTAAACTAACTCTGACTTAACTCATCACTGCTGGAACAAGAGTTTGCATCTCCAAAACAGTAGCCTTCAGTATAACTTTCAATCATGAACTTTTGAGACACTGCAAATGGCAGTTAGACATTTGCAAAAAGGTTTTAAAAAAGAAAACCCTGTCAGATCTACTTATACCAATGATCAATGTCACAGCAGTGCTGAGAACAATTCACCAGCCAAGTAATTTCTGACCTGTGGTGGTCCCAACTAATGACAAACAGAGTATGAACAAAAGAACAAAGTATGCAGGGAGTAGCTATACTAGGTACTATGTGCCAAACAACAACTACAATGTTTGAATGGTGAAAAGAACTCAAATTTCTTAGAACAGACTAACAGAGAAATTTGATTAAGACATTCAATAAAAAGGGCTGGATTTTAGCTCAGTAATTAGACTCTACAGAGCTTTTATACTCACATAGACTAAAAAACAGAAAAATAACAAACAGTTTTTAACTCAGCACTCACATGATGGCAACATACACCTTAATGCTTAATAAAATGAAGTATTTCAATAGTCTTCATCGTCTAACAAAGGTTTCAAAAATTCAGCAACCTTTGCAATGTGTGGATATTATTGATGAACCAACCGAAAGAAACCATCTAAAATGAAGAATAACATCAGAATAAAATCTAAATGTTAAGAATGTGTCTTCCTATAAAGATGCTATATTGGATATATGAAGTTTACTTATCACCGCAATGATATGCAAGTAACCCAAAAGCAACAGCTAATCTCCAGACTGATCCTGACACAGAATGTGGAATGATCAGTGCTAAATTACTGTCCACAAGCTTCTGTTTGCATCTGCAGACACGAACAGTCGCCATGCCATGCGTTGTGGAGGCTGAACATTCTGGCCAGGCCTGGGTCACTGGGGCATCAGCTGTCCTACAGGTTTACATGGGGAGATCAAAGGCATTGGATACGACCCAGCAGCAGCTCATAAAATCTTTACGTCACTCATCCTTAAACAAAAATGTCTGACAAAAGTGGCAGTCTTACGAGTCCGGCTGGTCCCTCCAAAATGAACAACACATGTTTACGGCATGTTAATAAACACATGGCTAATCCTGAGGCAGCTGTGAAGCTAGATTGGGAAACAGTCATCAGGGCTTTTCCACATTTGTAAACTTACAGACTGAAACAGACAATTTCTTTAGGCTTTAAGACTTTAGGCTAATTTATGTTCCTTGAACACTGGTGGGCTATAAGAGGAACTAAGAAGGGAACAGAAAGATAACAATGGAACAAAGAAAACAGAGCTGGGAGAATAATCAGTACACCATTTTGAAGCCTGAACGATTTGAAGAAAATATCTAATTGCAATTTTTCTATGAATTAAATTTCAGGAACTTTTAACATCAAGAAGACCATCACATTTTGACAGAAACTTAAACACTGAAGATAGTATGCCGGACCACCAGTTATTTAAATTTAGATATATTAAAGCTGGTTTACTTGTCTTTGTCTGTGTGCCATCATTAAAACACAATTGCAATACATTAATTTAACTTCATAGAACTTATTGTAATAATATATCACTATATAACTGCAATTAGATAATTATGTAATAATTGGGGAATGCTAAAACACAAAATATAATTAACTGCAGCTCCTGTGAATTTAAATAATGCACTCAAAATTCAATTTAAATGTGATTCATCCTTATCCTTAACCATAATAATAAACACTTTAAAAACTAAATAAATAATAGCATTCCTTTTAGTCTGTTTAGTGTTTAACATATTATGTAAGGTTTTCTTAGCAGCAGAAAGCAGAAAAAAAAAGTTTATTTCAGTTGGACTACAATATAGAGCAGTTCTTTCTGATATTTATAAGTACCACCCAGCACAGAAATGCAATTCTGAACTTGTAGTGAAGTCTGTAAGAGGGCTAATCATTGGATCAGAGCCTAATCCTCTCCGTGTCAGTGGGCACGTAATACATTCGCATAAATTCTCTACTGGGATCCCAACTGTTTGTAGGCAGTAAAGCTTGCTCTTAAATTATTTACACTGTAATTCAGTCAGAAAAAAGGAATAAAATAAAAACATATGCTGCTTAAATGTTGCCTTTTTATAGGACTACTAATCGCCAGTCAGATATTATTATCCCCAGGATTATTTCCAAAAGACTAATTTCTCCATCTAATCACCTCAATCACCCTGGATGACACAGTAACCCAGTTTTAACATAGAGCCACATGCTTACAAAGAAATAAACAGTCATGATACAGTCTTATATCATGGCACAAACTCCTACCATCTCCTCGATTCCACTTTCCATTTCCTAAAAAAAAAAAAAAAAAATTCTTCGCTTTCCACACGTCCTAAACGTACACTCTGCCACAGACAGAAATAGAGTGTCCCGAGATCCAGGAAAAATCCAGACTCATCATGTGGGAGTCAGCGTCTCTCTCTGCCAGGCTTTAGCTCAGTCACCAGCAAAGTGCAAAGTTTATTCTCAGTATGGTGTGACAAACAGGAGAGCAAATGTCTTTATGTCTTGGGTGTACACAGCTTGTCTCAATATTTAGACAGAAATGGACAACATATGTAAGATAACTGCTGTTAAGGCTTGTCAGTGATTCCAGGCATGCAGGGACTGCATATACTAAAGTGACAGGCTTGTAGAAGTGTGTAATATATATACACACATATATATACTGCCATCACAAGAATGAACAGGCTCAGACTTGTTTACTAGCCACAAGTTAACTGGTATCTTAAGGCGGGGAGGACTACAGGGCCCCAAAACTGGAGCCCTTTCATCTTGAGCTCCATGTTTTCATCTGAATTTCCTCTCTGGGTTTGTAGGTGGGAGCACAGACATGACATAAACCTGCAAAACTTTCAGAGTAACGAGGTTTAAAAAAAAAAAAAAAAAAAACACTTCACTCCTGTCTCGAAATTGTTAGCTCGCTAGCTAACTCTAAGCTAGGTAAGCTAAGTAGCTGCTAAGCTTACACAACTAAATTGTCAACTAAAATAAATAAGGCGATATAAAACCAAGTAACTCTGCTAATATAACATTACTGTTTCTAAAATAAATGAACTTCATATAAAACACCACTTCCAAAAAACTGGTAACGAACATCTGCAGCTAGCAACTATCCATTTTTTTCAGGCGCCTCGTCTTGTTGACATCGACCACTGCACGCCTTTGAAGGTTGTACGATCACGGATTGGTTGAGAGCCTGTCGCTCCATCCCTCCGTGCCTTTTCATTGGCCAATACGTTTGTCAATCAAAATACAGCCTCGCGTTTCTCACAGGCGCATATAACTCAGAAAACATCGTATTTTACGTAAACCAACAAGAAAAAAAGTCCCTAAAACGACGCGTTGTAGTGCACTAATGTTTCTCTTTCACCGTATGCGAATGTCAGTTCAATATAAAGCACGCAGGCAGCAGACCATACCGTTTAATCCTGGGTCTCCGTTGTTATCTGTCGGAGCAGCAGGGGCAGCAGCAGCAGCGTCGGACATGGTTTGTGTACAGAGAGACTTGCGTAAGACTGACAGACCCTCACCACATGAACACACTCGGTCGTGCACACAGACGCGTAGCAGCAAAGGGGGTTGACCTTAGGTCGTCTAAATTGAAGGAGAATAAGTATCAGGCACAAAAAACGAGCCTATGTTCCGAAAAGAAAACAGAGAAGGTTCGTTTTGAAGTTGAGCAGCCCGTTGTCTAAAATGACGCAAGCACTGAGCTGGCCAATGATAAGGAGGCTACTGGATTACGTAATGAGGTAAGATGGAAAGAAAGATAAACAAACAGCAGACGTGCAGTGCAACGAACTCAGCCTATTTTTACACTTACGATTCTTCTTTAAACCTTTAGTTCTTTGGGAGTCGTATTTGCTAAGTATTTATGGTTATTTATGTAATTCGGAATGGTTTCGGTGAAGAATGGTTGAAGGGAATTTAACCCTGTAACGGTTTTTATTGACAGTCGTTTTAACCAATGAGGACGCATATGTTTTAAATAAGGCGGGCCGTAGGCGGGATATTGACGAGCTTTGAACCAATCAGTAAGTGAACATTACAGATCGTGCTGTGGTTATCCTAAATAAGTTAAATTACATAAAAAAACAAACAAATAAATAATAAATAACTGTATAAACAGTCTACATTTTCACATTTGTGGTTTAATGTCCAAACATAGAAACAAATTAATTAGCATTTATAACCATTTTTTAGACTTATTTTTAAAATCATTAAACCATCTGTTTTTGTTACTGTACATTTAAAGGAATATGTAAAATGATGTGATTTGATGCTGGATTTGCAGCAGTTCTTCGGACTAATCAGTAAAAGTGGAGAGGTGAAGCAGGAGGAAGAAAGACTGTGTGAAGTATAAAATTGACAGGTCTTACATATTGCTGCTTTAAGAATGATCTGAGATAAATGAGCTCTGTTCTAAATGGTTGTCCTGCCTGAAAAAGAAACTGAAAAAGAAAAAGCTGACACAATATTTAGAACCTTAATATGAGTGGATGGCACTACACTGCTGTTGGTTTAATAGATACATGTAAATGAGTTACCTCCGGTAACAGCACAGAAACAATTAATTCAAAACAGGTTATTTATTAATTAATTTTTTTTATACATATACTGTATGGACTGGCAATTTCTATAAACTCTTTAATAATAAAAAGGGCTATTTATTTCTATGATATATGGCCATTCAGCATTGAAGTTTAGTGGCAACATAAACAAATCATGTAAAAAAAAGTTTCAGCCACTGCATTTAATCTATGCCTATACACTGAATGACCAGTACTCAAACCAGGCTTTCTATACTACTCTCTTTATTGCCATTTCACACTTGTACTCTCTCAAACACATCACTACTCAAGTGCCTTGCTTTTTAGACAGCAAAGCAATTATAGCTTATAAGGAAACCAGTCAAATGAGAAATGGGGTAAGTTAAAACACAACTGTCATATATATTTTATTAGCTGTATAGTGGTATACATCATTACAACACTGAAGAAAGAGCTCGGCAAAAAGAAAAATCTGCATAAATTGGCAACATAACAGAAAAAAAGCAGTACATTTACATATATTCCTCTTACAGCAGTTTAGCTCCGCCTATTCTTGCTGAAGTTGGAGTGTTGTAATTTGGACTTCTATTTGAAAATAGGCACAATACAGGACAGCCAGTCAGAACAATGGCTATTTACATACTAGTCTAAGAGGCATAGCAAGATGGGCTTTTAATTCTACAAGAGGTTAATTATGAGTGATGTTGGTACTTAAACCAATCCAAACATCATAAGTTGGTTTTATGGAAATAAAAATACACTTATCATCAAAACAATAGTTGCACAAATATTTGCACCCAGAAGGAACAACCGACAGGAATAAACTGTGACATTCTGGGATATAAAGATGATTTAAGTTTTACGCTCTGCCGTGCATGTAGCCTTTTTGCTATACCTCACTGACCCAACAGCCACGATTGTGGACGTTCAGCAGTGATGCCCTCCATGTCATCCTGTTAGTGCCAGCACCACTGGCAGACAACTGCACAACGCAGGACTACATGCATGGTGTGGAGGCACCGTGGTCAATGTCAAGATCAGCGTTTGTTGTCACATGTCACTCTTCAAGAAAGCCTGGCATCACTCCACCTCCATCCCTACCACAGAATATGCAGTGTGTGAGAATATTCAAGCTGCATGGGATGGACTATTACAGGACACCATTAGGAACCTCTACAACTCCATGCCCGACACCATACTGAGAAACACTACTTCTATATGTGTACCTCAATAAATATATCGCCATATTAAATTTATCATTATTTATCGGTTCTGGTAACCTTTATCTTCCTTCTAAAGAGCACTGCAAGCCCACATTTTCATTCTGGGTGCAACTATTATACACCAGAAAGCCACATGTTTTGGAAGGCTGCTCCACTTCATTACCCATATGAGCTTTTAATGGATTTTTGTACACTTATTGGGAGTGGGACTTTATCCTGAGTTGTCTGCATCTGGATATGTGTTTGAAAAAACACTGGGTGCCTATATAACACGCCGCCCACTCTCTGCAGCCTATAGTTAGTTATCCAGATTAGATCAGGGTTATGTTGGACATATCACTAATGAGTATGGCTCAAGGAGTTTGCCAGACAATGGAAAACGCATGCTCTAATAACAGATATACTAAAAAGGTATATAACAGTAATTAACATAATTAGAATCGAGTTTCCTCGTTTTTTTTGGATAATCTTGCTCTAAAGACTACCGCGGCACTGCTGTGGTATGTTTATCATATTCACCTATGGTTATGTGTTTACTTTTGACCAGAGTGCACCCTCAAGGTGGTTATTTATATAGGGCACGGCTGATCCAGATTAGAGCAGGGTTATATTTGGCATAATACTAATAAGAATGGCTCACTGAATATGCCCGACAATAAAAAACATATGCTCTATTAACAAATGCGATATGTTAATAGGATACAGTCATTACACTGTTCATTTATTTCCTGAACTTGAACATGTTGCTTTAATAACAGAGGTAAAGTGGCTGTCAGGACTAGAACTAGCATTTATTTAATAAGGGTTTGCTGCTTTACATCCATAGATGCTGGGTACAGTTCCATAACTATTATCTCGCTACGAAAATCCCCATCATGCATTAGACCAGATAAGTCATACAACCCTGTGCATCCCAAATCCTGACAGCTAGCACACGTTTATGTAGAGTACAGCATTACAAAATGCCCGGCTTCAAGCTTTTGCCCCAAAGCACATGTAGATTTTCCAAAGTTCCCTTCACATTCATCATCAGAAGGGGACCTCCAGTTTTTTATTTCTATGTAATTGATGGTATGATGTAAAATGATTATTTGTAGACCAACTTGACAGTTTTTGTAGTGGCTGTAATGGGAACCAGGGATCACAATGCCCACAAAACAAATATAGCTAAAGATCTTCCCTACAGAGCAATAATTTATGATTTATGACTGAATTATAGCTGCATAATCTAATCCAAGAGATGCAAACAAATTAATTTAATGGTTTAGGGTGAAATGGTTAATTGTAGAGAAACTTAAGACTCAGTTCTTTACAAAGCGAAGGAGTCACTGTATCTACAATGCAAATAAAGCAATTCTTTTACCAATACCAAACCACCAGTGAACCTCCATGTGTCTTTTAGTTTTTATATGTAGTGTTGATGGTAAAATAATCATTAATCTAAAATACAGTAGTAAGATTTCTCTGCAGACTATGCTTTTCAACTTTTTGCAAAGTTTTTCTAGAACTGAAAATTTCACACCAACCAATCTGAATGATTTTATTACAACCATTTCACTCTGAAATATCGGTCGGTTTCCACCTTACAATTGGAAAATCTTGCTTAGTAATAGTTACCTTTCAATTTGGCCAGAGTGTCCCTTTACGGAACCTAATTAAATCTTTGCTTCCTCTGCAATAGAGTCTGCTTTAAGCAAAGAGGTGCTTTGTGGACTTCTGTGGCTGTACACTTTAGTTTAATGGCTGAACAGAATTAGACTGCAAAGCCCAGTCTGTGCTGGTAAGGGAGTGTTATTTCACAAAAAGGATAACTTAGAAGTTCAGGACTGGCCAACAGCAATGCTCCTCAGCTCCTCTCCAATTAGACAAGCCTAACTTTAAGCTAAAGTTTCCTGGCTGAACTGAGAAATCCTGTTTAGTAAAATAAACCCCCAGGTGTTGGAAAGAAAGAGAGACAGCTTTCAATGTATTGTTTGTTCAGTTTATAAATACCATTTTTCATTATCATAATCTCTATAATCTTTCTCAACTTGCAACGAGAGAGATGTGAGAGTGGGGAAGAAGAAGAAAAAAAAACAAAAAAAAAAAAAACAGGTACAGTAAGGGCAACAGTTTTCTCACTCCAATAATTAGTCTGTAGTTTAAATATAGATGAACCGCAGCAAACAAACAACACACCTACACTCCTGTCTGCAATGATGACTTTCTTTGGGGAGCTGCATGGCTGTGACCGAACCAGACCCCTATTTGCATTACCAAAATTGGCCTCTTTAAATGTGGATGTCTAGAAAGATTTCTACCTTTGGACACTACATCTCCCACAATGCATCAGCGAAATGTCTTGTTACCAAGATAGAGAGAAAGTCAGCCAGGGCCCCTGAGCCATGAAAAGAGAGTTCCCTGTTTACAACAACCTGGAGAAACACTACCAAAGTACATCAGCTCTTAAAACCAAACACCCATCGCAGGACCAAACACCTGATTAACCTTTCCAGCCCCAACGGCTAAAGTTAACTGTGCTCAGGCAATTAACATTGGTTTGTCTGTGTGACCAGTGAATACTGAGGCAGGCTGATGTTGAGAAAGTGTCTGAATTCATTCTTTTATTAACAAGCAGTTCTTCCCTTATAGCATGATATAGCATAGTCACGAGGGAGTAGAGATCTCTTTCGGTCACAGGCTGCATGTTTGTGTTTCATACAAGGACTTCTGGAAAAAGGGGGAAAAATATTTTCTAACTGAACAGATAGTGTGTTTAGGGACAGTATTGGAGAGAATTTATTGAGCATAATAAAGGAATAAAGAAAGAAACATTCTTTAAACAGAATTAAAACAACCTAAACATCTTGGCAGTTTCACTGAAGATTTAAAAAAAAAAAAAAAAAGCAAAAAACAAACAAACAACAAAAACAAACAAAAAAAAAGGTACAATGGCACAAAATAAGCTGAGGCTTAAAGAAGAATACAGGGACATCCAGATGAGTTCAATTTTCTGTCTTTTATACACAGACACTTTGAACAAACCAACAGAAGAATACAAAAACAGGAAAAACAAACAAAAACTATGGCTGATGTCTGACAGATACTGGAACCTGCTGCCCACTTCGCCCTGCCGCTGGGACTTACAGGTAAAGGGGGGGAAAGGGGGAGAGGACTGTAGGTACAGACAGCAGATGGCACATCACCGGAAGAAGGCGTGCGTCACGTTGCCACACAGATCAGAGCCCAGAGCCCGGAGCTCGGCTGCCCTTTCTCCAGATCAGTCTGAACCGGCTCGGTATATTGGTTGCCACAGTCATGGGCTGCCGGTTCACCCTGTCCTGGAGGGTACGTGATGAAGATGACGACGATGGTGGTGGTGGTGGTGTTGTGGTGGTGGTGATGGTTGCCACAGAAACTATTATTTTTCTTTGCTTGTTCATCATTTTAATCTTTCCCCAACCCCGCCCTCCCCCACACACAGACAGAGGTTCGGAGGTTTATCTATCTATCTCCACAACGGCTGAGTGCGCTAGTTCACTTTCTCTTGGAAGATGTAGAGGTTGTTGGTGGTTGCCACAGCGATGATGTTCTCCTGTGGGTGCCAGGCGGTGTGCAGGATCTTCTTGTTGAAGTCCAGGCTGTCCACGCTGATCTCGTCCTTCTTGCGCTTGCCGCCAGCGCACACCCGTCGCGGCTTTAGGACCTGCCGCGGTTTGCTGCTCTCTCGCGACGCCTCCAGGGTCACATCCCTTCGCTGCGTGCGGTCTAACATGCGGAAGAAGTTGTTGTAGGAGCCCGTCATCACCACACTGAAAGGAAAGTTGATAATTTTTTTAAAAACCTTGAGAGGTTAATAAACATGCATTAAACCCCCTAAATATGCCCACCGGCTACGGTTAACTTCATCAATTTCAACAGTGAAAGCAAAGAGCAAACTCTCTTATTATTTCAATTTAAAAGTGACTTTTTAGGGCAAGAACAAAACATTTTATTCACCACTCACAGACCAACCATGCCTCTAGCAACAACCTAGACTATCACTGAAATGCAATACGCCAGTTCTATTCTGTGAGCAGAGTGACAAAATATCATAAATAAATAAATAACCTATATTGAATCACACACCATGCATGTTCCAGCTGCTGAATGAGATGGTGAAACATTCCAAGCCCCTTTCATATTTCCCCAAGTCAAAAACACAGTAGCAAAGGACCTCCGTCACATAAAGGCTATATTCAAAGCTGACATTCAGTTGTGTCCTACAAACCAGAACTTTAACAAACCTCAAAAGGATTAATCTGCTTTCCGCTTCCTCAGAGTTCTGCTCAGTGTTCACATCTTTACAAGCAGCTCAAACTGAGTTACAGTAATCCGAGTACATGAAAAAGTTCTCATAAAAGTTACAGCTGCTGAATGAGGTGGGGAAGATCTCCAAGCTTCTTTTACCTTTCCTAAGCAGAAACCAGGGACGTAGAGGATCTACTTACTTGTTTCGTTTTGTGAACAGCATGAGAGTATTTCATAAATAAATAATTTTTATTAATTAGATGCACTGACAAAAGCTTAAATTGTTTTGAAAACGCTGACAAACCGCATGATTAATTTAGCTTTAGTGCTTAGTCCAGTGTCACGTGTGAGACTGAATTTTGAGTTTAGTTTTATATAAATGGATGCTACTTTTGATGAGTTTTCCCAAGACTACTCCACTGAAAAAATTGAAATCTCAGTTTGCCATGGTCAGTCATTATGGAAAACTGCACTGCTAAAAAGCAGAGCTCAGTTAAGTATGTTCAGAGTTATTTATTGGGGTGCAATGATTTATTTAGTATTTGAGACCCTGTTCAATATGCAGTCTCAACTCTCATATTTCAATTACAGCAAAGATTTACTGGGTTAGTAAATCTGCAAATCAGCATTACTTGCTATGATCAAGTGATGATGTATGAACAGACATTTTTGTAATGCTACAAAACCAAAACAAACTTAAACCTGCTAATAAAATAAAATATTAAACAGAAGATAAAAAGGTTAACTACTATAGCAACTGAGTCAAGTGGACTTGCAACTACAGCAGGAAAACCAACACTCTAGCCTTATACTAAAATGTTAGATCTAATGCACAAGGTACAACGCAGCAATTTAATTTTTATTCGTTATAGTGTGATGAATTTTACTGCTACACCAAAACATAGCCAAAAAAAGATTAATCATAAATAGTTACAGCCATCATTATACTGATTTGAAAAAACCTTAATATCAGTGTGATGAATGCATAACATTTTTGCACACCAAGTCTCAAAAGACATGTGTTCTAGTGATCTGGCTAATACGATCACGTAATGGCTTGTACTTTCATGTAGAAACGGCATGGCACAGTTTGCACCAGCTAGATGTTTGACTTTGCTCATTGAGTACTAAAATTAGAGGGGACAGTATGAGCAACTCTGAACAGTATGAGCATGACAACACTACTGACAACAGCAGACATCTTAACCCGGTGTTCCATTGACCCAGCCCCCCCGCCCCCTGCCCCCCCATCCCTGCCGGCCAGTGATAAGCGGAGCTTCTCCAGATAAGAGCTATGACATGCCCTCAAACAGAGAAGGTTACGGCTGTCCTCAACACAGCCTGAAATACCCCCAAATACAGCCAAAGAATTCTCTGTCTGAGCAGTCGGCACACACTGGCTTTGTATCAATATTTTAACCTCTACTAACAGCTTGCTCCTTGTGCAGAGATGATCTCTGTAAAAGCAGTAAGATTGTGTTTGTTCTATAAATAAAGGTCTTCAGATTTAACAGTAAAACAGTTTATCAGACCTTACTAATATTTGCCTTTACCAATGGTTATAGATTTGCTATTAAGAATCAAGATTTTTTTGTTCATCTCTTGGGACAATTTAGGTTTGCCAATTCTTAGTTGTTAAGTTTCACTGATTTATGTGCTAAAGATTCCAAGCATATGCTCCCAAGGGTATACAAACATCCTGACTCATGAATAAATATCTCATCAATATCCGACCATAACCAGAGCTCCTCCTTACCTATCATTTCCATTCCAGCAGCACTCAAACTTGTCAAAGATGCAGTCATTTTCATAGAGCGAGCACAGCTTACTCCTGAGGTATTCATGAACCTGTAGAGGTAAATATGGCAGAGGGTCAGTAATCAAGTCCCATGTAATAAAGTTCAGTAACCACTTGTTAATGATTAACACAATACATTATTTAACTCTCAGTTCCAGGTGAATACCATATTTCAATACCAAAGGTATCTGTCTGATCAACGACAGTGAGCCCATAAGAATCTGTTCCCAATTCGCTGACTGGGGATGAGCATCAAGTTACCATATAAATACAACAGGTACAGCAGTCCCTTGTGAACATCTACACTTTACAGGCTTCAAAATCTGACATCACTGTGCTTAGAACTTTCTTTTTTTTTTGATGATTCGACTTTAGAAATGTATACACATCGCTAAAATCAAGATTTATACAAAAATAGCATAAAATACCTACAATAAAATAAACTACAATTACACACGTAATTGTATAAAAAGGTACCCCCCCCCAAAAAAAACAATAAAAAAACAAACAAACAAACAAACAATGTATTGCTCAGTAAGACGACCTTAAAAGGCAGCCCTTTGTCTAGTGTGATAATTACTGCAATATCAGAACTGATAATCTAAAATATTTTTCTTCATGTTTTTTCTTTTCATTTAATTTTTCCAATTCCAATTGTGGCAATGTCTATCCTGGCATTTCCCAACCCAAGACATGGCAATGCTCTTGTGCCACACAGTTAAGGGCTCAGTCTATCCTAACATTTCTAATTTAACTAAATTATCAACCCATTTATAAGCTAAATCAGGTGTGTTAATGGAGGAAAACACCAAACTACCATGTAGGATTTTCTGTATACAGCAATGCAGTGCCCTCTAGTGGTTTAAATGGTGTTGGTACACAAAAAGTCTGAAATGTGCAGCACAACACGCAACACACATTACACTCCACATTTTCCTGTTTAGCACGTCCTGTTTAGTTTGTTTAACACATAGCTTTACACATACTGGCGGCTTTACAAAATGAGTAAAACCTCACAAATGTCATCTGACACAAACAGCAAAATAGCTGTCAGGTATGCAAACGCTAAGTCACATTTCCAACTGAGCGCAAGTGCATAAAACAACAACAAAGGGTAGTTATTTTAAAATGTTCACTTCTCTCAGACTCTCTGGGAACGCCTTGACTTGCTTATAGCTGAGCACCACTCAGGAGCCCTTCATTAAACCCGCAGTAGGGTGTCAGAATGTCTCCTACAGTTTAATACTTTAAGATCAACTTCAAATGCACTTATAAAATCTGCAGTGATGTTACAAGTATATTTTTTGGGAGCCATGACTTGAACACATCTACCCTGGACTCCCACCTGGTACGTCTCCACTGGGCGGTTTTCCATGTTAAGGTCCCAGATCTTGACAGACAAGTAGTCTCGGGTCATCATATAACGCCCGCTGTGACTGAACTTCACGTCTGAGATGGAAGAGATGATTTCTGAAAAGAAAGAGCGATTGCTGGGGTCTTCTGGCTCCTCAAACACTGTTGATGGAAGGAATACAAGCAGTATGAGAACCAACGAAAGTGGGGAAAAAATATATTAATAAATAAGTAGTGACATGGTAGAAAATCTACCTGCCTGCCTTAAGAGAACTTGGCCTAGTTCTGTGCATATTATTAATGTGTACATGTAAGTCAGCGTACGGTTATACTCACACTTGGAGTGCTTGTCACAAAGTGCGGAGGCACGCATGTCACACATGCGAATAGTGCCCTTGCTGCTGCTGTAGACAAAAGTGTTGCACTGGTGAGGGTGAAACTCTGCTGCTGTGATCACCTCCGTCAGCTCCTCCATGTTGGCCGGCTTTATGTCCACAATGTCTAGCGCAAAGTTAAGGAATGGGTACAGCTTCTAGACAGTTCCATCATTATTATGCATGTTTACTCCAACACCAGGTTAGATACTAATCAATAGCTAGTTTTTTGAATATCCATTACCTATTAAATTAATTACATAAAAATATATATAAAAAATATATTCAATCCTGGAATTAAAGGTGGTTAGAAACATATTGTGATAACAACTTGACTAGATATAACACTAACCACTGCAAGTGCCCCAACATTCAGAAATGTAATGCATGACATAGCTGACTTGTATCAGCACATTTACAGTGAGATGAAAACTAAAATTTGCCAGAACTTGGTCAGTTTATATTTGGGTTTGCATCCTAAAATCTAAAAGGACTTCAAGCACAATTTATACATGCATTTAATTTGAACCATGTGTATAACTAATATTTTTACAAAAAAAATAAATTTAAAAAAGCTACAATTTACTGTTCGACTCACAGGTAACAACTGAGCTGATGCATCAGCTATGCGCTAGCAACAGGAACTTGGCAAAGTGGATTGCTTCGTCCTCTGCATCCTTATAACATTACGATCTCCAAAAGCAGCTCAAATCGGGCTGTGGACAATCTGTCAGTTTTAGTTTCTAAGGACACTAAGCTCTCCATGCTACTTTTACTTTTCCAAAACCACTCTGCCCAATGTCGCTTTTTGTTTCATGAGAAGCAAAGGCTGCTTTTTGTGCTTGTATTGTATATTTTATGATGCGAACACCACAGCATTATCCTAAGCAAAAAAATACAAAACAAAAAAACAAACAAATCACTTCTCATATTGCAAGGAAAGCAAAGAAAAGGAATAAACAAACTAACAGATAAAACTGCCAAATATTTCATGCTGAGATGTTTATTTGCAATGTGTTTAGTATGTAGCTGCACTAAGACCACATACATTTGGATAAAATATAATACCCAAGAACTTTAACATGTATAACTAATATTTTTAGTGTTTAGTTTCCAATGTATTTAGTTGCCACATGAAAGAAATTCAATTTGTAGCAGATTAAACAGAGGAATTAAAAGGTGAAATTTACATCACTTTCCTAGGAATTATGACCATTGCTGCAAATGTATTATTACTCAACTGACTCTATATGCTTTAACTCAGAATTTCTGCTTAAACTTGCAACTTCAGGCTACAGGGTTTGGACAGAATTCTGTCGGGCTACAGGTGTGGAGCGTAGGCTCAAGACAGACATGGGCAGACTCTGTTTAGCTTAGGGTTTAGCTGGAACTTTCAGGTCTGATTACAGCTCTAAACGGACCTTTCTGGACACTAATCTCTCCCTAGAACCAATATAAATACTCAGGATTCTTTTCTCAGATCAGGTCTCCTACTCTGAAGACAATCAGTCTCATGCCTTGCAAGCAGGCTGCAGGATACTGAAGCTGCGGTCTGTAATCTCCAAGTGCCATAGGTTGATGCGCAGGTCATCTGCTGACAGGTATGTTTCATTGTCACTATTGACTGAGATGGAGTTGATGTGGTAAGTGTGAGCGTTGGCAAAAACTCTGCGAGGGCTGGCTTCTACCATAAGGTCCATGGGTCTGAACACTGGCACCTACAGGACATAGAGGACAAATAGTACACACCCAGAACAATGGGGTCACATACAATACATATACTTCCGGGCCCGCTGTGGGTGGCAGCCTTTCCAGGAGCTTTGCTAAATTTCCTTCGGGGTCAGTAAAGTATCTATCCATCTATAACTATTTTGCACAACTTTAGTACTGAACATAGGCACAGGACAGACATGGGTAGACTACTCCTTAGTCGTGTATGGGTACAGCTGAAACTTTCAGGTCTGATTAAAGCTCCAACCAATGAGCAGCGCTTATTAATTCATTACAATTGTTAAATTAGACAAACAAGACTGCTTATTAATTAAAATAAGAACATTAAAACCCACATAAAACAGATTTGCTGATTGATTTAAATTTCATTGGAATGACATGTAGTAATTTACCCCACCCCTCATTACTTCAAATGTTATTTCACCAATGTTTGGTGTTTAAAGCTTGAACCTTAGTTTTGCATTGGGGCTACAAGGCTCAAGACTTCACACTACAGCTCCAGTAAACCATTCCATTAGTTAATTAACCATAGATATCCCATTTTCAACACTGCTCCAAAATATAGATACAGCCTCTGTTTACACCAGTGTTTGAAAATCCCAAATCTGCCAAACATTCTTACAATTATTTAACACCCTATGAGAATACTCCAAATATTCTCCATACTGAGCCCATAAGTGCTTATCCGCCCATCAGGAGGAAGGAGAAACATCCAGACTGGGTAATCGTGTTAAGAGTGTTTGTAATTTAATGGAAACCTCATCTCTCTACCACTTTACTGTGAGAAGCAAAGATTCATATGTTTCCCCGTTCCTGCATTACAGCTGCAGAGGTTAAAGCAGTAGGCGTACTGACTGCACAGCGGGACGACTATAAACGTCTCAAATGCTTAAGCACAAAAGCATAAGGGAAAGCTCACTAACTGACACTCAGACAGGGACACTATATAGTACTCTAAAATCAATTTTCTTAAAAGATATTTTTGATGATGATAATGATTGTATACAAGATGATGCTCCTCCATAAGGAAAAGGGAAGTCGAGGACAAAAACAGGACTGAAATGTTGTTTGGGATCCCTTGGAAGAAGAAAAATGCAACTATATTCCAAGATTTAATTTTAGAGGAGTGAAAAACATTTATGAAGATTTCTACAGAAAACAGGCCTCACAAAAAAATCAAAACTAACACGCATATAGGGTGGACAAAAAGACATTTAGCTGTTGAGGTTCTTGCATTTTTCTGAGCCAACTGCAAGTTTGGTTAGGTAAGGCAGCAGGTATACTTCAATATAACACATTAACTCAAGAAATAGCTTAAGCTGAGGTATCAAAGACCCAACATTAGCACACTACCAAAAAGTAGTTTAGGGCCTGTGTGGGCACGAGTACATACCCGTAGAGTTGTGATGGTGGTCGAATCCCTGCAGCGTCCATCTTCTTCTTTAAGATTGTAGCCCTCTGGTCTCTTATCACGTTCACTTATCTTCCATAATTTTATAGTTTTATCTATCAAACACAGCATGCAAGCATGAACAGGTATGAATCAGTATCAGAATCTATTGCGAATCAACTACTTCTCAATCTGGACTGTGCAACTGTCAAACTTTTACAGGCAAAAGGTATTTATGGTTTAGATATGAATAGTAACAAAAGCACCATTTAGCAATATTTAGGGCAATTAAAAACAATTATCCAAAGTGTGTTACACAACACCCTGCACGCAGAGTGGGGAACAAAAACGAATCACATTCCACTCCTCCTCAGTGAAATAGGCGCTTGGGTATAAATGGTTGCCTCCTGGCTGTGAGAGAAAGGGTTAGCGCTGGATGAGCTGCAATCCAGCGCTCCAAAATGCCTTCATAAATACGAAGCAGTTGTATAACACATCAGGGATCGTATTTTTAGACAGAGAGCAGACAGCTCTGGTGAGTCATAGGCAAAAATCACTCTGATTTGGAGGATTTATTGCAACTGGGTTCTCTCTACAAGAGACAACCTCAAGTGCGTTTACTCCTCCAATGATTAGCCATACTCTTTTCCTTACAGCAGAAAACACAGGCTGATTACTGGAGCACTTGGACTTTGGCCTGACCTATATTTCAAATGGCCAATAAAATATGTGGTACTTACTGGTGTTTATAAAAAGCCCACCAACAAACTGCTTTGAAGTTGCTAGGTCTGTAATTTTAGTTTGAAATAAAGGCTAAATTTAAAGCCAAATGCAACATTACTTCGAAGGAATAAACTGTTAAACTTGTTTAACAGCCTTGACCAATATGAAAAGCGTGTGGGAAACAACTTTCAGGGGGCTAAACATTGATAACCAGCATCAACAGTTTTACATTTATATTTTAGATAACTTGTTTATAGAGTCAATGAAAAACTTCACTGATGTGTCATCTCTGTCACTTTTTGCACACCACAAACTCCGTCTTACATACAGACACAGCAGTCCTAATGGTTTAGACTTTGTGGTTTTTGGTTTCTGTAAATTACCTTACATAATTTACTTAGATGTTCATTTGATCTCTTCATATAACGGCTTGAAGTTCAAACAATATGAAATTCACTTTTTGTAAGGGAATTATGGATCACAAAGTTGATAAAACCGCAGAGCAACAAAGCAACCAATTTATCAGTCGGTTTTCATCTCTCAATATTACCATTAACTAAAGCACTGATTTGACTCTGATTTGAAGTTATTGGAGTCGTCGTACTTTTTGGGCATATAAATGATATCAGCCATGATTAACTTATCCAAAATATTAGCTCCTTACAGTGGGTATAACAATGTGCTTATCAGTCAATTCCTGTCAAATATTACACTGTACTTGGACTCTATAATGTACTTGCACTAACCATTTGTGGACAACAAAAACTGCGCTGCATTTTTCTGAGGCAGCCAGCGGATTTTGTTGATCTTCTCCTCGATCTCCAGGCTCTTCAGGTAGTCAAATTCAGGCTCATGGCTCTGAAACGTGCTGTAAACATTATACTCGCTGCGGCACTGTGGCTGGCTCTTGTTCTGCTGGAAAAAGATGTAAAGACATGGAGCACAGGAGCCTAAAAACACATGGATGCATTTTTAGGTAGCTGGTCAAAAATTTTGGAATTTTACAAGCATTTGATTCTACCCTAATGTTTAAGCATGCACTAATTTGTGGCTAAAAAGTGTAATTCTTAGGCTTGCTATACTTTAAAAGCTCTTAACTTTTAAAACTGTTTTCTTGTAATGAAGTTTGAGACTTCATATGACAAAGAACTATAATGAAGCTGAACCAAAACAATGAAGAAAGACTGGCTTTATTGTGGAGCGATGGAAGATGGAAAATTTGTGAGAAGAGCTGTTTCAGCAGGAGAGAGTACCTCAGTGTCTTGCTGGAAGATGACGACCCGACCGCCTTTGTCTCCTGTGGCCAGCAGTTCCCCTGAGTGGTTGAACTCCACAGTGGAGATGATGTCGGCTGTAAGAGACACAGACACAAACACACTTGTCAAATTTCTTTCAATCCTGAAAACCAAAGACAGGGATTAAGAAGACACTTGATCCATTTGAGAAATCCTGGCTTCCAGGATTCAGAAGTAAGCAGCAAAAGGATGTCCAACAAATATATGAACTACTGCTGTATGTATTGAGAGTTCCAATGAGTGTTCCAATCCAGTTCAGTTTCCTATAGTCATTCTTAACAATAAAATGAGAAACGACAGACAAAATATAAAAAGAACCCAATACAAACTCATTTCATTAACTTCTGTAAAGTTCACAAGCAATTTACAAGATTTAAAAATAAATAGTTCAAGGTTTTAAAAGCATGATGAAGTTTATTAGTACTATAACAACTCATCATTAATCAAATTTATCATCATCATCATACTACGCAAGCTATGCTGCTACGTTTCTGACCAAAGCCTATCCAGCATACACTCTTTGAGGACAGATAATGTATCATACACTTGCAACCGTAAGTCTGTCCAAAAAGGCAACTTTGTGTGTAAAATCTCAAATATAGATAAAATAAAATTAAACATAACATGAAACTAGTCCAAAAGGAATGGAAAGAGGAAGTGGCAGTAATATGTAAATATAGAAAAACACAATATTGTGATCAAACAATTCATAGTATAGAACATAATGAAATTATTCAAAAAAACTCCTAGTTGGAACACAGACGAACCAGTAAAGCTGCCTTAAAATACATATCAAAAACTGAACACAATGATTTGCATTCAATATTTAGTACATAATGTGTTTCTAAAAATAAAACACGCAGTTGGTCAGTGATCTAGAAGTGCAGATGTTATGTGAGATATGTCGAGAGAAGGAACCCATTATAAGATGATCTTTGTCTTTTTGTTTTAGACATGCATTGCACAATTCAAGTTTTTTGGTGACTTTTTGGTGAGCTTCCAAACTTTCCAAAGGGAGCAGTGACCACAGTATGCAGGTAACTTATTCTAACTCTGACTAGAACAAATTTAAGTTAAACTGTCTAACTACATATTCATGAAATGTATTGTGTTTATATGAAAGAACTTAATGGAATATGTCTGAACACAGCATAAACAACAGTCACCATTTCATTAGAGGTCTATTCTATGTTATAATGTATGCCTGTATATTTGCTACATTAACGTGGCATGCTATTGAGCCTGTAGGTTAAAAGGTCAGCAGGTCAAGTAAAAGTCAGCTGAAAATATAAGAAACTTTTGATAAGTTTGTGACTTATTCTACTTAAAATATTTAGGCGGTCTCAGGCTAGTATATGCAGGTCCTAGAAAATGTTTAGAAAGGTTTAAATTAAAAATGTTGTCACTGCAATTGCAGTTATGACACTGCTCTATAAAATTATCTAATAATAATAATACTAATATTAGACACAATGAGTAAAACCTGTAAACACTCATGTCAGAGCATTTCTGTGTACCCATCTGACCCAGACAGGCAGAAATTTCAGCGCACACTGTATCATCATCATCGTCACTATGGCAGTAGGACTAAAAAAAATAATTGGTTTTATATAGGGCTGTACCCGACTCAGAATTTTGTCAGTCGAATCGGATTCCCCTGTCCTGGTCGACAATTCGTTCATGTTTTTTGTTCACGTATTATAATGGAATTATAATAAAACAAACGTCTTTAGTCCGTTTTTCCCTCACCACAAACAGCCGTTATGTCTAAAACGAAAGTCAGCTCACTCGTTTGAAGCAGCGCTCCATGTCTGACTGAATGACCAGCAGAATTTGGTTTAATTTGTTTGGATCCTCTTCTTCAGAAGCTCTTCCAGACTTTCTGAGACATCGTTCCACCCGTGTTTCTCAGCCTCACGCCTGCCTTAGCAGTGAACCGCCAGCGCACGTCGTCACGCGGATTTAATTTTTTAGCACGTATGCGTCACAGCCCAGCTAGAACTTACATATATATTTATTATTCCCTTTTAATATTTTATAAAATGTCTTTCTTAAAGTTATTGTTCATTTTTGTAAGCTTTAGTCTGTTTTACAGGGAAAAAAAGGTCATTGTTGTCAGTCGACTTGAAGGGTCTTAAAGGGTCGCCGACTGACGATTCGAATCGTCGACTACTAGAGGGCAGCCCTTGTTTTATATCAAAATATCAATTTATAAGAATGCAATATTGAAACCACAAGAGCTGCAGTTTTAACTACAGACTATTTTATCAAAATCATGTATTCTTAGAACAATACGGAGGTGGAAAATAAATAAATAGCCGACATGTCTGCTGCGTTTACAAAGAGCATGGCTCACAGTGGCAGCGATTTTCTCACTGTTGAGTTTGTCAAAACTGGAGTTTGTTTTTATGTTTGTGAGAGAGGAAAAGTGTAAAACAAAAAGCAAGCATGCTGAGAAGTGCTGTCTGCCTGCCTCGCTGTTATTTACTGTTTTTGGAGTTGGCTTAAATTTGAACAACACTCTGGTTCCCGTCTAAATCCAGAACTATAAAGAAAGTTAAGAGAGTCATTAAAAACGCCATTGCTCAGTATAAATGATTTGGTCTTTTTCCTTGGTTGCCGAATATTCTGTGTGTTAAAATTTAAATATTGGTACTTCAAATCGTGCTAAGCAACATTAATACCGGTACCTTCACTTTGACATGACTCCTGAGCAATAATTTTCAAATTACAAAACAAAAGTAGAAAGTGGCTTAAACTAGAAATGAGGCAATGTTAAGGTTGGAGGAAAGTAATGAAACAATTTAGACAGTCAGGAAGCAGTCCAGATTTAGGAACAGGATTTCTTATTGACTTAGAGGTGCTTTTAGGACAGACTACTTTAGTCTAGTATCAAATGAAATGGATATTTTTAAAAACTTTGTATTATTAAAACATTTGTTACCATAAAAGTATTGAATTTTGATACCCAGCTCAGACAACTTTAGGGGAATGCACTTAACAGTCATACTGCTCCGATCTGGTCTTTAGCACACTACAAGACATGCGGCCAATACAGCAGCCTTGGACATAGAGCAAGATGGAGGGTGACTCACACAGATTTAACCCGTAGCTGCCCAGTGGAGCAGAAGAACAATACAGCAGAGCAGAAAGACTGCAGCAGAGAGCTTTTGTGTAGGCCTGAGCTCCCTGGGGCCTCTGAATGCATGTGTGCGAGTGAAAGAGAGGGAAGAAAGAAGATAGAGATGGATGGAGTTTAGGGTTGGGGGGGGGGGGGGGCTGTAATCGGGGGCACTGCATCAGTCTACAAGTTCATAAATAAATAGGACATACCTCTTTTCAAATCAGGAATAATAGACAAAAAGTTAAATAACAGATATAGAGAGGATAAAGTGCTTGGACAGAGGGATGGGAAGGACACTGATTCTAGAGGATCCAAAAGGGTCTGTGAATAAAAAGGATGCCTCACTCTGAGTAGAAGTCAGCAAACATATACTGCTATATTACGAGAAATGAAAATAAATAAATAAATTACACACAAATTATGCCATTTTTGACAAAGAGGAGAAATTAAGCAGGAGCTCAATTTGTCTTTTTTTTCCTTTTTAGATTTTACCCAATTTTCTTCTTAATTTTATTCATGGCCAGTTCCCAACAGAAAACTAGGCCTTACTACTACATGGTGCTACCTAGCTGGGAAGACAAAGGCTAGCACATCCTTCCTCCGTGACGCTGTCATCGGACAGAAACACACACTGATACCGACTCAGGTTATAGATGGGTTCGAGTTTAGATTTGAAACAGCATCATGCTGGTAGACAGATAGAAAGAAAAGCATGGCTATGGTATTGCTGTGGGCGCTTTACGCAGCCAAGCCTTAAAACATTGCCTGCTTGTGAGCCCCGAATAATTTAATATTTTGATTAGAGAAGCATGATACGCACACATTTCGGGAATGCTATTATTCTGCTTGATGCTGCGACAAAGGTTGGCAGCAAGAATGTGACTGGAGCCATGTGTCCCGAGTTACACTTTATTACACTGTGGATGGACGTTAGGCCAACCTAGCAACTTAAGTATATGATACTTTTTAAAATGAACAAATACAGAAAGATATGAAATATAAATACTACATTCTGATTTAGATTAAGTGACCACTACAACATAAGCGCCCCTGAATTTCCAACATGTGAGGGAAGCAAAGGGCCCTTAAATATATAAATAAATAATACACACACACACACACACACACACACACACACACACACACACACACACACACCATCATTTCATGCCCTCTCTCTAGGTAACAAAGCATGTATACAGGTTGCCACACTATATGTTTATAGTAAAGCAGAGCTCCAGATATAAGACCTAAACTCTGTGACATTCTTCAAAACACAAAAAGCTCACAGTAAGCCACGGCACCATTCCAAGGATTCCACCGGGGTGGCTTTGGAGAGCTCATACATTCTTTGGATCATACACTCCTCGATTCTTTCATCTGCACTGTATTATGTATACAAGCCGCCTCTGAAGAGAAGAATGACAGGTCTCTTATCTATGGCCTTGGCACAACACTCTAGAACAAACAGAAGTCATGCCTGAAAAACAAACTGCAGGACAGGGCTGCACAATTTATTGTTAACAGCGATACTAATATTACAGAAGGCTTGAGATACAGACATCATCTAACAAATCACACCTTTCTTTTTACTGTAAACAACTGGAGGTGATCCCGTTTCTGTGGGAGTTTTAACAAACCAAGGTGCTCACATGACCCAATAAGCAAAATCATGCAGTGGTTACTGAGCATGTTACATCAAGGCTTTAATGTGTTTTAAAGGAATAAATCTTTACCTAATCTCTATCTGCTTTCCACTGAAAGTAAAGCCAAGAAAATCATTCTCTCAAAAGGGGTATTTAATGAGAAAAAAAAAAGCGCAACAAACACCACCACACCACATTGCACGGTTGAGATAGTTACTTTAAGAATGTATTAAGCTACAGATACCTTATTACTTGTTAAAAACAGTGTAACCTTATACTGTTGGATTACTTGTCTATTTGAAAGGCATGTAATTGAACAAAGACAATTTTAGGAAGGCTTTTCCTAAAAGAAAAAACACTTTACAGCATTTGTGCTATTTGTACTGTCATACAAGCATTAGCTGTCTAAAAACCTGCAGATCAGCTCATATTGCACCTCAAACAAACAGCCACCAGCTGACCATATTTTCAATGTAACTTCCCGCTCCTTCTCTGCAATTTCAGCAGTCCTCGCTAACACGTTCAAGTTTAAAAACCACATGATTTCACAAACACTATGCAGGGCTGATTGTCTTAGTTACAAATAATTTACAACCATTTTATTACCATCATCTCAATTTTATGAAGCAACAAAGCACTGAATAATGGAGCCCACTGTTAGATCAGTCTGTTCCTGGGTATCCATGCATGATGTGCAAAATCAAGGTAAACACATGATTAAAATGTTATAAAAACACACAAAAGAAAATCATACTAACTATTCTATACCTGTTAAGTGGCTTTTTGTAAACCTGCCAGTAATAACTGAACTTAACCGAACTCCTGTATTTTTGTACTGCAAACTTAATAGAATACAGATATCTTTTTGGTATACTGCTACCATAATGCCGTTATATGTAATCTGTTACTACCCAAAACTGATAGAGCCTGCTGTAGCAAGAATGTGTCACTATTACAAATTAGTTTGGAGCTAACAACTTTTTTGTGTGCTAATCAACCATGACACACATGACAGCAAATAAACCATGCTTGAAAAATGGTACAGCATTCTTTTAATGCTCTGAACGGTGTCTTATAATACCTAGGAAAAGAGATGCAAAAATATGCACAAACACAAAAAAGGCTTATCTGCTAATATATATCCATTGTTGTGATGCAGAAATTCTTACAACATCTACCAGATAAGGATTACAGAAAAACCTAACATTCATTTATGTTGGTTTACACGCGCAGTAGAACACACTAACACAGTGTCGCCCAAATTCCTTGGTCCTCTGGAGTACAGTAAACACATCTGCTTGAAAAAACTGCTCAAATCTCATGTCCCATCATTTTTTAATAATTATCCACATTGGTCTGATTTTGATTTAGAGGTGATGCAAACCTTGCTGCTAAAGACAATGTTTTGTCTGGAACAGAAACATGTGTAATACCAGGTCACTTAAGGAACCAAGTAACAAGCTACAGCATGTAGGCTGAGGTTTATGCTGTTAGCAAAAGCCATGTAGGATCAAAACCTTCCTACCTTGAACCATATGGAGATGACATGGCCAAGGTAAAGAAATCGAGTTTTCTCGTGTGCAAAACATTTGGAACAAGATGAGGCAAGACTCGCCCGTTTTCCTCCCACTTTTCCTCAGACATGTTTTTTCCTGACGCAATTAATACATTGGCTCTTACACACATTACTTATAGAGCAGAAGCTGCAAGAAACTACTATTCCTATTCTGTATTTGTAGCATGTTGCTACATGATTATCACAAGGAAAATATCTATGAATTTATTTGTGTTTAGACACAACAGAAACTCCTGCCCAATGGCTTCTGTTCTTTACAAAGTTTGGGGAAATTGGCAGCTGTGGAAATAGACAGTGTGAGGCAGACGCAAAGCAGGTTGTGAAATCCTAGATTATCCCCTAAAGGCAAAAGATCTCAACTTATCATTTCACTAATGTTATATATTGTGTTTGGATATTAAAAGGTGGGAGGGCAAATGTAGCTCCGCCTGCCACAGCATGTTATTTCACATCTTAAGATGCTTAAATAGTTTTACAGTTCTTCATTCAAGGTTCCACTTACCTTCAGCTACGTCATCATCAATGGCTCCTTTTACCTGCGAGAAGCACCACTGCACGTCGTTGCCCCCGCCTCCGGCACCTGCAGCCAACAGAGTGCATGTTAAACATCGACCTAAATCTCACAGTCCACTGAACCCCGCCAGAAAAACCATCTGAAACCTTGCCCAACATCATTATTGTTTCAAATCATAGTAAGCATTTCACTGACACACATTACTGGATCCCTCTCCTAATATCAGGTCCATGCATTGACAAGAACCTAGTGATAGGATATGCATCATGATTTAGGGGCTACAATATATTGCAATAATGTAAACAACATACTATACTTTTTTATCTACCGAGAAGACATCCATATATATATATATATATATATATAAACTTCACATAAGCAATGATAGCGGCGTACCCTTATGCTATTTGCATTATAGTTCATATCTTGCGATGCTTATATGATTCCAATGTCATTGTGCATCCCTATTAAAACGGCACTGGCATAATCATTTTGCAGTATCGAAAAAACAAATGTTTAAAACATTTGCATCAAAGTCGAAAACTATCACCAACATTTTCGTCTCATTCACAGTTCACCCCAGAAGAGAAAATCAAGCATTCTTTTAGCATACAGCATCTGATACTGTAATACAGCAATACAGTGGGGAAAAAACTGACATGGGAACCAGAACTAAGTACATCAGGTTCTAAACACAAAGCTACTCCCAGCTCAGATATCCATAATTCACAAAAAGCAAAAAGACAAGTAGTGCTGTCTGATATAAATGAAGGGAAAAGTTGAGTCAATCAGCAAAAGAGGTAGTGAAAAGGTGGTGAAAAAACAGGATGCGTAACGACAGTCTAATAAAAAGGCGTCAGGAAGGAAGCAAGACAGACAGAGGAGGGCGTCTGTGACCTTGCAGTATCTTGTATGCAGGTCTTTTAAACCCATTCACAATTAATACATAAACATCGAAAGCACAGCTGTGCTTCACCACAGAAGAGCATTACGAAGAAAATCACACCCTATGACTTCACATCACTTTTAGATGGCTAAAGAAAACAGGTTGGGCAACTCCTATATGACTGTGCATTAATCCGCACCAAAAAAAAAAAAAACTGGTTGGATGTGCCCATTAAAGTTGTTTTTTTTCCTTTCTCATGGGAACAATTCTGTCCATGACAAAATACAATCCATTTTAAAGCCACAGCCAAAACTACAAAACAAACAGCCATTCATTCCGGCAGGCAGCTTCAGTAAATGAGTCAAGAGAGCCAAAAATGGACAGTACTTCCGTCAGGCTTTTGCCAAAAGGTCAGGAAGCTCAGAGCAAGTGGACTAAGCAGAATCTTCCTCCAAGTGTTTATCAAATCTATATACACACACACACACACATACATACATGACCTATAACATATATGATATTAAAATCTGTAATTGTGTCAAGCCCATCCATTTGTTAAATGCTGTTTGCTCATTTCCAGTACTGTGGATCGTTTGTTGCACATGCACAAATATACATGCACTGAGAAATCCGACTGCCCATCTCAAATCCTGCTGTAATCTGATCTAAGAGACTTTGAGTTTACTGTTTAGATGAATAATCAGGCAACTGAAGAAGTGCGTGTAAATGCGCTCACTGTGATTCATTTTTACAGAGCACACTATGTAATTTCTGCAATATTAATAATAACTGGTGTAGTTGGGTGAGCAATAAGAGAATATTTCATTGTGTCATAAATCAGGTTACAGCCCGATACACGCCAATTTGACCAATACTGACTCGTTAAGAAGAAAAGAACATTCGAAATTAGGGAGCACCATTGATCCTGTTTAATGGGTTTCAGTAAAGAACAGCATGCAAAGCGTTGAACAAAACCACTGTCACATTACCTTAAACTTTTTCATGTTTTAAATATCGCTTGGTGTCTACTCAAGTACCCAAGTATTCACAGAGATGAAAGAATACTGTATTCTGACACTATATTACTAACTATTACTACTCAAGTGTATATACACACATACATACATACATACACAGTCTAGTTAGTATGTTACATGACACATATGCTCAACCAAGAAATTCCTTGTACCTGTAACATATAAACAGACGAATAGATAGATTCTTAATCTGATATGCACCAATACTCCAGTTCTCTCTGAGGACATCAAGCTATGTTTTACCATCTTTACACAAAAATACAAACCAGCTTTGATATAGGCAAGTTGCACTTGTGTATTAACTATTCAGTTCCCCTAGTAGCCACACTGAAAAATACACCACTTCCCAGTTTTAGGACTCCACAAACGCCAGTAAAAAGTTCATTAGTTACTTAACTAGCTCAAACAACTAAACTGCCTAGATACTAACTTTAATTTGCAGACTGTTGGGATATTTTGCCCCCAGTGCAAAGATAACATGAGTACAACTCGTTTTAACGCGTTATATCATTTCATATCATGGAAAAAAGAATGCCGAAAACAAAACCATCACATCCACCTGCTCGGGAAAACAGCGAGGGAATTCAAGCTAGCTTGCTAGCTAATGCTAGCTAACAAACCCAGCTAACGTTCGCTCGTCAAAAACGCCGAAAAACTTTTGCATGTTTCTCCTCTGATACCTTTCGATAATCGACAGCGAGACAAAAAAGTACGAATGAGCAAAAGTATGTTTCTCTGTAGGCGAACTTCGACCAAATAGCATCGCTGGCTAGCAAGGAGGGAAAAAATCAGGCAGGACGGCCGCAGTGTGGCTAAGCTAACTTGCTAAGGGAGAACGCCCGTTACCGGCAGAAGGCCGTTTAGGAAACTGTAAGCAACGCCACGCAGCTACTTTCGCGATAAACTGCATTTAATGCTGCTGTCGGTGAGAAAACGTGTTTAAATGGACCCAGGAACGAGCTCACGTTACGCTAGTATGTCGTTTTAGCTCGCTAGCGGCTAAATCCAGCGTTAGCATGGTTACCTGCCATGGCGAGAGGGAACCCGGTCTCGGTAAACTTTTGGTTCTGTGTTGTTGCAAAGCGATCCGTCTGAGATTGTGGGGACGTGGATAGTTTAAAGCCGAGACACTCGGGACTGTTTGCTTTTTTTTTCTGTTTGTCTGGTTTATTTCTGGCCAAGTCCTTGTTTAATCTCAGCTGTGGAAACGAAGCCCATTCACTCCCTTTAGCTTTTCCTCCCACTCTCCTGCTGCTGTCCACATTCAAAATGGCGCAACCTCCTCCCAGCCACGCCGTCAATATGCGCCGCTCTGTTAGGGGAGGAGGAGGAGGATGCGCGAGGAGTGGGTGAAGAGAAGGAGAAGTAGAAGGAAAGGGAGGGGCAGGATGGAAATGGAAATAAGGAAGGAAGGAGATGGAATAAGAAGAAAGGAAGGATAAATTGGGCAGGAGCCGATATAGGCGTGGGGAAGAAGAAAAGGAAAGGTTTACAGACTGTGCTTATTCCACTATTAGACACTCAGACTGTGATAATTCCAGGATTAGATACTCAGACTGTAATTAATCCAGGATTAGATACTCATACTGTAATTAATCCATTATTAGATACGCAGACTGTAATTAATCCAGGATTAGATACTCACATTGTAATTAATTCAGTATTAGATACACAGACTGTAATTAATCCAGGATTAGTTACTCAGACTGTGATTAGTCCAGGATTAGATACTCAGACTGTGATAATTCCAGGATTAGATACTTAGACAATAATTAATCCAGGATTAGATACTCAGACTGTGATTATTCCAGGATTAGATACTCAGACTGTAATTAATCCAGGATTAGATACTCATACTGTAATTAATCCATTATTAGATACGCAGACTGTAATTAATCCAGGATTAGATACTCACATTGTAATTAATTCAGTATTAGATACACAGACTGTAATTAATCCAGGATTAGTTACTCAGACTGTGATTAGTCCAGGATTAGATACTCAGACTGTGATAATTCCAGGATTAGATACTTAGACAATAATTAATCCAGGATTAGATACTCAGACTGTGATTATTCCAGGATTAGATACTCAGACTGTAATTAATCCATTATTAGATACGCAGACTGTAATTAATTCAGTATTAGATGCTCAAACTGTAATTAATCCAGGATTAGATACTCAGGCTGTGATTATTCCAGGATTAGATACTCAGACTATGATAATTCCAGGATTAGATACTCAGACTATGATAATTCCAGTATTAGATACTCAGACTGTGATAATTCCAGTATTAGATACTCAGACTGTAATTAATCCAGGATTAGATGCACAGACTGTGATTATTCCAGGATTAGATACTCAGACTGTGATAATTCCAGTATTAAATACTCAGACAGTGATAATTCCAGGATTAGATACTCAGACTGTAGTTATTCCAGGATTAGATGCGCAGACTCTGATTAATCCTGGAATAGATATTTAGACTGTGATTATTCCAGGATTAGATTCTCAGACTATATTTGTTCCAGGATTAGATACTCAGACTGTATTTAATCTAGGATTAGATGCTCAGACTGTGACTAATCCAGTATTAGACACTCATACTGTGATTAATTCAAGTTTAGATAAGAAGGCGGTGATTAATCCAGATGTAGATAATCAGGCTGTAATGAATCCAGTTTTATATACTACACCTGTAATTAATCCAGTGTTAGATACCCAATTCTAAACAAAATTAGGCAGGTGCATAAATTTGGGCACCAAAAAAAAAAACCTTTAGTAGATCCTCCTTTCGCAGAAATAACAGCCTCTAAACGCTTCCTATAGCTTCTAAAGAGAGTCTGGATTGTGGCTGAAGGTCTTTTAGAACATTCTTCTTTACAAAACATCTCTAGTTCATTCAGGTTTGATGGTTTCCGAGCATGGACAGCTCTCTTTAAGTGACACCACAGATTTTCAATAATATTCAGGTCTGGAGACTGAGATGGCCATTCCAGAATGTTGTACTTGTTCCTCTGCATGAATGCATTAGTAGATTTTGAGCAGTGTTTAGGGTCGTTGTCTTGTTGGAAGATCCAGCCCCGGCGCAGCTTCAGCTTTGTCACTGATTCCTGGACATTGGTCTCCAGAATCTGCTGATACTGACTGTAATCCATGCGTCCCTCAACTTTAACAAGATTCCCAGTCCCTGTACTGGCCACACAGCCCCACAGCATGATGGAACCACCACCAAATGTTACTGTAGGTAGCAGGTGTTTTTCTTGGAGTGCTGTGTTCTTTTTCCTCCATGCATAACGGCCCTTGTTATGCCCATATAACTCTATTTTAGTTTCATCAGTCCACAGCACCTTATTCCAAAATGAAGCTGGTTTGTCCAAATGTGCTTTAGCATACCTCAAGCGGCTCTGTTTGTGATGTGGGCGGAGAAAAGGCTTCCTCTGCATCACTCTCCCATACAGCATCTCCTCGTGTAAAGTGCGCTGAATAGTTGAACGATACACAGTGACTCCATCAGCAGCAAGATCATGTTGTAGGTCTTTGGTGCTGGTCTGTGGGTTGACTCTGACTGTTCTCAACATCCTTCGCTTCTGTTTATTCGAGATTTTTCTTGGTCTGCCACTTCGAGCCTTGACTTGAACTGTGCCTGTGGTCTTTCATTTTCTCACAATGTTTCTCACAGTGGAGAATGAAAGCTGAAATCTCTGAGATAGCTTTCTGTATCCTTCCCCTAAACCATGACGATGAACAATCTTTGTTTTCAGGTAATTTGAAAGTTGTTTTGAGACTCCCATGCTGCAACTCTTCAGAGAAGATGCAAAGAGGAGAAAAACTTACAATTGCCCCCCTTAAATACCCTTTCTCATAATTGGAGTCACCTGTGTATGGAGGTCAAGGGTCACTGAACTTACCAAACCAAATTTGAGTTCCAATGATTAGTTTTAAAGGTTTTGTAATCAATAAAATGACAACAGTGCCCAAATTTATGCACCTGCCTAATTTTGTTTAACCAATTATTGCACACTTTCTGTAAATAAAAAAAAAACTTCATTTCACTTCTCAAATATCACTGTGTTTGTCCCCTATATGATATATTTAACAGAATTTTTTTCTCCAAACAATCAATGCTTTATAAAGGTAAATCAGGGAAAAAAAAAAAAATAATAATAATATATATATATATATATATATATATATATATATATATATATATATATATATATATATATATATATATATATACCTAGGCAGTGATTGATACAGGTTTAGATACTTTAGGTTAGATTGTGAGATTCAGTCTGTAGTGATCCAGGTTTATTTATTCAGACTGTGATTAATTAAGTTTTGGATATTCAGACTGTGATTAGGTTCTGATATTCAGTCTGTGATTAATCCAGGTTTAGATACTCAGACTGTGATTAATTCAGTTTTAAATATTTAATATGTGATTGATCCAGTTTTATATACTCAGACAGTGATTAGTCCCGGTTTAGATAAACAGGCTGTGATAAATCCAGGATTACATACCCAGGCAATGACAAATCCAGGTTTTTATTATTTACGTTATTAATTATAAAATATATAATACATGTGCATTAATTCATGTGTCAGTCTCAAACTTTGTAGGGATGCACCAATATGGGAATTTTGGATATCCAGATCTATGTAAATATGTTCTTGGGTGAGCAAGCTAAATCAGATTTTCATGAAAGGCCCAACTCTCCAGTTTTCTCTTCACAATGTCTCTGGAGTTATTGGGGAAGCCTCTCCAGTCCTTGGTACTGCACCAGAGGGGGCACCAAAATGCAATTAATTCAAGGGATGAGGCTGACCGAAACACCTCTTGAAGAATGGCCATATAGGTAAGTGTATTATACATACTGACCAAGAGCAGCCCTGGAGTCCGTATGCAATATTTTGCTATACACACAGTTGTTGAAGCGGACACATCTGCCTGGGTCTGCCTGGATTACTATAATGGATAAATATAACATTTATTTCTATGGAGTTACAAATACAGTAAAGTGAAAAAATGCAGACATTTTAACACAGTAGACGTACACATCCTGGCCTGCATTCATCATGAAGTGTTGGTTTGAAATATCAGTAACAGTTGAGTATTTGTGGGATGCTGATATGTGCTGTTATTTTTATGTGCAAATATCTGTTTGTGTGTTGTGTGATTAGGTCTTGTTTGCCGAGTTTGTGGGGAAGGCTCATCATAGGCAAAGCATTGGACACAATGCGGAGGGTCACATAGCACAGAGCTGCTATAAAATGCTACAGAGTAAAGGTGCTGACAAACGTCAAGTTTATTTTTACACTCTGCTGGTATAAATCCAGCATCACTCATCATGCTTGGCATCGTTTTACTACCTCTTCACACACTGGCTGTTTTTGAGTTGATAGATACAAGCTGACAAAGTCTAGGTTAGCAGTGCTGGCACAGGTAACAGGCCATTGGTGGTTGTCTGTCTAAAAGACTGACTGCTTTTTTTCTCTGTAAATCTTAAGACACATGTAATCTAGAGGAGTCGTCTGTGGTCTTGATGCAGCTTTAATTGAATGTAGTAATAAATGCTGAGTGGCAGTCTACGACTTGCCACTGGCATGCCACTGGCATGCGTACCTTCATTATAAACAATAATTTTACAATCACATTTTTTTTTAACAGTTTTTAAACCAATATACACATAACTAACCAACAGTCCTCAATATACACAATGAATCTGCATATACACAATAAATACGTATGTTGTACAATTTACAATCTACACAGTATAAACGATGTACAAGCAATAAACAATAAACAACTATATATGGACAAAAATATACAGTTTACACATTATTTACAACACCATATAAGGAAGTATGGTTGAGGTAGAGGCAAAAGTGTTAATGTAGCGCAACAGCATTAGTATACATGTATGGGGAAAAGACTGTGTTGTATAATCTTGTGGACTTGGTGAACACTATGGTGGAACAGGAGTAACTATGGTCCAACAGATGATGTGACTGGTCAGTTGTTTATGAAGGTGATGACCTGAGGAAAGAAACTGTTTCTGTGTCAGGCTGTCTTGATGTACAGTGTCCTATAGCACCTGTACACCAGACTGTACATGTGAAAAGATGTGAACAATGTGTGTTCTTTGGGATAACGTTCAGTACAAGAATAAGCAGGTCCACAGCAGTAGGGCCATGGGTCAGTATACTTTATTAATGGTGTGTAATATCTTCATGTTCTCTAAGCATAGTTTTGAGTTGTCTTCATGGGAAGTAAGGCATTAGATCACTCTTTTCTGAAGGGAGCTTGCCCATTATACAAATATCAGGGAAACGAGAGGCACTGTGTACATATTTAAGACAACGTGACTCTGTTATATGGACTGTTTTAACAAATTTGCTCAAACTGCAGTTTATAAAAGAACAAGGAAGTATTCAGATATATTTAGCTGATTCTGTTGTGATCTATTAAACACCAGACATTAATGGAGATAGTAATAAGATAAATATATACAAAATCATCATACACCGGGCACTTTCTATTAGGAGGTGTCTATCTTAAATCCTAACTCTAATACTTGTGTTTTCATTTAGCTTTGTTTTGAAAATGTGTTGTAAATTATCATTTGTATTTATTAACTGTTAACAGATTTATCAAGAGAGAATCTTTAAATAATGCTTCACTGCTTCACTGTCCCTGATGGCCACATAGTAAGAAGTTAAGTCCTATTGTTTTGAACTAAATGTGTCTGAAATTCAGTGAGGAATATTATAAATAGTCAGAACTGAAACAGAGTTTCTGAAATGAAGTAAACTTTTTGTGTTAAAAAACAAGATTTTATGTGCTTAAAACTGTTCTTGTCATGTACTGGTGTTTTTTTCTGCTTAGAATTAGTCTAAATAGTGCCATGATGGTTTGATAGTGAAACACACTGTAAACGTCAGAGCGTTTTGCTGTTTGTAAACAAAGACCATCTTCTCCAGTTATTTCAATGGTTTGTCAGCAGAAGACAAGCTGTTATACACTAGTATGCTAACCCCTAGCAATGTTCCACAAAGCAAGATTTCACAGTTAGCCAGATAATTTAAACCTAAAGATGAGGACTATCCAATAGGAAAGTAATGCAGCTCTTTTCTTATTGGACATGCTTAACTTTGGAATTGCGTTATCTGGCTAACTGGGAAGTCCTGCTTTGTGGAATACCTTCCTGTACTGTTATGGTAAATTCCAAGATTTGCTAGATGTTTTTTTGTCTATTATTGTATACTGACAGAGAGCTGCACTTACATGGCATGGTTAGTATTTAAGGGTGTGTCGTTGTATGATGAACAGTGTAAATCGCTAGAACTTCTGCTTTTACTCATGCTGTAAAGCTCCCTTTATGAATCATATATAAATATATTATTTGCAATGGATACCAGGTTAATTGACAGAGGTTAGGCTTGTGCTATAGCCGGCCAGCCACATTTTTAAGTTTAATGGTGCTAAAGGCTCCAAGGTATATAGTTTTAATGCATTTAAAACTGTGCATTTCAAGCCAATCTCAAAAACAGTCATTACACATATACAAGTCGTTTGAGTTTTTGTTTCCTGTCAATACTGTTAAACACAAAAATCAATACGCTACTGTAACTACAATACTAATAGAAGTGGTACCTCATATGGACAATGTATGTGGATGCCTTTGCTAAACACTTCAGATCAGTTCAGGTGGTTCAGACATGCCTGTTGCTAATATACGTATGTAATTTCAAGCACTTAACCATGCAGTTTTCAACAATTGCTGGCAGTAGAATGAATCGTACTGAAGAACCCAGTGGCTTCAAATGTTGCAGGGTCATAGGATGCTGCCTTTGCTCAGCTAGATCTGCCCCAGTCAACTGTAAGGTCCTGTTATAGTAACATCAGCACTTCATCAGGAACTTCTTGAAATTGTTTTCCATGGCCAAGCAGCTGCACGTTAGCCTGCACAATGTCAAGGTAGCGCAAGACATGCTACCGCTGCACATAGGAGCAATGGTAACGAGTTCCCTGGAGAGTAGAAAATGGATAGTGAAGTTTGAATATAGAGGTATAATGATGCGGAGTAGTTTTTTAGGGTTTGGACCACTAAGTTTCCAATAATGGTGATTGTAAATGTACACCAAAGATGTTTTCACACAATTATATGCTTTTGGGAAACAGCAGTTTGGGAAACACCGTTTCCTATTCCAACAGCATAGGGACGTGCACAAGTGCTCATGACTGTGCCTCTGTGCACAAGTGAGCTCCGTAAAGGCATGGCTTGCTTGGAGTTCAGTGTGGAGAAACTCCAGTGGTCTGCAGCCCCATTAAACACCTTTGGGATGAACTGGACCATCAACTGAGAGCCCAGGCCTTCTTGTCCAACATCAGTGCCAAACCTCACAAATGCTCTGTTGACTGAACGGATGACGAGTGGATGCTGTTAAAGGCTGTTAAATGTCATAACGCACTTTTTATATACTGCTGGTAAATTAGTCCTTTCAAAAGAAGTTGCTCTATGATTTTGCTGATGTTGTACTCATGCTCTTTCCACACTCTGGCTACAGCTGTATTACAGATTGTTTGCAGCTGGGAAACTCAAAGGCTCTATAAACCTTTCCGCAGTTGGGTACCCTCCCTCCAGCCATCTGCCCAAACTATTTTTGTTCTGAGATATAATCCTGCAATCAAATTGAATCGAACGCCCAGCCTAATGAACGCAGACCCTTTTTAGCCTATCATTTTGTAATTGCTAACAATTTAATGAATTGCCATATCCAGCATTTTTCCCCCTCTCTGCCGGCTTCCAACTGATGTGCATTCGCAAACACAAACGCCTTGTGTGGTCATGCACGAGAGTTTCTGTTCTTCCCCTCTTCTTATTAGCGAATCCAGCTCATCTCATTCTTAGGCAGCCGGGCCATTGACTTTCGGTGTGGGCAGCAGGAGCAGCTAAAGCGAGCCCATTTCAGACTTGAGCTGCTGAATTAGAAAATGGCACAATTCTCCCAGTGACTGTAGGCACACAGACAGGATTGTGGGGAGCAGCAGTGGAGGTGGTGATAAGAGCGGAGTGGAGAGTCTGACTCATTGTGTAGGCATGTGGAAGCTGAACAAGTGACCCAGCTTTCAGGTACTGCAGCAGCGACTGGCAGCCAGCATCAACCTGGCTGATTCCAGCACAAAGGATTTAATGCATGCTTGGAATGGAAGGACTGAGGGAAGAAAAATGAGACAGTAAACCACACATATCTTTAGGAAATATGCAGTACAGGTGCAAAAATATAAAAAGCCAATTAGCAAAATATTATTCTAATGTTAGAGGATGGTTACCCTGATTTTTCAGTGCAATTCAGTCATTAAAGGCGCAGTTTAAAAGATTCAACTCTTTATAGGAGACAGCACATCCCAAGAAATTGCACAGCCCCTCTAAGAGCATCTCCAGCATTGGAACGCAGTGTCAATGTTGTTTTGCCCCTATTTATGCTACTTCTTTTGTTTGCTGCTAAATGATGTTGTTTCGTGCCAAGAGCAGGCTGCTCGGTTGCTTTACAAGAGCTTCGGCCATTAGTGCATTTACTCTTTTCATTGGCTTCCTGTCCTTAAATGATCTGACCAGGAGCAGAACCTTTAACATGATTGACAAGAGGTTAGAATACACCATCGGGGCAGCAGTACTATTTCATCATCCTCTGATGCTGGACTGATTTGACTAAATGCTACAGTGACTCACTATTTCCTCTTGACGCAAACAGCTGGTTAGCATGCTAACGCAGTAGATATTTCTGCAACATAATGCATGGACATCTTTGACACACTGTCTAAACTGCTATTTCTTTACCTTATGTTGATTAATTTAGTTGATTTTGTAATATTTCAAACTAAAAATGTAAACAACGCCATTCAGAGTTGTTTGGTTGTGCGGTTGAGTCAAAACTATAGAACATGGTGGTGATAGGAACCAGTTGTCCAAAGTGTTTAATGCTTCTTAATGCTGCCTCATGGAAAGGCATCATCTGATGTCTGAGAAGTTGTTTTACAATATTTTCAAGAAGAGTTTGGCTTAAAACAGTGCTTTTAAACTCATCACAGGGAGGAGTAGATCCAGTGCATAAGGCAAAGCCCCAAGACACCTTCTCAGTACTTTGTTAACATTACATAACATATCATAATACATATAAAAAAGGAAGATACAAGTTGGTTTACTGGTGGTTAAGGATAATACGTAAAACTGTGAAGACATCTGAATCTTAAATAAATTTAACTACAATTAAACAACGTCACACAAATCCACTCAGAATGCCTACACTGTTTAGACAAGTGTTTCTCAACTCTAGAGGCACCATGCCCTGCATCTGCCCTGATTAAACACACCTCTAGCAGCTATGCAAGGGCTTATTAATGAGCTGATAAGTTGAATCAGGTGTGTTAAGAGCTGGGAATGCACTAACATGTGCAGAACAGGGTGCATCCAGGACCAGGCCTGAGAAACACTGATTCAGATTATGCAGAAATAAAAAAAAGGGTGGATTTCCCCTTCAATATGAGATTTCAAGGGAAAATGCTCTTCTTCAGGCTCTCTGAGGAACAAATACCCACAATTCATCATTAAAGGTCAGTTACTAGGACTCGTTTTAGCTTTGTTTCTTTGTTGTTCTCCTCACTGGTTATTTTAAGCCACAGAAAATCTAAGAAAGGGACAACAGATTTCAGATTTTCCAGATTTTGAATGATCTAATTTGGTACTCTAGATCTTCACAGACGTGCAAATCATTATGAGTATCTTTTAGTTTACCTCTAAGTTATTTCTCCATCTGCTGACCACTTTGAATGGGCACAGAATGACTGCAGCTCTTTAAATTAAGAAAACTTTCTATCCATATTTCTCAGCACACAATGCTAAAACAGCTCACACTGAACAGGTTTTCACAGAGCAGTTTGACAGAGTAGGCTAATGGTCTGAAGCAGAGCACATTTCAAAGGGAAAATAATGGCGATGATGTATTCCGGTAAACACTTAACTAGGAATAAGGCAGCAGATGGTTGTCTTTCCTATCCAACAGACTGGTTGGCAGCACGAGTCTCAGGAGCTCCTAATGTGAACACTTTATCACAGAGTGAGGCGTCAAGCACCATGAACATTCCGCCTCCACCAACAGATGGCAGTGTTGCCCCACGTTGCTGTCGACAGCCGTTCTGGCTGCAGGTATCTAGAAATAGCTTCACAGTCCATTATCTCTGCAGCACCCAATGTTAGAGAAACAGTTAACTGAGTGGAGACCAGATACACGGTTTCACTTGGACTGGTTAAAGGGCCCATATCATTCCTCTGTGGTTTTCTGTAGTTTATAGCTCTATAGTTTCTATAGTTTTTTCATAGCTTTAGTATGTATTGTGTACACACTGTTAATCTTTACATGCACCCCACAGTCCATCCAGTCCATACATGTAAATTAGACAGGACAAATTTCCCACTGGTTTTGTGATGTCACAAAAATCAGCACATTTTCATCCACCTATTCAGCCTACAGTACTTCAGACCAGAGCATCTAATCAGCCCTGATGTATTTACATATATCAGTCTTGAAGACTCAACAGCTTGTTTAATGAAGAGATGCTGGAAAATGGTCAATCATGACTGTATTTGGTAGAGGAAGAAAAAATTGCAATGTCTTTCTTTTTTTTTATTTTTAAGGCAAAAAAATACGCCATTGTTTTTGTGATGGCACAAAAAGCTAACGAATTGCATACTTAGGAGCTTAGGAGTGTTTCAGTCCACCTCTTGAATGAAGCACAATAAAACAGGCAGCCCATCAGAACTGAGCTCATTACCGTATAAGATAAAGGTAGTATATAGGTCCTTTAATTAAAATTAACATCCTAACATCCCATAATAATGTCCATATGATTAAAACACAATCAGTTCCATGTTTCATTATTTCACATGCTGGTGCAGAAAGCCATGCAAAATGTCATTTATGGACATTGGGGGGGAGAACAAATATAGGATATGGGCCCTTTAAGGTTTGCTGGTTTGGGAACCATGAGCTGCTGCATGTATGATCGTCAGAAAATAAAGACTGCGTGAAAACGGAAGTAAAGCTTTCACTCTTCCTTCAGATGATGGCAGTCTTGCCCCACTGCACTTCAGCGTCAGACGAGAACCTAAATGTCAAGTGCTGTCAAAGTGAGTGGAGGGAGAGAGAGAGGAAGGCAAGGATAAAAAAGTGGTAGAGGGATAAATGGAAGGGAAAGAGGTTCTGGAAACAAACCAATTGGTGTCAGAGTGTCAGTGGTGGAGGGTTCAATCTCTGGCATGCTCCTTCTCTCCTGGAACGCTCCCTCTGTTGACGGGCTTTGAGGGACGGCTGTTTAATTAGCCTATAAGAGTCATGCTAATGTCTGCCAAATCTGCAGGCAAAGCTGGCCACAGCACCACCTGACCACTCCAGCTTGTCTCTCTCGCTCTGTCCCCACGAACGGACTCTCCATCCTGGGGGAAAAATCTGGTGTGAGGTGCTGGAAAGAGTAAACGCAGAGCCAGCTCTCTGGACACAGGCCAACAGCGTATTAAAGTACAAGCAGCAGTATCTAGACTGGTGGCTAACAGACGACGGCCCTCTCTGAGTCTTTACTCACCACTAAAGCCCAACGGTGGACAATTCTCTTCTTAACTTTCATTTTGCCCCGGTGTGATTGGAACAGAGGAATAAGCTACTGGGCTGCCATGAACAACAGAAACATTCAGAAAGGCAAGGCATGCTTTGCTCTAAGTAGGTGCTGGGAGTGGATCCCAAACAGATTCAGTTCCTTAGTTCCAGGCATTTAGGAACTGATTTAGGAATTCCACTGCACCATTCAAGTTTGCCTGGTCAGGCTTGCATTCTTCCATATCATCCTCCACATCATCCTTCACATACATCATCTACCCATCTGAATAAATTAACGGAGGAGAATTAGGTGCAACCTAGTCAGCCTGCTCTAGTCAGTCAAGTTAGTTCAGCTAGCGTTCACTTTCCAGATTCCATAATGTGTTGTAGAATAAGACATGGGAAGCATTTTTTATTGAACTGAAGCCAGTTAAAAGCACTGCCCAGCACTAGCCAAACAGCCAGAAAGAAGGCAGATCACTTCTAGTCATGCATTTCTGCTTCACAGGTAACCAAAAGCTACACCACGCCCGCACAATACACATTGGTGTACTGATATACCAAACAACCACAACACGACCAATAATGAAATTGACTCATTGACATTTAAGGCATTTATCAGACGTTCTTATCCAGAGCGACTTACAACTGTGCTTAGTGCTCTGTTGGATAATATTTTCCAGCCAGTATGAGAAGGTTAGAGTCTAGAACCTGCCATGAGTTCAGAACACGAGCCTGTGCTGACACCTAAAGAGAACATACTCTTTATTCAGGGTGATCAAGGAGCTCCAGAATGTGATGGCAAAATCATGGTGAGGACCTGTAGTGCTGGGAACAAACAGCAGCATCCATGAACAGATGTCAATCAGGCATGCTGAGATGCAATTGCATACTTGTGTGTTAGAATCACTATGAGCACAGCAACTCCCGAGAGCTCTATACATGGTGGCTTTGCATGGCCATATCTTTGGCAGCATGACCTACACTGCTCCTGCCGTGACACAGCTAATGGAGGGATGCCACACAAGTGACCTGACAGAATTTGAGCAGAGAGAACATTGGTCTCCACGCAGCTGTTCTGCAGGGCGCACATCCCTCTCCCCACCAGGCCTCACTAAAGCCATGTCCCATCTATCTCCGTCCTGCAGCTGAAAGACCGAGCACTGTGTCCTCCTCCCCAGGTGCGGCAGAACTCCTCATGTGCTGCTTATATGTGCTGGGGCTCTAACTCCAATTCTGGCTGGCAAGCTGCACATTCCATCTCAACTCCTCCAAGATGGCCCTCGTGAACAGCAGCTGCGCCTGCCGAAATGCTGAATCCAGCTCTGCCAACAGCTTGCCCATCAGGTAGCAGCTGCTTGGTCAACCACATGCCAGCACCTGCCTGAAGTGTAGCTGGAGGGCTCGGTCAATGCTGCCAGGTCAGTGTGCTGCTCCGGCGGCAGGTCCTTGCTGCCGGCTGCCATCCAGGCGCCCTCACCGCTGTCCCCCTTTCTAGAAATAATACTCTGTGTAAACTGTATTGGGGGCAGTCTAAATGAATGGCCTGTCTACATAATATATTTTACTTACTTATTTTTCTTTAGTTTAATGTTGTGGGACGAAAGAAGGTGATGCACTGAATTTGCTTGAGTCAAATGTGTTTTGGCAATGGCTGTGCGGATGTCATATTTTATTCATGTTAAAATGATGCACAGATTCAGTTATTCAGCAATCCAGATGTACAGAGAAATAACATTGCATTGCTTTGTACAGTCATTTTGTTTAGTTGCTAGCTTTGCACCACCTCAAATCTCTGGGTCAAACCTGACCAACCCATTCATAAAGCTCTAGCTATGTCTCTGATCTGTAGGCTGTGTGGACTGTGGCTAGGCCACCAGGCCCCTATTATTGAAATCACAACAGGCTTTTACGGGTTCCTGTTTGGGCAGTACACTGCTGGGCTAGCTCATAGATACTAGTGCTCTACACCATGCCCACATCATTTTAGCTACTGTGGGCCTTTTAATTGATTTGGGTGGGCAGGGTGGCAAAAGGAATTGCAACTTGACTTTCTTTTTTCTGAATCCAAGAAGAAACATATATGGGCACTTTAATCTGACATTTGTCTTGTATTTAATTTTTTTCAGGTCCACCCATAAGATTTGTGAGTCATATTTCATTTTAACATCACATTTTGCATCCCTGTTACTGTAAGACAGGCGCAAATTGGATCATTCTCAGCACTCAGTCCCTTATGAAACGATAATATATGCCAATGTATTGGAAAATATAGTGCAATATATTAAATAATACGATGTCATATATGGGAAACAAGTGCATATATTTTGCATATATTTATATAGTGATAAATATATTACAATATATTGTATAATACATTTTGCCGCACAAATTGCCGCTTTTCTATATATTTACTTATGTATTGTAATATATTTCATTTTATATGTAATAGACATCATATGTATTTCTCCATATGTGTTTGCATATATGATAATATATATAGTTTTATATATGTGAGAATATATACATACTGTATATTGCCACATGTATGTATGAAAATATTCTCACATATATAAAACTATATATATTATCATGAAATATATTACAATATATAAGTAAATATATATTATACTACCATACATACAATATATGAAAAGCGGCAATTCCTTATGTATTATACAATATATTGTAATATATTTATCACTATATAAATATATGCAAAATATATGCACTTGTTTCCTATATATGACATTGTATTATTTAATATATTGCACTATATTTTTCAATACATTGCCATATATTATCGTTTCATAATGGGTGATACTGACATGGTGTTGGTGTGTTGCGCCGGTGTGAGTGGATCAGACACAGCAGTGCTGCAGGAGTGTTTAAACACCTGTCAAAAGTATCCAGACAACAGCTGTTCCATTGGCAGCTTCCTGACCACTAATGAAGGTCTAAAGCAGGGGTATACGGTCTTATCCACAAAGAGCTGGTGTGGCTGCAAGTTTTAATTCCAACAAAACAGGAGATCCCCTCATCAGCAGTTTGAAGACTGAGCAGTTGATTAATCCAGTAGAATCAGGAGAGCTCCTGCTCATTTTGAAAACTTGCAGTCACACAGACCCCTTGTGGACAAGATTGCACACCCCTGGAAAGAATGGCTGACACAGACACATAGTTTTCAACACCACCACCATGTCAGTGTGACTGCAGTGCTAAAAATGACCCACAACCTAAGTTGTACCTGCTCTGTGGTGGTCCTGTGGGGAAGAACAGGGTAACAAAGTATACAGAGATTTGGATGCACTACGGTCTGTGGTTGTACATCTACACAAAGCTCCTATGTAGTAAGTGGAGCTGGTAAAATGGACACATAGAGTAGAAACAAAGAGGTCTACTGAATGAAGTGCTTAGTGAGTGCTTGTGAATGTGACGGTTTTCATGACTTCACAAAAACCACATTCAGTATATAGACTGTATGCGCTGGGCAAACTGAAACTTTCACAGTGTTTGCATATGACATCAAACACTTGTTCCAAAATGGTCCTTTTCCCTGATACGGGCGCCCTGAGTCTGTAAATCATGCGTGTATGCGCATCAGCATAAATTTGTCCTCCAGTTTACCTCTGGCAATAATTATGTTGATATATTAAATTCATGTTGAAACTGGGGAAACATGTTGAATCAACTACTTTCCCTTTTTTCCCAGTGTGTTTGTAACCAGGGAACTAACGAACGAGGATGTAATTGAGGCGTTTTTCATCATGTTTTTGTCTGATCTGATTATGATTTTGCACTGTAAGATTACCCCCATTGTGGAACATTATTACTGAATCTAATGGCGCCCTTGTGGAGTCACGTGCAGCTTCGCTCAGATAAGAGTTTATTATAGAGCATGTAATACAGAAACAAACACAGCTGAATGCATGGCTGGGAATTCTGACTAGACTGCGGCGTCAGCTAATCTGCGTACTGTGTATCAGCTTGTGCGTGTACGCCTTCATGAAAAGAGTAATAAAGCACTGTAATTATCAAAATACAATGTCCTTAATGGTCATTTAAGATGAGCCTGGAGTAAGGAAAAGGCAGAAATTCACTCAGGTGGACGCGCGCATGTGCGGGGTGTGTTCGTAAAAGGCCTTCATTAATTCTCATTAAGGGCTGTCATTAAGGGCCATTAAGCACACAATAGGATAATCACCTCTCTGGAGCACTGACCTGTTTGTGACGCTGCTTGGGGTTAAACAGAAACAGAGCACCTCAGATGTAGTGGCTGGATTCTGGAGGCTTTAGCGGTAATCGCTTAAAACCATAGAAATACCATTAATCTTATTACATCTCGAAGAAGTGCTGGGTGAGTGAGAGCTGGTGTCGACTTTTGACAGTTAAGTCTTCTTATGACAGATGGAATTGTACTGCATTCATCAAGCGTTTCAGAGAACAACTGCTGATCTAGAATCAGGCCTATAGGCCCATGTGTTCGCACTCATTAACATCAGATCATCAGTCTTATACTCAGACGTTCGGTAAAAATAGGCTAGCAGTTTCTAAATCCAGGTAGTGGAGTCCTGCAGTACTGTGTAGTTCTCTGTGTAGATTCATACAGAACAACTATGAATAGTTAAATCAAACAGTCAGCTTAATTTTCCAGTATATCAAACCATTGTTCTCAAAGTTCTAAAATGCATGTATTCAGCAATTCAGATTGGCCATTAAGGTCTACTGTAAGGCTCAGGCCAAACTCTAATGCATGCAGCTGAGGCTTAAAAGATTTAATACTAATATACAATTCAAAGATGGCCCTGGAATAAAACACGCTATTTTATGATGAGCTCATGGATAATTTGATGATCTCGGCTCAAATTGGCTGGTTTAGACACAAGGGTGAACACACAAGGAACAAGCTACCAGTCCTTGTCTTCATGGCTGTTGCTGCTAAGGTAGGCTAGCATAGCAGCCCTTCTGAGCATGTGCTACTAGTGCAGAAATATTGATGTGTTTAGGTTATACATTTAATATACAATTTGAAGCCACTACTTTCTTCAGCACAAAGTCACACACCGGCTTAAACGCATGGCGCTTTGAAAGTAGGAGTCCTGAAAATGTTTAAAACTGTATTTACTGGCTAACATGGCGATCAAGTTTCGTCATCTAATGCAATACAGTTTATATATTCAGTGGTGGTCAAATATGTATTTTCAGTTTTACTGCTGTAAGATTGTCTTCATCAGGAAGAAAGTGCACAGAAACATTCTCCCCTTCTAAAACCTCAAAAACAGCCATATCTTCATCTTCTCACACTGGCTAATTTCCTTTAAACTGTCCTTAGGGAAATCAGTTAGGGAACTTTCTGCAGCACTTTAGGGATTGTTAAAGGGAAAGTTGCTTGTTGAGGGAAAATGTAGGGGTTTAGGACAATTTCGCTTTAGGAAAGCTATATGTAATACCCTCAGGGGTATTCAGCTCCAGGTCTTTCATGCAACTAGGCACTGAACGGGCACTGAACCTAATCACAAAAGCTAATTACTAACCACTGCCTTGATGGACAATATCTGTTGGGGTCCTACTATTAATGTACTGATGTTTTAACTAATGTTAGCCATTTGGCTTGATAGCAACAGTGTTTTTTGCTTTGCATAGGTGGAAAACAACAGATTCTACAGGACAGATTCTTACCATTAAACATCCCGTACCATCTCTTAGCCAGGTTTTGAATTCAAGCACTGGTGCACGGATAACAAGTTTAAGGCTGGAGGGTTGGCAGTGGGTGCAGTACAGTCTAGTTGAGTCCAGCTTATGACCTAGAATATATGTAATTACTTAAAGGAGACATATCCCTTTTCCACAAATTAACAGAGTTATCTAGATCTTGAGGAAACTGAACCCCCTGCTGAACCCCAGTTGAGTTGAGTTGAGTTAAGTTTAGTTGAATTTCCCTCTGGGATCAATAAAGAATCTATCTATCTATCTATCTATCTATCTATCTATCTATCTATCTATCTATCTATCTATCTATCTATCTATCTATCTATCTATCTATCTATCTATCTATCTATCTATCTATCTATCTATCTATCTATCTATCTATCTATCTATCTGAGCACAGCAACTCCCGAGAGCTCTATGCATGGCCGCTTTGCATGGCCATATCTTTGGCAGCATGACCTACACTGCTCCTGCCATGACACCTACCTATTCTACAGGGCATGACATTCTCTCATGTTATCCTCACCTTATGTCACCTGTTGATCAGATGAAGTTCATGTTGCATGATCGTGCAGCACAAGAACTACCAAAAACATTACATCTCTGTTAATATAATACCTCAGCTGTTAGTATTAGCTATTGCTAAACAGTCAAAAAAACACAGGACATAGTTTTGTTTTAAATACATATCTTCCCCTCACCCGCAGTTTTGCCATGGCTATTTGGTACTGATCCCTCTTTTAGGGACAGGTGTTATTGCCAGTGCTGCATTTGCTAATCCAGGTTAAAAAAAAATGAACTGGCTTCTTGAGAATTTTCTCAGTCAGCCATAAAGATTTTTGTGCAGAAATTGCCTAGTTGTGCCAGAATGTAACTGTTGCACCATTCCATCAAGAAGGGGAACATTTGAGCAGAAGCTCTCAAACAAGAAGTGTGTCTTAATGGTTAGCATGCAGAGGTTTTAGCTGGACGTTGACTTCCAAAGGAACTTTTATCCGCTCAGGTGCAGCAGACAACAGAGCAGTTTCCATGGTTAACTATTTATGCTTCCACATTATGCTGGCGGCTCTGATGCTTGCGAGGGGAAATTGCACTTCCTTCATGAACATGGCTCTGGAGGTGGTATTATTCCAGTGAGCCCCCACTTGACATTGGAAAGCAGCCAAATCTACACAACTCTTTAAATCCCTTGTTTTCTGATTTAGACAAACTGACTGGGCTTTCTCATTTCACAGCTTGTGGGTTGGTAGAAACTCCAGATGTAACCCAAATGAAGGAGCCCAAAAGTGGGTTTTTCATAATACGTCCCCTTCAAAATATGTTTTTCCAAAGGGTTCTGAAAAAGAAACATGAGTTCTATACAGAACCACTCCATGCTGTTCTTTTGTTTGTGTGAACATGGCTCAATTTGCCAGCAAAAAGGATTCTTCTATTCCTGCAAAGTCAAGCTTGTAACAATAGATGAAGCCTTTTTGGTGCTTTTTGGCCCATATGCTGGTACTTTGAGACCCCTGATGAAAGGAAAGGATTATTTTATTCTGTTTGAAGGTTTTGTTAACATTCAATAGTGATTGAAAAAATATCTAGTTTAAGGTTGCTTCAGGCGACATTCTACTCAACTGCTCTTGAGTTTTCCCTATCCCTAAAACAAGACAAGACCAAGACATTGATGTTGTTCCTATATGGTCTCTGAGTTCTGACTGAGGTCAGACTTAACGCTAGTAGAGAGAATAGTAGCAAATCTGTTTTTGAAATGTTATCATGATGATAAAGCTCTACAAGTAAAATGTACAGCCATAAAACATTTAATGTGCAAGTTGCCTCATTCATGTGCAGTGACTCATGCATTAAAGACTGCAACTCAAAGCCTGGCAGAATGCAATCATGCTAGCTTATTTACTCCATGAAAAACTAATGTAGTCTGCAGCCACAAAAACTGTATTTGTGCAAATCTGGATGTATATTTATTTTACATCTGAGCCGAAACCTTAGTCATGTGAAAACATTTAATTGAAGTCAATGACAAATAACTGAATATACAAAATAAATAGTCTGTTTATCTTGGTTTATGTTGTTCTGAGAACACAGGCATGTGTAAATTATGTAGCAGGTGGAGTAAGAGTTCTGGACAATGGTAGTAGGAAATGCAGACATAGTATGATAGTAGGATCAGGTCAAAAGCTGACCTACATAAGATCTCCTTTCCTCACAATTAAAATGCCATCTCCCAGGCTAGCAATGCCCCTCAATCTGATTGTATTATTTAGCTATGATTACTTCTTGGTCATTTTCAGTTACTTTGGACAAACCAGCACTCCATATCTAGATGCACTGTAGCATCACTAGTTAGCAAACATATTATGCTGACAGACAAACCATACAAGCTAGCAAAGTTCCTAGGTTGAACGCTTGGCTAAGCTCTGGTGCACCCTCCTGCCAGATAAAAAGTTTATTTGTGATAGAATACGGTATGCATGTTCATGAAAGCTCCTTTGGCCTACAATAAAACTATGGTTATTGCTGGAATGAGAGGAGTTATGGAAAAGCAATTTCCTAAAATATTGTAGCCTGTCTAATAAATGTTTGGCATGTTAGTTATAGCCGATGTGTTCTCTAGTGTTATTCCACTTAGTCCACTTTGCTAGCACTAATGAGGGGAAAAAGATGGCTGATGCTGACAGTTGAGGGCAAGAATATGCACACTTAATCTGGATAGCTGGGGTGCATTCTGCCCATGGACTTGAGAAACAACAGGGGTTAAACAGCCTAGAAGGTGCTCTGTTGAGTTGTTTAGAGGTGGCCATGTGGTGATGATGAAGCCACCAGATGTCTAGTGCACAGCTGAACATGCAGCGATCAAGCTGACTGGAGGATCTCGGTGGGGTGGGGGTGGTGCTGTCAGATTGAGAGCAGCACACGCTTTTAGCAGGTGATGCCTGCTGGTGAATGGATTCCTGAGGTGGATTTTTGAGGGTTGTGCCCATTACCAGCACCCTTGTCAGCATTGATGACGCAGTGAATGACTGAGAAAAAGGAACGTGGCTAAGACCAGTGTGGCTTCTGCTGTTATCGTCATCAGTAGCATAGTAGGAATTCAGGTGCATAGATGCACATAACAGACATTCAAACTGGCTGACCACTATGATACTTCAAAGCACCTGGGACTGTCCCTGGATCCATGACGAGATACTGGAAAACGTTTTTAGAGGACCTGGTGCTTGGGAATGTGCCAAGCATGGTGCATGCTGGACAAGATGCGACAAGATGTTTCTCTGACCAATGCACAACAAAGAAAAGATCGGTGTAGGAATTACACACCCTTCTGTAGTCAACTTCAGCATACTGATAGGACAGGACCAGAGGAGGAGCACACCTGGACAACCTACACACCAGGGACTGTTTTTGGGCTGTGTGGCATGTGGCACAGCTGGAAAATAAAGCAGTGCAACTTACGTGGTTATCTCAGTTAGTTAATAACAATGAACACCACTCACTCACTCAGCCACTTTATCTTTCTGGGTGGCAGCATGCAATGGGTGGAAGGCAGGAGACACTACGGACAGGCTGCCCATGCCAGGACAGACATAAAGCCATACATATTCACACCTAGGGGTAATTAAGCCTCTACAATTCACCTGGCAATTCACCTGTCTTTGGACTGTGGGAGGAATCCATAGCACCTGGAGGAAGCCCATGCAGACACAGGAAGAACATGCATACTCCACAGAGAAAGGACCCTGGAACCCAGGCCATTCTTGCTGGAAGGCCACTGTACATTTTCCAGACAATAACTTTTCCAGTGCCTCCTCTTTGACCTCATGAAGCATTTAAGAGTGAGCTGTCATGTTCAGTCAAGTCTCTTAGACCCCGAAAAGACTGAAATGTGCTGGACAGAAGAATCCGAGAGCAGTAGCAAGAATCCACTGAGAAGAAACTGAAGCCCTTCTGTGTTCCTTTATGCCTTCCTGAACATCCCTCCATTATATAATGAGGGTGGATGATCACATGAGTAATTGGGACAGCTCTTCTCTAATCTCACCCTGTTGCATGATTGAATCCCAGCAGGTGTCTAATTAGGAAGGAATAACATGACAGCCATTGCTACTGTCTTATTAGGCATAATATGAACGTATTGGAATCGTAATTGCTTCACGGTGTTGGTTCATTTTTCAAGTAGACCAACAATTTGATTTCAACTGTGCACCATCAGCAGCTACGCATTCGATGCAGCGCAGATTAACAAGGAGCAAACACAGTGCTTACGCATTTTCACACCTTCATACCACAACAACACTCATGAGCTGCGGACTGCATAATTAGTCTCTCTTTATTATTATTTTTTTGCATTTGTTAATAACCGCTTCACAAACAAGACCTAGTTTGTTAGATTGCACATGTAAACCATGCATTGATTATGATGCTGAGAAGGCTCAGTTATTGCTGGTGATAATGAAAAATAATTAGGGAAATAATATTGATTATTTCTTGCTCATAGCTCAAACAGATTTTCTGTCTGCATGCTAAGCTTCCATTCAATATGATATATTCTATTAGCATTTTAAGTTGGTAAGGTTATTGTTGTGTATACATAACACCTCAGTGTCACTACCAGACTGAGAGCAGTCCACTTACCCAGTCTATCCAGCTAACAGCGTCCTGTGGGCAGCGTCCTGTGACAACTGATGAAGGACAGAGGATGACCAACACAATCTCTGCAGTAGCAGAAGTGCTAACATCTCTGGCTTTACATCTACAAGGTAGACCAACATGGCAGGAGTGTCTAATAGAGTTGACAGTTAGTGGACAGAGTGTTTAAACACTCCAGAAGCACTGCTGTGTATCTTCAGTGCTGAGAATGACCCACCACCCAAATAATAGCTGTGCTGTGGTAGTCCTATAGGGGTCCTGACCACTGATGAATGGGATTTGTCTGCATGAAATGCTTACAGTGTAACACATGAGCATTTTCTGACTAGTTAAACACAGATATATAAGAGTCTCCTTGGACAATTGACTGAAACTTGATGAGGCTTTGGCTCATGTACTCAGAAAATATCTCGAGCTTAAAGTACAGAGTTGCATTTTATCTCACAAAATTGGCCCCACTCACTGAAAGCCAAAGCGTGCTTGGTTGATTCCTCAAGGTCATAGTTTGTCTCGCGAAGTCCTAACCAGTAGGAGAGATAGCATGATTCAATGTTATTGCTTCCGACCAAAACATACCTGTTTTGTATAAATAAATAAAATTAATTATTCAGAAATTCCTCGCTGAACTCTGCCGTAATGTTCCCATAGTAAACCAACACTGTAGTAGCCTGAACCAACACAAAAACACCAATGTCTCCATCTCCACTCTTGCTGTGTTGCATCCCATAGCTGCGTTATTACCTGCACTTGGTATTCAGTTACCCAGAGCGTCTATGAAAGGCAGTCTAACATCTAAGCATTCAAACCTTCAGTCTAATCCTGCCAACACTTTGAAGCAGTAACAGCCTGAACAGCTACAGTAAGCTAAGCGTGTGCTCAGGCACGTGTCACATGTTACATATGAGCCCTCCTTTAACCCCCCAGCCAAAATAAACCACACAAGTCATTCACACAATTTCTTTTCATTAGCTTCCTGGGTGAGGGCCGGGGCCCCGGGGCCGCACGGCCGCAGAGGAGCCGCTGCCCTTCATCTCTTTACCTTCACACTCTTTTTCCTGCTTTAACACCATTTTGCTGCAGCTCATTACAAAGCCGGTGCTACACCATCTCTGGGGGGCTCAGTGGATTTTCTGCAAACTCTAATAAAAGGAAGGGAGAGAGGGAGGGAGAGAAAGAGAGAGAGAGGGGGGGGTGTTTTTTTATAGAATATGCAGAAACACTACTTATGCAAATATATTTATCATGTATGTACGATGTAATTAACATGATCAGATTTGTTTGATGGTCACACCAACCATCCACTATTCATCCATTCACAGGACGCTGTTCACAGGACGCTGTTCACAGGACGCTGTTCACTGGACGCTGTTTGCTGAACTCGCTGATGATAATGATCCAAAACCCATAATACCTGCTCTGCAGTGGTCTCGTGGGGGTCCTGAATTATACAGAAACAGATGGGCTTCAATCTATAATTGTACAAAATGTATAAGTGGACCAAAATGAATGGACCAAAAAAGTCTCTAATGACATTACTGTGAAAGTACAGAGTAGGTGTTTCTAATAAAGTGGCCAGGGAGTGTAATTACAAGGTAGTAATAAAGTGGGCAGAGAATAATTACCATGTTTGTTTGTAATAAAGTGGCCGGGGAGTGTAATTACAAGGTAGGTGTTTCTAATAAAGTGGCCAGGAAGTGTCATTACAGGTAGGTGTTTCTAATAAAGTTGCCAAGGTGTGTAATTACAAAGTAGGAATTTCTAATAAAGTGACCAAAGAGTGTAATTACAAGGTAGATGTTTCTAATAAAGTGACCAAAGGGTGTTATTGCTTGGTATGTGTTTCTAATAAAGTGGCCAGGGAGTGTAATTATAAGGTAGGTGTTTCTAATAAAGTGGACAGGGAGTGTAATTACAAGGTAGGTGTTTCTAATAAAGTGGCCAGGAAGTGTCATTACAAGGTAGGTGTTTCTAATAAAGTGGCCAAGGGTTGTTATTGCATGGTAGGTGTTTCTAATAAAGTGGCCAGAGAGTGTAATTATAAGGTAGGTGTTTCTAATAAAGTGGCCAGAGAGTGTGATTATAAGGTAGGTGTTTCTAATAAAGTGCTTCTAATGAAGGGGCCCGGTGTGTGTAATTACCAGGTGGTAAGTAATATTATTTGTTACTTACAGGGTTTTCTAACCTGATGAGATAAATGAATAAAGGCACAACTGACTGAAACTTTAATTCAATGCAAAAGCCAATAAGGGCCAATTAAAGAGGAAGTAAAGGACAAGCCTAATAGAGGGTCTTGATTGTTGGTTCATTCGCCTAAGTTAGAAATCCTTAGAAAGCCAGCTTTGTGAATTGTCTGTCCTCAATGCATGGATCAGCAGTTTCTGAATGAGGATGGAAGTATTCAGCCTGCTCTGCAAGTGCTTCTCCCTCAGGCCTGCCCTGCTCTCAGGGGATTACGCTGGCAAGTCCTGGGGGAGTTTGCCCACAGTTCTGCCACACACAGACAACATCTGTGTGGAACCATCAAAGCAATCGTGTGCTGGACAGAACCCAGTGTGCACCTGACTGGCTGTCTGACGCATGCTGATGCACTAATGCAGCAACTCACCAGGCTGAGCTTCGGGAGGAAGATGATGTGCTGATTAGAGACCAGGTGGTGCTTCCCCAGGTAGGACACAGCCATGGAACCTGTTATTATCCCATCGTGACTGGACCGAAGATTCCTTCTGTTATATTGCATTTGCAATGATTTAAATGACTGTAGTTGTAAATTACCCCCTCAGTGCCATGTGATGACAAAACCAAGGTGTAATTTTATGCTAACTGTATCTTGCTGCTCAGTGAAATGAGCTGATGAAAATCAGGTTCTGAACTTTGTTTTTTGCTACAACATTTGTATTTGTACTGTTGAAGAAGGGAACTATTATTTTGGGTTGTGTGTGGTTGCATTTTTGCCAAAGTTTAAAATCTGAGTAAATGGAAATCTTTCATAAAACTCAGACAGAATGTAATATTAAAGTATATTAAACAGCTATATAAAATATATATATTTTTACATAATAAATTCATTAAAAATTGTACATGACAGTAAACTAATAGGTTTACTCATCTGTTGGCACAGAATACAAGTTGAATTTTAATAGCTGTGTCATTACATGTAATTACTATGTAATTACACAGTACGCTACATGTAAGTACAAAGTATTATCAATAAACAGGTGCAAACATTCATGTAATTAGGCTAAACATTCTGCCATTCCCGTACTTTCCCAAATCTCTTAATGCCACTATTTTACAAGCAAGCAACTTACTGCACATTACTAATGTAACTCATTTTAAAAGATAGCAGGAATGTATCTATATAGTACAGAACATCAACCTTTAGAAGTCTAATATCACTTTTCATTCTATTTAAATGTAAATATACAGTATTTGCATGTTATTGCATAGTAATTACACCTAAAAGTATGTAATTACTATGTCAGTACATAAAATAGCATTGCGACGTGACAGTAACAGCTTCAGACTCCTAAAAGTGTTTGTATAGACGCATTCTCTGTGCACACTGCCTGTGGAGTTGGTGAAATTGTTATGCACATTGAATTTGGGTTGTTATTTGTAAATGGGAGACTTCAGCTCTGTGATTTGGGAGAGCAAGAAATTGCCAGAATGTTTTAGCCCAATTATGTAAATGCGCACACCTGTTGATTGATGATACGCCTGCTAAAGAAATGAGGCAAAAAGTCAACAGACTGAAATATGCTGGTACCCTAATTAAAAAAATAATTCTGCTGCTGTTGCTGGTGTTTCCATTGTCTGTACTTGCAGTGAAGAGATGCCGGTTTTGTGGGGGCTAAATAGGGAGCCAAACAAGCAGTCACAACCAGCCTGACAGATCAGGGACCGAGAGTAATAAATCACATACATTACAAGACCTGGAGCGGCAGCTTTATACTCTTGCTCCTTTCACAATCTGTTTAAGGTAAATAAACTTTGTGAATAAACTCACATGGTCTTTTCTAACAGACACGGTTGGTTGTATGATGGGTTGTGCAGGTGGGTGGAATAGCCTGAAGCCATAAACACAAGTTAATTCATTGGAATAATGACTCAAGTGGAAGTAAAAGTAGCCCGCAGGGTCTTTGAGGCTTTCAAAGAAGGCCTAGTATATGTCTGGAATTTTGTTCATATTGTGTATTAATGCACTACATGTGTAATTTTATTGCTACAGTTTGTCTGGAAAGAAAAATGAAGTGGCCTTTGTTTATTCAATCAAGCAAGCTTTCCCATTGGTTAGGACGTGTTTTGAAACCCTAATGCATGAAATTAACCACCAACATAATTAGGAAGTCACAACAGAATGTACCAATGGGATTAACTTCAGACAAAGAAATGTTATTTTAGGCCATCAGAAAGTTTAAATATCACTGCATGGCACTAGTAATACGGATGCTTCAGAGAGGATAACAGGTGAGGAGCTATATCTCCAGTTCGCTGAAGGCTAGCAATGTGACGGAGGGCTTGCTGGACATTATACTGTACCTGTGAAGTTTGGCATTGTTCTAACATTTCTCTGCTGATCTACAGTGCTTCAACGATCACATGTTGAATATTTTTAGACTAGAAGACTAAATGCTTGAAGGAAGGGTCATAATGGCCTATCATTCTGTAAAGTTTGAAGTCTGTTACACTTATTGTTGCCTTGAGTAATGGCGCTTTAAATTTCTTAGATATTCTGGTCCAACACCAAGGATGAGCATCTCAAGGTGCCCCTAATTCGTATACAAATTTGTGAGGTTCTGGGGTCTGTATCTCCGGCTCCCTGAAGGCGAGCACAACAGTCCAGGGGTCATTGGAAAGAGTACAATACACTTATTGTGGAGTGTGGCTTCATTAAAGATGGTCAAAGTTGGGTCTTTACAAATCATTTATTTCATCTACAGTTTAAGCCATAATGTCATTAGTGATTAGTCATTGTTGATGACGTTAATCAAATGACTGTCAACTTTAAAACAAGTGAAGTTGTGCAGCCCCTAGACTAAACTTCAGCTAGTTAATAAAGGGTCCATATCTCTTATGTCAGTTTCGAACATTTATGTGGTTTATGTACCAAAAACAGTCATAATTAATTTCTAAATGATCATTTCCAACCTCTTTTTATCCCTTAAGCCAGATTGTAGTCTGATTTTAAGCTCGATTTAACTGCTCAAACAAGCTCCGATTGAGCAGCCAGATGATCAAATGAATTTCTAACATGTTAGTAATCTTGGTCACTTGTCTCCCAGTTAAAGCAGTTTCATGAGCCAATTTCTTCAAGTCCAAAACCACATACAAACAGTCGCAACTGCTGCTCCTACACAGCTGAGTACACACAAACAGAAGCAAACCGGACGATATTTACCATGCCAGCATCCATATATGCAGACTGTACTACAATATAATAACATCTACATTGTCTTTGTTCTTCGCCTGGTGCTCTGTTTCAGTGCAGCATAGTAAAGTTAGCAAATCTGCTGCAGCACAGCTGGTTTATCAATGACTGAATTCCGAATTTCACTTCCTTCCCATATAGCGGAGTATGTAAGTTCTGGCTCCTAGACCATAAAAAATTTGTACAGGAAGGAATTGTGTACACATGGCTTAATTCCAAATGGCTGTTTATTAGACATGATACACTGTTGGTTGCAGGAGGCACTATGTAGAGCAGGAAATCATTAGAGGTTCAGCCAGTGTTGATCGGACTCGGACACGCAGGACTCCGACACGCAGGACTCGGACACGCAGTATGTTGTTTTGAATCAAACATCTTTGTTGGAAATTGTTAATGAACAGAGCTGAGTTGTGAGCTGCATTTTAGGCAGAGTTTGAGCACCCAAGTCGCGTCATATCAGTCGGATGGAGTGCTTTCGTGTGGTGGGAGTATATAAAATGCAGGTTTTGTTTGTACACAATGGCTGATTCAAACATGCCTGGGCTTACAGTTAACCAGACCCTGCTCTGATTGATAGTGCCTTATATGATTAGCACTTAAGGCTGAAATACTCCTTAGAACTTGGGCTGCAGGACTGTTGCAGGCTGTACTGTATGTTTATTGTGACATCCCAGAAAGAGCGACTTCAAAACAGGCTGTTTCTGAAATGAAGTTTCCATGTATCTGGAAACCTGCTAATGTAGCAGGTGTAAACTCATTAAAAGCCTACTTAAGTTTTATGGAGAATTTTCACAACTGAGTAAATAGACCTGCTCACCCCATCTGATGTGTGTTCAGCATGGCATTCAGCACCCAAGTAATCAATAAGTGAGTGTAGTTTCAGGTCAAATAGGAGACTTTCGCTTTCTCCTTCAGTGTTTTTTGTCTCGTATAGTTTCAGCACGTATGCCACTTTATCACAATTACCAATGTAAGGATAATACACTACTACTGGGAGCTTTAATTATTATTATTACACAATTTACTGGACACTTTTTTGCCTAAAGTGAAAGATTGCAATTACAGCGACGGTCCCTCGGGAGCAATTTGGGATTGAGTACCGTGCTTGCAAGGGCACGGGCGCAGTAAAGGGACGCAGCACCATTTTGCTTTGGTTTTATAGCCAGAGCCTCTGGGTTCTCCTCCTTGTGAGTTATCAGTGCTGCAGGGTGATAAATACTGCAAATCTTTCTGTGTCCATAGCTTTTGCGGTGGCATTTTGACAGAATATTAACTGTGAGCTGAATGTATAACAAATACAAAAAGGAGAATCTAGCATTGCAAACCCTTTGGATTTACTTTGCTTCACTCTGAGTGTCAAGGAATAGTCGTGCAGTTTGTAGGGCTGTCAAAAGTTTGGGGAAACCTGGAGCCTGAAGGTTTATCAAAACTGTAGCTATGGGCTAATCTTATAAGGACAGCGTATGGCTGGAATGGAACCGCCTGCTTACCAGCTGTTTAGTAGCGATGAGTGGCAGTGCATTTAAAGTGCAATTACTTAAAGCCTTTTATTTTCTTTGTTTCCTGCTTATTCTGTACATGTTAAGTTATTGCAACACGACAAATTGCAACCTTACCATCATGCCTGCTGGTTCTCCTCTCCGGACTCCATTTCCCATAATCCACCACCTGATGTCACATGTTCATCCTTACCCAATTTCACCCTGTTGCCCTCTCTTGGTCTCCAGAATACTGATTGGTCACCTGATGTTAATTAGTCTGTTTACATACTTCTCTCTTGCACTGGCTCATTGCGAAGAGCCAGTCTGTTGCGTACTGAGTGGTCTCTCTGTGTTTGAGCTTGTTACTCTGGCTTTGACGCCATTTTGATTCTCTGGTTTACTCTTATTGTTTATCCCCTTTGATACCTTTGCCTGGTCTGACTGTCTGCTTGGTTTGACCCTTGCCTGTTTATTGACTAAGATTCAGTTTTGCCCCTAATTGTATTTCCCTGTTCTTGGTGTTGCTGTGTTTCAGCACAACCTCTTTAATAAAAACCTTCTTAAAAAATGCTTTTTGAAGATGAGTGGAACTACAGCTAATAGAAGAAAAAACAGATAGCTAAGGTTGCGGCAAGTAAACCAACCCTCACATCAGTATTTGTGAGTTTCTTTATCACAGTGAGCCTATGGTTGTATGGTGTGCTTGCTTAATTCTGTCCTGGATTTAGTCATTTAGAGTCTAATTAAACTGAACAAATAAGTTACATCTGCCTATAGCATCATCACGCATCACCCATATAAAGGAACTTGCACAAGAAGCCTGAAGCTCAGAGCTACAGACTCCACTGCAAAGATTCAGAGGTATAAACCCTTCTGCTGACGAGCCACAGGCCAGAGCCCAGAGACTCTGGCAGGAAAAATGAGGAGCGAATATATAAACACACGCGAGTTCTCATTGCTCACAGTGAGCAGCTGCCGCTGGGCCCACAAGCGCAGAGCTGGGTGGCTCTGGCAGCTCGATGGTAATGTGGGCGCTGTGGCCTCAGGCTCTCGGTTTATGGCCTGAAGGTTCGGAGATTAGAATTCCACCACTCAGAACAGAATAGCACTTAAAGCACCTGAGCAGAAAGAAGTGCTGGTCCAGGTTTGCTGGAGTACCATGACTTGCAGTCTCACTGTTCATACTCAGGAAATACATACTGTATTGAAATGGCCATAAACATGGAAGCTAAAGCAGATGCTAGAGGTCTATGAAAACTAAAAACCTGTTTATTCATTTTTATTGCCATTAATTAGTTTATTAAAGCCATCTGATTAATCCGAAGAAAAAACATAAACATATATCTACAGTAAACTATTGTGTTCCATAAGAGCTTACAATGGCTGTAAAGCATTGTGAGTCTAGGAGAAGCAGGTCAAGCTTCTTGTTGGACACTAATTAGGCGTTATTTGCGAAGCACATCGGGAAGTGAACACCAGTCTTAAGCAGCTTGTTTCTGAGTATGAAAGTGAGAGGGTGGAGCTTGTTAACTGGCTTTTACTTTTTTTATACACATTATTCCTACCAGTGTGATGCATTTGAATGCATTTAACACAAAGATAGTTTTGTGTGTTCCACTTCTTAACTGTGAATGAAAACTAATGGGACTGGATTTAAAAGTAATTTTGAAGTGTTTCTATTGGTCCATTTATCATGAGGTTAACACACTGTAAAGTGCAGCTGGCATTTTCAATTTCTATATATAAATATTCAAAATGAGAAAAAAAAGAAGGTAGGAGCTTTTGATATTACTACCAACTTCAGTAATATCTTACATGTTGTACTACATTGTTGTAGCAAAACTGAAGGGTCTTTACAGAAAGCAGTGGGTTCACAAGCTGGACTCTGTAAGTCAATGGGAAACTACTGGAGTAAATTACTGTCAGTAAATTATTATAATTTTACAAGTTCATCATCATATCACATACTCATGTTGATTTGTGGTGGCTTTTGAGGTTTGTATAATCATTAAGTTGTTTTTGGCTGTTGACATTGTACAAAATCCATTAGTGAAGCAAGGCTAGGAGTTGCAGCTGACAGAGAGATCATAAGCAAATGGCTTAAAACCTACTGATAAGACCTATCTGAGAACTGTGTGGGAGTGGCTAATGATCAGCTTGATTGACAGCTTTCTGGCCAACACCCCTTGCCTGCTCCGCCACTTATACAGAACTAACATCATTATCCAGTTTTAACATGACGCTAAGTGCACAAACAAAGTCAGAGACGACCAGACGTCTAGAGGGACAGACAGACGGCCAAATGGACAGATGAAGCAATGTGTGAAAAAAGTAATGAAAGAACAGATGTGTGGATGGATGGACAAGTAAACAAACAAGCAGACAAAGCAATGTGTGAGGAAAAGGATGAACAGATGTGTAGACAGATGAAATGATACTTTGCACCAATTAATGAACAGTGAAAGAACAATGTTGGTGTATGGATAAAGGAATAAATGGGCGACAGGCAGCTGCAAACAATTGGTCTAGTTAGCTTTAGCTTGCTAATTTTCTTTGACTATGGAACTGTTTTTTGAGGGTGGAGCAAGAGAAGTCAGCTTTGTGGTCTAAAAATGGAGAGGAGTGAGGTGTGAAAAAAATTAGTCACCTTGCTTATTTAGGGTGGTAGTAACTTCAGGCTCCTGTAGATGGTACAGCGTAGTGAATGTCTTGTTCGATGTGTGGATGGATCACAAGGCAGATGCTAATGATTAAAAGAAGGGATTGCATTCGGGCATGTCAAAGGTCATAGTGTAAAGGAAGTGGCTGAATTTGCAGGTGTATGGAAGTGAACGGTCATGCAGGCCTACCAGCAGTGGCAAAAATCCCAGTCTACAGGAAATTCTCCCCTGAGTTGTGCCAGGGAGGGCATCCACCAAATCTGATCCAATTGCACAATTCTTTGATGCATGAGTGGCTGAATATTGATGTCACCTACATCCAGTAACTTGTCTAATCCATATCAAATTAACTTGTAGCTGTTATTTGTGCATGTGGAGGTATCACACGCTATTAGGTATGTTTCAGTCACATGTGAGTTTATATATATATATATATACGTAAAATATTAGACTTGGGGAAGGTATTTATAAAACATACTTTGTTCATGCATATTGTGGCCAAAAGGAAAAAGATCAACTTTATTAGAAAGAACATACAGATTTAGGTTCCTTGGCCTTTAAAGAAAACAAGTACATAATGTCCCTCATATGTTCACTTTTGGTTTAGTTCATGAGTTGACTGTAATTTTGCTTGCTACTGGTGTCATCGTGAGCCGCACCAGAGCAATGAAAGTACAGCAATTTGTTCATAACCAAAAGGAGAAGTGTCAATTTCATGCTCATATTTTAGTCTAAAGAATGAAATAACTAAACATTGCTGCTTCTTAAGAATTTGTGGCAGCATTGCTTGTGGCTGCAGGAAATAAATAAATCAAAAAATGAATGAATGAATAGAGGGTAGCGGTTTTCACAGTGAGGAGATTTGTGTTATGTTAGGGACATGCTATTTGTAGCACAACAACTGGATGTGCCTGAGTATCCAGCAATTATTCTTCTTCCCTGAACACGCTGCTTTAATTGTCCCTTTTCTGCACGCTTTCATTTCCTCAGTGCACACAGGAGATCCACGGCACTCAGAAGCACTCCAGAGGCCATTATGCTCCTACAGGAGGCAGCGTATCGTCTCTAAACTCCTGCAATGAGGACAAACACAAATACACGTGCATTTGGGATGGAAAAGCACTTCATCACTCTTCACTATTACTGTTGATGAACTGTGACTGGTTAGACCTTCAGCTCAGGCCATAAAAGCCTAAACTTAGTCTAAGAAAATGGAAAAACTTTTCGGCTAATGCACCTATGCAATTTCGAATAGTATGCTAGCGCTAAGCTAACATTGCTGCATGGAAGTTTGGGGCTATTTTAGAATAAGCACAGATAATTGAAGGCTGCAAATGACATTTCATGTACTATTTGAAGATTGTAACATGTTAATTTAACATCCCTGGTCCTGGAGTCACACTGCCCTGCACATTGTAATGGAACCCCTGCTTTAACACACCCCCTGAAACTTTAAAAGGACTTGTTGGGGAGTTGTTAAGTTAAATCAGGCCGGGTGCCTCCAGGACCAGGGCCTAGAAACACTGATTCTACTGATATTAGGTATTGGTACAATCAGAACCAAAATTTTGGTTACCTTAATTGACTTGCACAAAGGTGCCATAGATTTTAAACTGCTCTCAGATGTCTATATATAAGATAGAAGGTATGTGATTTTAGTCTGGGTGAAAAATGACCTGGTCTTACATGCCCATTTACACTCTATGATTTAGTCCTAAAATAAAACCAGCTGTTTTCCCTTTTTGGTAAACTCATGAATATTTTAATGAGCTTTGCTCTGATTGGTTACAGCGAGATTCCGCAATGATCACACAAATAAACATGTTCAAGTAGACAAAATAAAATGGCCCTCAGTGTGAATAGGCTTGGTCCTCATACTATTTAGAGATGTATTAGATATATGGGGCTGCTAATAGCTATTGCTACCTATACTAGCTACCTATGTTTGTTGTTAAAGTTGTTACTCAGTATGAGCCTCTCAGTGATACAATCACACAGCATGACTGCTACTTACAGGCTACTGTTGGGGTTGTGATTTTAATAAAGGTGGAACTGCCCCTCTCTTCAGTCTCTTCAGTGTTGAATGCTGAGTGGAGCAGCTCAATACTGTCTGAAGTTTAGGAAACTCTGAAGTTGTCTGGGATCCTGTTAAAGTCGGCCTCTTATTTGCCAGCTTGTTTTGCAATGGAGTCACTGGATGATTTTTTGCAAATGACTTTTGTTCTACTAATTATAAAGCATTCACATAGTTAATGGACTATGTCTTGCACAAACAAATTCATAACTAACACACAGTATGATGTAATTATAACGACTTCACAGTGCATGATGTATGAGAAAGTCATATTCACTATTACAGTACATTATTATAATGACTGTATAACAAATTATGTGATGCTTGTATGGAAAATAACTATGCACTATAACACAATTGCTGACTATAGCAACTATGCATTGCAAGGTAATTACAAAGAGAGCAATGAATTGAATAATATAAGCATCTTTAAAACACGGCTTAAGTATGATATCACATACTCCATTACATTTCAGTACTTTATGCTTTTATAAATTAGCTTGAAACACAACTGCATTGGACTGCTAAGTTCTGATGTTTGTATTTAATATAAGCACGTCTTTTTGTCCTTTTTATTGTTCAAGATTCATATTTTTTTTCTTTATTTCCTTTTTAAGGGCTCTATAAAATATACCCATAACCATAACAATAACAATATCCATAACCATAACTATGGCCATGATGTCTGCTAGGTGCTGAGTGTTGACTGAGCTTGTATTTGATTTAAAGGCAGATGGAGGTACCTGGGGAAGCAATGACACACAGATTTATATCATTACCTTCTGCTATCACAACAGCATTCCACAGTCCACACAATCTGTTTGAAATTATGCGGCTGTGTGATTGACGATACAACACAAGTGATGTGCTGAATTTGCCTGATTTAAATTTGTATGTCTTTGCAGACAAATATAGCCTATGGGAACATTGATGCAATTTCTTATTAATACTTTGATATAAAGGAATATTATATATTAGATATGTGCCTTTGTTCTGCTCTTATTCAGCATTCAGCTGGTGTCTGAACTTATCAGGCCAGTAAGTGCTTTTTAATGAGTGGCTGCTTATTGGTACATTATTAGGCAGTAACCGGATTGAATTAAGAATCTTCCAGAGCACTTTTGTTTGTGTAATAAACATCATAATCTCAAACCATCACCATAGCATTTGGTCTATCTGCTTATTAATGAACTCAGTAATTAAATACCTAATTGGTTAGTTAGTAATGCATCAAAGTAGCTTTTCTTACAATTTCAAAGCACTAGTTTTCCTTTAATTCTTATCAAAGCTGCTGTAGTCAATCATGAGCTCTAAATAAAGACAGACTGTCCTTCTACTCAAACGTGAAACCTTACATTACCACTCGAATAAATTAACCCGCAGGGTTGTTTTTCTAATGCCGTCATTAAATGAATGAATAATGTTGTCTTTAATGAACTGGTGCATGGAAAATTGACAACAAATAACGAGGGCACGTTTCAATGAATAAAAAATGTTTGCTTTGATCCAAAGAGAATATATATAAAAATTTCTGGGGCGTGCTTCTTTGCAACTACACATCCTTTCACACCCATAGTGTAAAGTTGTCTTCTCAAGTAGGGGAGGTGGCTAGAGTCTATCCCAGCACTTATTGGACGAAAGGCAGGAAATAAACTGGACAGGCTGTCGGTCCATCCCAGGGCAGACACACAAACATACACATTCACATATCCTCCCCAATATATCATTAAGACAATACTTATTACTGTAAATGATATTCCAATACTGACTAAAGTTACTGGAACTACAAGTAACCACTCCATATTCCTCACAGTAATTTGGTCTGCTGGGTGTCATTACTGAACCATTGATGTACAAACCTATTTACCATGTATCTCAATGGCACTGCCTTTTTAGGGTGGTCAACAATGCTGCTGCCCTGCATTCATTACCATTACAGATTAGGAAAGGTGCTGTCCTAAATGATGCTATTTCAGGAACACTGCACATTTAGAAACTGCAATAGTGTTCTACTGTATAATAGAGAGAATGCATGGACGATTGATATGGACAATATTTATTGAGCTACACATACAGAAGTAGTGTCTCTCAGTATGGTGTCAGGCCGCCATGTTTGCTATCACAACATGCATATACCTTGGCATGGAGGTTCCTATTGTGTCCTGAGTCTTTGCTGACATTGATGTGGTGTTAAGGGTAGTTGTTGTAATGGTCCGCATGCATCGCTAGTCGTTGTGTAGCTATCTACCAGTAGTTCTGGCACTAACAGGACTTATGAAGGGAATCATTGCTTAGGGAATGTCTGCAGTCGTGGCTGTTGGATAAGTCAGGTACAGCACTAAGACTCATCTTTGCTTGCGTCACATGCATGGCAGAGCATGAAACTTAAATCATCCACATGTGTCACCATCTCAAACCTACCCCCAAGTTTTATTGCTGACAGCTGATTCCCCCTGGGTGCAACTAAGTGTGCAACTATTCTTTTGTTGATGAGTATATACATATAAATATACATATACATCTATTAGCACCTTCCTACTGGCTGTGGAGGTTTTACTGCAGTGTTTATGTGCATGAAGATTAGAAATGATTCACACATTTATGGACGTGCTGATGTCCTGTGCAGACTGAATATATATTTCCTGCTGCTCCAGACAGTCACAGCTGTGAAATAGAAATAACAGAGCAATCTATGCAACCTATTTAAGCTTATCTAACCTAGATAAGCCTAAATATTATTTTTGTATGCTTAGCAATGCAGTAAGCACAAATGCTAAACTTGTATTTACATCCAGTATCTGTTTTAATGACAGCTACCTCTATTACTAATGTTCAGATTTCATGTCTTGTGTTCTGCTGTCTCCCACTGTCTATAAACGTCAGATTTATTAAAATCTAAATATCAATTCTCTTTGGCACCTTTATTTTTAAACCTGTTTGCTTAACACACTCAGCCTGGTCGGCCAAGTTATGAGTGCAAAATAAAAACAGATGATAAGTCATTTATTTATTTCTCATGAAGATTAAACACTCGAGAAGGTCCTGCCAACTGGAAGTAGCACAAAAATGCTAAAACAGTGTCCTATTCTCAAACCGTCACTAGAGCCACACTTCACACATAGTTACTTCACCCACACATGGAGGTCTTTGTTAGTAGTGCAGGGGTTTGTGGGTGAAGTATGCCTTTAACGGGGTTTCGGTTTGTTTATCCTGCAAACGCTTGGCCTTTTTGTGTGACAGCGCCGCTGTAGCCAATATGCAAATATCCAGCATTGACTAAATGTTTATCTTTCCACTTGCCTCGATGGATCGCCAAATTCATACATATTCATCATCGCTGAATCGCACCTCGGCATGTTCTGTGTGAAGCGTTTTGTTTGCAGCATGGCGGGACATGGGTAATAATGCAACACACCAGCAGCTTGATTTATGACAATAAGCTCGAACGTGTGAACGCACCTGCAACAAGTAGCATGACAAAGAAACAATGAATGCTTCTACTTTAACTCTGTCATGCCTAAACTTATAGCTTACAGCTACAGTTGAATGTGAAAGTTACACAAAGTGCAGTATGTCATTTATCCATATTTTGTAGATCCTTAAAGTAAAAAGAGGTTATTACCATATCTGCATAGAAAAAAATCTAAACACATTTCCTCTAATTTTAACTCACAGTTATTGTTCACCTGCCGGGGTGGCCTTTGCACTAGGCCAGGAGTGTCCCATCTTATCCGCTAAGGGCCGGTATGACTGCAGGTTTTCTTTGCAACAAAGGAAGATACCTAGGCTGTATTCGAAATGGCATACTACCTACTACATGAATAATAAATCTGCCTAAATGTAGTATGTAGTATGCAGTATGTGATCAAATTGTAAATCTGTAGTGCACTGAAGACTCCCAGATAGTGTACTACTCCAGTCAGGCTGTCTAGTATACACGGGGAGCTATCTTCATAGTGTACTGCATTCTTAACGAGTTAAACATTTAGAGCTCCTGTGCTCCAGTACATAAACATACGTAATATATTTTTCAGATGTTTTGTGCTTCTTATCAGAAGTTTGGCTTAAGGGGTGGAATCGTTCTCCTTCAAATAACTTACAGAAAAGTCTGAAAATACAGATCTTACTCAATGAACACAAACTCAAAACACAATGGAATATAGGCATAAAGGAATACTTAAATATTTCAAAAACTATAAAACAAAAAAAATGCAATGTATAAAAGACAAGTAAAAAGTGCAAAAAGTAGAGAATATAAGGAGTAGTGAAGGAAATCTGTAAATGTGTAGAGTTTTTTAAATGATGCTTACTGGCAGTGTTCTAGTCAGCTTTTCATTCTGTACATCATCTGCTGTTTTATCTCTTTCAGCCTTTTGTTTCATTTTTTCTGGATCTTTATCTGATCCTTATCCTGGATGCAAGAGCAGGTTTTAATCAGGTGTTTCTTGTCGCTCTAGTGCCCAGCCATCAACCCCACCCCCCAAACCTGCTTTGTTTTAATATTAAGGGGGTTGTCTGAGGTCAGTGCAGAGGCTGAGAGTGAGTTAAAGAGCAAAACAGCCATGGAGAATATACTACTTAATACAAAGAGACAGAATTATTAGCATAAACCAGTGATTAGCAATTAAAAACATCATATGCTTGTATGCTTCCATTATCTGGTCAAAAACAGCACATAAACAGAGAAACAAATAGGCTGTAATTATTTTTAATAAAATTTGGAATAGGAGATCATTAGTCTATAGTTGGTAACAGTTCAGTATATGGAGATATTATAATGTTCTAACATTACACATCAGCTAGGTTTAATTAACACTCTCAAGATTCTCAATTTGTATGCCATGGATCATAATCCGTTTATCATTTAAGTGTCCATAAAATTAAGTATAAGTAATGATTATTAGCCGTTAATACTCTGTAATAAACAGTATATATAGTATGTATGCCTGAAACTAAGCTTCATATAGCCAGTAGGTAGCTGTCATACTATGATATTCTGTATCACAGTAATAAGGAGCCAGATGTTTAATTTCTTGTAAGTATGGCTTAATAATGTAGTAATAAGCATGTAATTAGCTATTACTAGTGCACGGGTAAGTTACTCTCTAGATGTTAGAAAAGATTTTTGGACAGACTTGTGTTGGTTCCTCAGTTAAATCTGTTGTTAGTGGAGAATTGTGGATATTGGATGGTTTAGATTAATAAATTTAAAAAAAAATTATACTAATGTACATCCAGTAGCTGTTAATGAACTGGCTGCTAATTGCTACACTACTAAGCAGGACCTAGAGTGACTTAAACATTTCCCACTTGGATTTGCGATGCTCTTACTGAGCTTTATCAAGTCAGTAGGTGGTAATTAAGTGAAAGCTAATTACCACATCATTATGCCAAAACTAGGGTAAATTAAACATGTTTATTAGTGTATTCATCATTAAAGTAATGAGCAGCCAATTAATTAGATACTGCTATCTCTATAAGGCTTAAATAGAGTATTAAGAATGTTCTGGAAAATGTTTAATCAATGGAGAAGTTAGCAGTTACTGACATGCGTTAGTCACTAACTATTGGCCTCATAAGGCTTTAATAAATGTATAATAATAAACATGTAAAATGTTGTGCAAAAGATTATTATATGTTAAATACACAAATGAAAGGGTCTTGGAAATGCTTAACTTGCTCTACTTGTAGTAAGTAGCAGCCAGTTAATTGCCAACTACTGCCATGATAAGGCTTAATGAGGCTTTACTTGGGTATTATGATGTTCCTCACACAGTATAAGTATAGGCTGTAGGCTGTGTAGGCTCATAAAAATCTCCAAGCCTGATGTGCTAGGCTAATTGCACATTTTCAAGACTCTCAATGACTCTACATGACTTCCCACCACTTTTCTCACTGTGGCTGATCCTTGACCTGCCATCCAGCTTGTTTAGCTCCTCCCTCTGCCTCAATCATTCCCTCCACTTCCTCTTCATATCCATTTGTTTCAGTTCCTCTTTCAGAGTGGAATTCAGTGTGTGGCACAGAACAAGAAGCAGGTCTACTGGGGCATCAGTTCGGAGGCAGGAGGTCAGAAGATGGACCAGAGGCCCACTTACAGCTAAAACACAAAGAACCAGAAGATACAATGCGTTTAATTAGGTAAACAGAATGTTGCAAGATGTGTTCCATGTTTCATAACAAAAATGCTCAATAATTCATATACAGTGGTATTTATGACCTACCATTTATTTCTCAGAGTTTCCTGACCCATTTCCTCTTCAGCTTCATCTGCAGCAGCTCATAGTCTGGGTGCTGATGAGCTTTACAACTGTTCTTAAAGTGGGTGCTGACGCCTTTCGCATCCCTGTCCTCCAGCTTGCTCACATCTTTTGCCAGAACACTCTTCAACCGTGGATCTAGGGGCAACAAACCCTGATTATACACCTATATCATTCATCTGACTGCACGTGATATATATGAGGTGGTCAATATTAATACTGCTATAATAGCACCTCTGACTTACTACCCTTTACTAGCGGGCTTTGTTCAAAAAGCAGAGCAAGCTAAAGTGCCAGTGAACATGAATGGGAGGAGCTAAACTGGTGTAGGCTGTATAGGCGAGTCTATGTAAATGGATTGTGGGGGGTGAGTCTATGTAAATGGATTGTATAACATTAAACTCCTTAAACAAAAAAGTAAAGAGAAGGAGAAGGAGAGGGCCCTTTAATGTAACTGTGCAGTCTTATTGAAAGTACACAATGTCCATGCTGGATTTCAAATTCCCATAATATTGATGCCTCTAATGAAGCAGTGGTCTTGCAGGCTGTTAAGAAGAGCACATTTTTTACATTTACAGCAAACAACATTTGCGCATACTCTATTTGTGCTTCACCTTGTTTTTAAGCATGATCTACTTCAGGTCCACCATCCAGAAAGTCACTGTTGAGGTTACACTTATTAAAACAATAGCTGCACCCAGAAGGAAATCTTGGATTGCAATGCCATTCGGAAGGAAGATAAAGGTTACCAGGACCAATAAATGATGATAAATTTAGGCTGATATGCAGTCTAGGCAATATTCATTGAGCTACACATACAGTAGTGATGCTTAGTATGGTGCCAGGCCACCATGTTTGCTAATGCAAAATGCCAGATGGCATGGACTTCCTAAGGGTGTCTTGTGATAATCCATCCCTTGCAGCTTGAATATTCTTACACAGTTCCTGCAGATTTTGCAGTAGGGGTGGAGGTGGAGTGACACCAGGCCTTTTGGACATGTGACACGTGACAACAAGCCATTCTTCTTCATTGGTCATCTCCACCAAGACAAAAGTGGGACTCATCACTGAAGATGACCTGCTGCCATTCTAAGTGGGACACAGTGTGGGACAACACCATTGTAGCTTTTGATGATGTTGACATAGTGTTAAGGGCAGTCAACATAATGATCTGTGTGAATGTAGTGCTGCATCATGCAGCTGTCTGCCAATGGTGCTGGCACAGACAGGATAATTCATGGAGGGCAGCACAGCTCAATAAATTGTGGCTGTTGGGTCACTCCACACATGTTGGATAGTTTGTCAGGTTTCTCTCTTTGTGGTTCATGTAGGTCTCCCAAATCATGTTGCTGGCGGGAGTTAGCCAGGTACAGTAATAAGACCTATCCTTGCCTATGGCACAGACACATGAAACTTGAATCATTCTCGTGTCTCATGATGTCACACCTACCCACCAAGTTTCATTCCTGTCAGTTGATTAAACAGTCTTTTTTTACTGTGCCTTTAAAACTGATACATGAGCTTTGTTCTGATTGTCTGTGCTTTATAAGCTTAGTAAGCTGCTGTAGGTGGAATTGGTGTACATACATAAAAACGTATCATGAATTCATAAAATGATGTTTTAACCCTCTGACAGTGCATTTATAGTAATTTAATACAATAACAATGGCAGTTGGAGGCATCAAACACTTTGTTTCATATATTTAAGTTATATATTTTTTTTATTTGTTTTGTCTACTGTCAAATAATTGAAGTGAGCTGTGTCTCTTTTAACACATGACTTTCCTTCATGAATTTCTGTTTGAACTTACCCAGTGAACCTGCAGGGACCGGTTCTTCCACCTTCTCCTCATTCAGAGATGTTTCCTCATCTTTTAGCACCTCTGTTACTTTTTCCAGGTCCATCTTAACTTCTTTCAGTCTGTCCATACTGACCTCCTCTAGCAATTGATCCTTCTTCACCCCATATTTCTCTTTACCCCATTCTCTTCTACTTCTCTTCTACCACTTCTAGCTTCTTTCCAGCATTCATCTTTGTTACAGCCACTTTCTTCACTTCCTTCTTTTCTTTATTCTCCCGGAGCTCCACCAGACCTATTAAAGTCAGCATCCAGAGATTTCCGCTGGTCTGTGTTCTCATCACAGGCAGTGAAGATGGTTATAACATTCATCAGCAGCCCTGATAAGAGGAAAAACAAACTTATTAGGGCTGCTGAATATAATAACCATCTTGAAAATGGAATTTTGTCTGTAACGTTGACAGTGTTGTACAGATACAGAAAGGTGTGTCTGTATAAGTCTTTTTGACTGGATGTGGTTTAACAACATGACTGGGAATGAAAAGCAGATGTTTATAGACAAAGGTTTAGAGTCCTACTTACAGAACAATAAACCAAGCACACTACCAACATCCTATCAACCTCATGGGTTACGAAGACAACCTCCTAGTAATACCCCAGATACTATCATAGATAACACTGCGACCACCTGGCAACTCACAACCAATTAGCTTAGATAGCACTGCAACTGTCTAGCAATTCCTTAACAATAACCAGGGATACCACAGCAGCCAATTGGCAACATCTTAGCAACCACCATAGAAACCATAGCAACCACATTGCAGAACTCCTCTGGGATATATAAACCACCTAAAAACAACTTAATAGAAACTACCTTGCAACACCCTACCAGCCACATGGAAACCATAGCATCCACATAGGAAAACCCTTGCAACCTCCAGGGAAACCAGAGGAAGTACTAGCAACACCCTTGAAACCAAAGATACCATGCTAACATCTTAGCAATACTCCAGACACCTCCATAAACACCATAGCAACAGCCTACTAACCACCAGGACCATATAAACCAGCTAGCAGAACCTTCGCAACCACCTGAGATCCTGTTTAAACCCACTAGCAACCACCTAGGACACCATATGAACCAGCTAGCAAAACCTAGCAACCGCCTAGGATACCATAGAAAAAACCTAGCAACTCACTGAGACATCAGATTAACTACACAGCAACACTCTTGCAACCAGAGATACCATGACAACATCCAAGCAACACTCAGGACACACCATCATAGATACCATAGAAACAGCCTAACAATTGGGAACACCATATAAACCAGCTAGCAAAACCTTAGAAACAACCCGGAACACCATATAAACCAGCTAGCAACACCTTAGCAACCACCTAGGATAACATGGAAACACCATAACAACCCACTGGGGCATCTCAACAACTATGTAGCAATCTAGCTGTCACCCCACTTAACTAACAAGCAATGCCCTATAAACCCTCCGTGACAGAAACCATGAAGTACCAACACTATGTACATAGAAACCATGTAGCAACCGCTACAGCACCTGGTCTACAATACCTGAGCAACTACCTGCTGCCAACTACTCACCTCCAGTCCATTTCATCACCAGCTCATTCTCTACTGGACCCATCTCTGAAACCTGGAATGCATTTGAGGTTATAATGGCTGTTCTATCCTCTGTCGAACGTGGAGTCTATACTGGGTCTGTTAGTGTCCTTCATGTGTTTCTGAGTGAACCTACCTGACAGATCAGCAGGGACATGTTCCGCCACCTCCTCCTCCTTCAGAGACGTCTCCTCACCTCTTAACTCCTCCGCTACTTTCTCCAGGTCCATCACTCTCTCCATGCTGACCTCCGAAGTTCTGCGAAGTGGCCCTGTGAGTTTTGCTGTTGTCATAACAGTCCATCTTGGCATTACCTAAAAAAATTTTATGTTTTGCCACATGATTACTGTTGCTATGTCTGTGAATGAAATAAAATGGCTTTGCAGCCCAAAAAACACTCTTCAAAATGTTTCACTATGGAGCGAACATATGACAGCAGACAAGACAGTGATGGCAAAGAGTGCTTGTCTGGTGGTCAGGGCTCTAGCTAAAAGACAGGAGTGTATGTCTCATTGCTAGTTCTGGAAAACATCACCAGCAGCACCTCTGAATCAGTGCCCACCACTATATACTATGTGCTGATAAGTCAGTCACAAGCTTCACGTAAAACACTTCATATGTCTGCCTTTAATGTAAAGGTGCCATTTTCAAATTTCAGATGATCCATTCCAGGTTAATCTGTAACTGCTGTGATGTTTAAGGTGGAATGGACAAATTCACACCACTGGAAACCCACTGACAGGGAAAGCACTGATGAATGACTGATTCAAGAATGGTTACTTTAAACAGCCAGATATGTCGGTAACAATGAGCACTCATAGAATTCTTTTTTGTCATCGTTAAAGCTCAGTGCTGCTCTTAAAGGGACCACCAGTTCACGACTGAAGATGCTATTTGTGACATCAGGAATTTAATTTCTATATATACTGTAAATGTATCATCTAAAGAAAACTCGCACCCAGAGGGAAGTGCCGGATTGCAGAGCTACATATACATATAGTATTGACATTGGGCCTGCATGTTTGCTAATGCAACAAGCCAAATGTCTCAGCATGGAGTTGTAGATGTTCCTGAAGGTGTCCTGGTTGGGTTGGAGGTTGAGTGACATCTTGGTGCTGACCAGGGTGCCTCCAAACATGGATTCATCGGTCGTCTCCACTAAGACCAAAGGCGGGACTCGTTACTGAAGATGACCTGCTGCCATTCTGAATCACTCCATTGACAGTCTGGCATGACACTATTGCAGTGTCTGGCAATGTTAATGTGGTGTTAAGGGTTGTCATTGAGGCGGTCAACGTGGATGTAGTCCTGTGTTGTGCTGCTGGCATTAACAGGATGACCCTTGCCCAACAGACTAAGGCCTATCCTTGCTTACACACATCACATGCATGGTGAAACATGCATCATTTGCATCACAATGTTTCCCAATGTCATACCTACCCATCAGTTTCATTCCTGTCGGTTGATTCCTTTTGGATGCAACTATTTGTGGAACCATTCTTATGAAGATGAGTGTATGTTCATTAATTCCCATTCAAGTTTTTTTTTTTTTTGAGAACCAAAAAGTCTGGACAATAGCTTTAAGAAATTATTATTAATATTATATTATTAATATTATTATTAATGGAGACCAGCAATGAATTGGAATCTGTTATTATTGTTATTAATGTTCTTAATCAATGCCTATATCTAAAATATGGAATTCCCTTTGGTCCATAGTTTCTCAAAACTTATCTAAGCACAAATCTCCAGAAATATTTAAAATCGATTACACCATGTGGCACCAAGTGAACTTTAATCACTGGGAGTACTAAATTATAACAAAGCAGTCCAAATACGCTGGGTGAATAAAAGCACTCAAATCACATGTATTCAAAAAATAGCTAGTGGCTGCTCTTAGAGGTTCATGCAAAGTTTACCTGGATCAAATTTCTTGATGTTCAGACCAATCAGAACATGTTTAGAGGCACTTTCCTTTATCACAGTAAACCAGAGCCAATTAAAAGGCAGTTTCGTTTTTAAAAGCGTTAACACTGACTTATCAGCAACAGAAGAAAGCAGTGTAGTAGTGCTGATAGAACCAGTGTTGCACTGACACCGCTTGTAAGTCCATGCGTAAAAGAGAACATAACAATAACCCGCTCACCTCATGCATTAAATTAACATTCTCCTCCATACATCAAATGAACTGGAAGCCTGGCGAAGTAAATGGGTCGAAAGGATGGCACCCATTTCTCTCTGTCACACACAAAGACATTGTTAGGAATATCGATGAGAGCGGAGAGAAAGAGAGAGAGAGAGAGGGGCGAGCGTAATCTGCAGGCTAATAGAAAAACCTCAAAGGCTCCGATATGAAAAGGTCAGGTCCCATGGGAAAAGGAGACAGAGAGAAAGAGAGAAAGAGCCAATGAGTTTCTGCTGGCCCTTTGGAGTGTGGAGAGAGATAGCACGGCAATCACTCGGACTCCTCGCGCGCCCTTGGGGTCGAAGGGGGTCGCGTGTAACTGGGGTCTGATCGCAGATTGGAGAATCGATGCTTATTTAAAATGGCCTGGAGGCCTGTGTGCGATACACGTTTCAGAAGAGAGCACATTTACCTCCTCCTGTGATCTCGCTGTGCGAAATGACATTGAAAATATATTAGTTACATGAGAGTTTTCATCGAGACAGAAAGAGGGACAACAAGGACGCGGTGTCATTAGCGTGAGTCACCACTGTTCCATAACCTCCCTGGTGCTTTTTCTTTTTTGCCTGTGGTCATCTCCAAAGCCCAGCTGAGGCATTGTGACTCTGAACAACTGAACATTTCAGATTTTATTTTGCCATACACCAGCATTGAATGCACCCTGCGTTTGCATACATGCATGCATTCTGGCCTATATATCGTCGCTGTCCAATGAAAAACATGTATCTCCATTTTTGTCCATTTTGACTTTTATGCATCATTTAAAAACAGCCACTGCCGTTTACACTTTGTAAGATTTGCATGATGAATGGACCAACTGAAATGGCCCAGAAGTGCTCATAGGGACGTCTGGTTCCAGTGACTTGCATTAAAATCGAATAAAGTTTTTGGCATCTACTGTAAAGTTGCCATTTTGGAGTTTTTCTTTGGACAGAGACGATATATTAAGGTGCAGTATTAACAGCTTAACAAATACAGTATACTTGTTGCTTTGGTTCAGAAGGTCCGCCCCCCACCTTCATGGCCATGCACTGCCAAGCAGAACAACACTAGGCTGTTTAGCTCTTTGTGGCCATAAAACCTTTCACAAGCTTTGTACAGATGTTCCCCAGCTGTCCATCAAAAACAGAGCAACCTCCTCATCCCGTTTTATGTTTTTCAAAACTGAGTGGGTAATCCGGAGAGTCAGGAGAATTGCAAAGGGGCCAGTAGTGGTTTGGGCTGCCTCCTGAGAGCTAATAAATAAAGTCATGCACAACAGTATTAATGCCCAGCAAAAAATATATCTTTCATCCACATGTATATACGCCTACTGGTCACTTCAGTAAGTACACATCCTGGTGTGTACACTCATTATCAATTTTACCAAATCCACTTTGTAGTTCTACAATCTCAGACTGCTGGTCATCTGCTTCTCTGCACACTTTTTTAACATCTTTCAGCCTTTTATGCTGAGGACCCTCACAGGACCACCACAGAGTCAGTATTACTTGGGTTCTGGATCACTGCAGTGATGCTGGTGGTGGTGTGTTAGTTTGTGTTTTTTAAACCCTGTGTCCACTCACTGTCCACTCTGTTGAACCTGTTACCTTTATGTAAGTTCAGAGACAGCTCATCTGCTGCTGCAGAGTCCATGATGGTCTTTCTTTAGTCCGTCATCTGTGGCCACAGGACGCTGTTGGCTGGATAGTTTTGGTTGGTCTGGACTATTGTCAGTCCAGCAGTGACAATAGGATGTTTAAACACTCCAGCAGCACTGCGGTTTCTGATCCTCTCACACCAGCACAACACACACTGACACACCACCACCATGTCAGTGTCACTGCAGTGCACCTAAATGGTAGGTAGAGCTGATAAAATGAACAGTGAGTGCAGATACAGAGAGGAGTGCCTAATGAAGGGGCCAGTGTATGTATGTAGAAATGTAGAGGTTAAACAAGTTGCCCTCACCTCAAGTGATAACAGTCCTTGTTTGCTGATTCCAACTTGTCCAATGGAGATTACATGAAGCTGAAGTTCTCTCTAGAGGTCTCTCCAGTGGTAAACCAGTACTTCACTGATGTTAACATGACTTTTCACAGTCTTTTTTTTTTTTTTTTAGATTTCTCTCCTTTTTGGCTTTTTCTCTTCTTTAAAATGCATGGAGTTCAGTGTGTAGCTCCTCCCCTACCCTGTCCTATGCATGAACATGAAACACCACCTAACGCTGATTGGCTGGAAGAGCGCTGTGATGCTTTGGAGAATATGATAAAAATAATTGTACTGGATAAAAATCACTTACTCATTCACACATCATCTACACTGCTTATCCTCTATAGTGGCCAGGGCTGTCGGGGAAAAATACTTAAGCCTATTCCAGTGCTCGATAGGCGGAAGGCAGAAAACAGCCTGGGCGGGCTGCCAGTCCACCACCACAAAAAACAAACAAACCAAAAAACACTTACTGCCCCTTTAATATGTATGTTGTTCTGCACTGTAAAAACAATTTTTACATTGACGTCATTTAAATGATCTACATCATCTACGGCATTTAGCTGACGCTCTTATCCAGAGCAACTTACAAGGTTAATCATTTTACAGGTGGGCCAATGTAGTGTTAGGAGTCTTGCCCAAGGACTCTTATTGGTGTAGCACAGCATAGTCACCCAGAACAGGAATCGAACCCCAGTCTCCCACATAGGACGGTAGCTTCATGGTGAGTAGTGATGTTATCCGTTGTGCCACACCAACCACAATGATAAGGTGCAAACATAGTCATTCGGCGCATTTAGATGTGAGAGAGACTATTGACGGATTTTCTTTACCATGGTGGCAAAAGGAGCCAGGTGTCATGGTGCCTGTAATGCAAATATAGCCATTACCCATAACACATGCCTCTTGAGGTAGTATATATAATGCTGATGTAAAGTAACGGTAAATATATTAAAACTCTATCTGTTTTCTTTGGGATTATTTTAAATTACAGCATCCTGCATGTACCTTTCCACAATGCACTGATAAGAAAATTTATTTTAGGCCAAAACCTGTAAAAAACTATCATAAGACATAATGTCTTAGGCACCAGACATAAACATTTCATGCAGTAACTTTCTGTGAGGGAGTTTTTAAAGACATTAAGCTCCGCAGATGTCTGGTTCCTTTCTAGAACACAGGATTTCAAAGCAAAAGATTTTGAATAAGTTTCTGGAATTCTCTTTTAGGAGAATAACACAGCCAATTACTGTGAAGCTGACTTTATGCTGTACCATACAGCTTTACGGGACACGACATGGGCATAAACCAGTTAATAAAACTATTTGATAACACTTCACTGCAGTCTCATAGTTCATAAGGCTACATGACAGTTACATAAGCCAAATATGATGACAAAGGCTTATTCCAATAAGTGGCAGTACTCATGAAGGCTGCTATTGTTAACTTCAAGGTCAAAGTGACATAACATGGACATCTTATGACATCAGGTGTATTACAGCACTTACTGGGGAGAAATGACAAACAGAGGTGGATTTAGAGATTCTAGGGCTCTAGGCAAAAAACAGTTTAATAGGGCCCCTTGGTTGTAAATGATACTCTGGGCTCCCAAGTGAAGCAACCAGATATTGGCAGATCATTTTGCTTGTTTTAAAGGTGTACTTTTATAGTAATTTGATGCAACACTATCAATATAAACCAACAGAATATGAAAAAATATAGTAAATATAGTAAAATATGTATGTCAAAGCCATCTGTATATCATGTTGCTGAGATATCTACTGATGTTAGCATGTTAGGCAGCTAGCCGTGGCCTGTCCTGTCTCCTAATACCCTTTTGTACCTAGGGACTGTTTGCGAAGTCACTCTAGTGGTAAAACTGCCATGAGTCCAGTACTGATAGGATGAAGTAGTACTGACGCATATTCTAACTTCTTGTCAATCATGTTGAAGGGTATTCTCATGGTTACATGGTTCAAGGACAGGTAGCCACAGGTAGAAAGGAAGTTTAAACATAATGGAGGCTGAAGCTGTTGGCAAATCATCATGACCGTTGCCGCCCACTTCTTTGATGAAACATGTTTGGCAGCAAACAAAAAAACTGAAACAAAACAGAAACAAAAGATGTGAGAGAAATAGAAGTAACATGAGAGTTCACATTTCTGGTAGTTTCCACTGCTGAAGATACTCTAGACTGGTATGGAGTGAAGAGGACAGGGGGGACTGTACATTTCCTCGGTTTTACAGTATTTACATTTACACCTATGGCATTTGGCAGATGCTCTTGTCCAGAGCAGCTTGCAGTTTACCCAAGTTTTTTGTTTTATTGATATAGTATAGGGTGCCTACCCTGGTGGTGAATCGAGCTACAGTATGGAGGGCAGAGGTGCAACCTAATATGCTATGTGCTAAATTAACCAAATCTGAAATCTCTAGCCCAGAGTCCCAATAGGGCTGAACACCACAATAGTAAGTGACTAAGCAGGATGCCCTTGTCTGCATAATTAAGCTCATTAGGATGTAAAAAGACAAAAAATGAGTGTCAGTGCGCAGAGGAAGTTTGATAAGCACTCAGCCTTTTATTAAGAATCCTGATCCAAAGCTTCCCTCAGCTTCCACTTCCAGCCATCTAAATATTCATAGGACAATGTAGAATGAGTGGTCCCTCCAATCAGATGGAACAACTGTCGCCTGCAATGTGACGGTGTTTACTGCTGAATCACATGCACACACACACACACACACCCACTGAAATTTGGCAGGCGTCGGCCATTAGCTCATTAAGAACACAGAAGCAGCAGGGATAAGACCCGCTAAGCAGTGCACAAAATAACACCGGCAAGGTAATCTGCAATCTTTAACAAGAGATATACAACAAACGCTGCTGTTCAAAAACACAGAGACACTTCTGAACCGCTTTGTTGATCGAGCTTATCAGAACATTTAAACCATGTCAAAGAAACATTTGCATACGGGTTTAATGAGCAAGTGTTGGAGGGCAAGTATGTGTGTGTGTGTGTGTGTGAGAGAGAGAGAGAGAGAGAGAGAGAGAGAGAGAGAGAGAGAGAGAGAGAGAGAGAGAGAGGTGAGAAGACACGAGATAGAGAATAGAGAAAGGACAAACAAGGAGTCAGAGACAGGGACAGAGAGAGACAGCAAGAGAAAGAGGGAGGGAGGGACAGAAGGAGTAGAAAGAGAGAGAGAGAAAGCAAAAAAGAGATGGGAGAGAATGAGAAACAAGGAAATACTGCAAAAAAGTAAAAGAAAAAAGAGAGAAGGACAGTGAGAAGAGAGTGAAAGAGAGGGTGGAAAAAGAGTGAAAGAGAAAAAGGGAGAGTAAAAGAGCAAGGATGAGAGAGAAGTAACAGAAGAGAGCAAGAGAAAGAGAGATTAAAAGAGAGGTTGAAAAACAGAGAATAAAAAGGGGGTAATAAAATGTGAAAAAAAGACAAAAGAAAAAAACAAAAGAAAGAAAGAAAGAGAGGAAGGGAGGGAGAAAAAGGAATAAAGAGAGATGAGAGATTGAAAAAAGGAATAAAGAGATGAGAGGGTAAGAAAAAGGAAAAAGAGAGACGAGAGAAAAGAAAGAGAAAGAGAGAGAGGGGGAAACTTTAAAGCTTCTTTGATGGGTGTAAATGGTGAATGATGCTTCTGCAGGCTGCGCTTTAAGGAAGTCTAAAGAGCGACATCATTTATGACTAATTGGCAGATGCAATTCACTTCAGGCAAATGCATTAGATAAATAGCATCAGCCGTCATCACTGATTTACACTCTGCAAATACGCTCAGCGCTTGAATAGCAGATCGCTGTGGAACAGCTTTGCAACTGTAGGCATAGGATGAAAATGTTATCATGGCGAATGATATCTTACACACAGTCAATGTACTTAATATCCGTCATTATGGGAGTGTGGTAGGAACATTAGAAGAGGTTTCAACAAATACGAGCACCATCACTAGCACATTTATCTGAACACGGCATCACAATGACGTCTGATAAACTTGCTGACTACCTTTCAAGGGCATATTCTTGGAAAACTCACCATTCACTCTACAGTCCATAGAAGGAACTGAAGGCCAAAAACAGTCAGTTCTGAATTCATTGTTTTTAGGATGTTACAAACACATGCTTATTTACATGTCCGCCTATTCAGCCTACTGAAGCTTAGCTCTGCCCACTCACACTGAACTGTGTGTCAGACCTTGGCGCAATACTGCACTGGGTTCAGTCAGGCACGTCAAAGGGTCATCACGCCTGGCGGACTGCATTCAGAGCCATTATGGAGCAACAGTTTAAGAAAGATAACATCTGAACTTGCAGCGTTTAAAAACACAGGTCTCAGAAAGTGGGATAAAATCACAGTGACCAACACTTAAACATCTGTGTGTGATGGTTGGGTGTAGATAAGACTCAGTGGTGTAACTGTGTTTCACTGGTTTTATATTAGGCTTATTTAATCGAATAACTTTTTTTTTTTACTATTTAATCCACTGACTAGTGTTGGTGGTTATCAAATTCCATATTTAGATTTGTACCTTGCTACTGATGTTTTAGATATTTATCGCATCTTAGACATGATTCATACATTTGTGTGTGTGAAACCACCGTGTTTCTACTCTTATGAAGTACTTTTGAGATCAGGTGCAGGGCACATTCACAGTTATCAAACCAATATAAAAGCAAGGACAGCAATCTGTTCAACCTACATACCTAGGGATTTGTATTAGTGATTGTGTGTTTTACTGATTGTTATTATCCTATTAATATTCTTATTCATCTTGCAGGATCTTTGGGAAATAGCCTAGGAACAACCAATCAACCCCCAGGTAACCAAATGGAATATGGTTGTATCTACCCAGTAACATCCTAGTACCAACAGCACCCTTGCGACCAATTAGGATACGGTAGTAACAACCTAGTAACATCCTAGCAACCATGTGGAATATGATAGAAACCACCTGATAACACCCTAGCAACCACTTGGGATACTATAGAAGCCATTAGAAACATCCTGGAATACAATAGCAACAACCTATCCACAACCAGGCAAACAACTGGGATATGGTTGCAGCTAAAATCATATTAGGAACCACATGGAATATCATAGCAACCACCCATCAGTGCCCTAGCAACCATTTGGAACACATATACTATAATACTATAGCAACCTTCTGAGATACTGGAACAACAACCTATCACCCACCTGGAATACAATAGGAACAATGTATCAACTGAACAGAACCAACTGGAATATAGAAGTAGATAGAAAACACCTGGCAGCACCATAGCAACCACATGGAATACCATAGAAACAGCCTACAAACCCCAAGGCTACTAAATGGGATATGGTTGCAGCTAAAATCATGTTAGGAACCACATGGAATATCATAGCAACCACCCATCAATGCCCTAGCAACCATTTGGAACACCTATACTATAATAATATAGCAACCATCAACAACCAGCTGAGATACTGTAACAACCACCTATCACCCGCCTGGAATACAATAGGAACAACGTATCAACTGAACCCAACTGAATAGAAGTAGATAGAAAACACCTGGCAGCCTAGGCTACTAAATGGGATATGGTTGCCTTAGCAACCATCTGGGACAGCCTAGCAACACCTTAGCAACCAGTTAGGATAGTATAGCTTTATATAGTGGGATTCAGACCCAACATCCACAGGCCCTCCTACTGATCTCTGGAGACTTTAACAACTGTTCTCCATCTTCAACACTGTCTACTTTCACCCAGTATGTTACCTGCAACACCAGAGACAATAAAATACTGGACCTGTTTTATGCCAATACAGAGGAGGCATATAACTCATCACCCCTCTCTCCCCTGGGAAGATCGGATCACAACCTGGTTCATCTCCTGCCTGTGTACAAACCTCTTGTACAAAGAGAACCAGTCGTCACAGTGAAGAAATGGACTGCAGAGACTGAGGAGGCTCTGAAAGAGTGTTTCAGCACAACACTGTGGGAGGAACTGTGTGATCCTTACGAGGAGGACATCGATGGCCTCACACACTGCATAACAGACTATGTAAACTTCTGTGTGAAGAACACTGTACCCACCAAGACTGTCCGGTGTTTTCTCCAACAACAAGCCCTGGATTAATCTTGATATGAAGGCTCTCCTGAAGGACAAAAAGAGGGCTTTTAGATCAGGCGACAAAGATGAGATGAA